>OY848925.1:3328931-3661631 GCA_963693285.1 Xestospongia muta
ACAAAATTAAAAATACTAGGAACATAATCTGGAGACAGGGGATCTTGACTTTTTTCATCAATAATGAAATGGGCAGAACAGAGAAAGCTGTGTTCAGTTGGTTGCCAATTTTGCCTTCTGATTGCTGCTACCCATCAGGCTCTCCTTTCATGATCTACAGGAAATCTATAAAAAGATAGTTTACAGCCCTTTGAATGCCTCTTGGTACACCCAACAGCGCAGCAGCTCTTCACCATATTTTTTATTTGCCAGTTGCCACTCAAAATGGCGGCAGGTTAAAAGCCACACCTATTTGCATAACCTCTATTGACCTTACTTCTACCATATTTCAGGCCAATGGATTAGATGAGCAATGGAACGAGACATTAAAAAATATGGTCGTTAAATATGCGCATGAGAAAAAGAAAGATTGGGACATGTATCTTGACTCTTGTTTACAACAGATCAAAGCATGCATCATTCCTATATGCACCATTTGAAGTAATGTTTGGAAGGAAGGCTGTTCTTCCTGATGAATTGACTACACTAAAGGAAGGAAATGAAGGACTATCTCACAACTAGTCAATTCGTGAGTTTTAGTTATTATAAGTTTTAGGTATCATTGCAAGCTCAATTATATAGGATGATGCTTTTTCTAAACTTACTACAAATAGAAAGGTAGTGTTTGAAAATGTAACAGAGAACATCATAATAGCACAGGAGAAGCAGAACAATATTCATGACAGAAAACATAGCAATCCACCAAAGTTTGATATTGGAACAAAGGTTCTTAAGAAAGATTTTAAAAGAAAACGATGAGCAAGAGGGTGTTTAGACTATAGATGGCTTGGTCCCTTTGAAGTTACTAAATATGCTGGCAAAGGTTTCTTTTCCCTGAAGAGCCTGGTAGATGGGAAAATAACAACCCGAATCCATGGTATCCATTTAAAGGCTTATCTTGTGTCTTCTGACAACAATTCCAAGCTTCAATCTTCACTTAAGTCATCAAATGACGGTAGCCCACAACAATCTCAGTCTCCATTAATAGATGATGATATCTCACAACAATTGCAGTCTCCATCAAGAGATGATAATTCACGACAACCTCAATGTCTGTTAAAGAATGGTAACTCACAACATTCTCAGTCCTTATCTTCTCGTCATGTCCAGTCTTCATTCTTTCATGGTAACTTCCATCGTTCCCAATCTCCTATTAGGTTTTTCTTTGACATCAACTTCCTGTCTCCTATTATGCTATTTAAGTCTTCCCCTCAAACTATAATTGGGAGTCAACAAAATTCACAAGTCTTCCCTGAATTTAACAAAGGTTTCATCCAGTTCCATGATACTAAAGCCTTATTCTGTAGCTCAATGATTGAAGAAGCTGGTTTTTATCCTGTTTTCATTCCAAATGGATGTTATTCTCTTTCTCCAATTAAATACCTGAATCTATCTCAAATTCAGCTGACATTTTCTGCACATGAAAGTAATCAAACAGTTCCTCCTCCTCTCAAGAAAAGGCCTCATCCTGATGGTGACCATGACCCAAATTGTATCAACTCAGCTCTGGGTTCTGAACCTGTTAAGTGTAAGTAACAAAATATAAAACAACTTACATTATGTGTCTCTGATTTAAACAGCTCTCCCTTCAAAAGTCAATGTCTTTGCTAAAAGCCTATCTTGTAAATTAAAGACTAAGCGATGAAAGAAACAAACATCTGGATTACCAACTTTCACAGATGATATCGTGGATTTAGAGGTTCTTCTGTCTACTCCACATACACAAGAGAAATGGGTGGATGGATTGTCTAAATATGATGAGCATATTCTGACAACTGGAGACTGGCTAAATCACAAGCTTTTAGAATGCAGCCCAAAACCTAATACTTCAAGCTCATCCACACCTCTGTGGCTTTCAAAATATAAATTTAGGCCTGACATTGGCTTTCAATATAATGACTAATGATGCACTGATAATCAAATTGGTTATCTGTATCTGCCAATATTCCTTCCTAAAAGACAAATTGGTATTATTAATTTTCTAATCCGATACTGCCGATAATTATAACACGTGATTTCGCACATGGGCATAACTTTTAAGCCCTCGTAGTCGCATTACATAATTGGGACTTGTAAAATGGCAGCTGCTGCTCAAAGGAAGAAGTCTTCCATTTGGTTTTACTTTAAGGTTTGCCGAGATACAAAGTATGCCAGATGTAAATGTTGTGGCAAAGAGATTTCACATGGGGGAGACTCTACTAAGACCCATAACACAACAAACTTAGTGAGTCATTTGAAACAGAAACACCATGATCTCTACTTACAGTACAAGCAAAAGAAGCGAGATGAGGAAGAAAAACTGTTAGCAGCCAACGCCTCTACTAGTAGTGGCAGCACATCCAAGCAGCTGTGTCTCAGTGAGAGTCTTGAACGTACCCAAACATGGGACACGAATGACAACAGGGCAAAGGCTATTCACCGAAAGATTGGTGAAATGATAGCACTAGACTTTCAGCCACTTTGCGTTATAGAAGATAGAGGCTTTACCTCCCTGGTTAACTCACTTGAGCCAAGGTACATACTATCAAGCCAATGATACATTACTGAGACAGTTTTGCCACAGATTCACAAAGGTATTGAGTTCAAGGTGAAGGCAGAGCTTAGTGGCATAAAAGCATTTAGTTTTACAACTGACATTTGGTCTACTGATGTCTGTAATAATGCCATGATCAGCCTTACTGCCCATTGGATAACAGAGACTTTTACAAGGAAGTCAGCAGTACTCCATGTACAATCATTTCCTGAGTCACACACAGGAACAAACATATGTGCTATGTTTACTGTTATGTTTGAAAGGTGGCAGATAGAAAGAGAGAATGTTCACATAATTGTGCATGACAATGCAACAAATATGGTGAAGGCAAAGGCCGATGGTGGATATTCAGATCTTGGTTGCTTTGCGCACACACTGCAACTTATTGTCAATGAAGGTGTGTTGAGTCAGAGGTCTGTTATGGATACATTGGCTGTCTGCTGCCATACATTGGCTGTCTGCATCAGTCATTATTTCTTTTGTAAGGGCACTGAGAAAGCATTTAGAGAATAGTGATGAGAGTGATAGAGGAGTTCGATCCATGAAACAAGCAATGTTAACATCCTTGAATAGGTGTTATAAGGATATAGAGAGCAACAAAGCACTTGATAAATGTTTCAGTGGGCCAGTCAATTGCATTAAAGCAAGAGTTATTCTGTGTAATAAAGTAGAAAGCATGTCTTCACAAGAGAATAGATGCACAAAAGAACCAGCTGAAAAGCGACCTAAAACAAATGTAGTGAGGTGTCTCTTAGAAATACTGGAAGAAGCTGAAGCTGAAGTAGTGGATAATAGATTGAATCCAACCAGTGCTATTAGAAGTATTTAGCTGAGCCACTGATACAGTTCCACACTGGAAACTCTTTCTGTTGGTGGAATGAGAACAAAGCTCGATTTCCACAACTTGCTGAGCTAGCCAGATGATACTTGTCACCTCCTCCAACTTCAGTCCAATCAGAGTGACTTTTTTCATCAGTAGGCAACTTATATACAGACAAGAGAAACCGATTGAGTCCAGAAAGAGCAAAAGCCCTCCTTTTTATCAATAGAAACTAAGATCTTATTGGTGGTATGTATGTTTATTGAACTATTTTAAGTTTAACTTTTCTAGTATTTTTTGATGCAAAATTTTGCTAAAGTACAAAAACCAAAACCCTTAGCTATTAAATTCAGTAGCAGTATCAGGACCTCTTTTTGAAAAGTATGGGTTCTCAGAATATCAGCCAAATTCTATATCGGTGCAACGCTAATAATGACACCTTGAAAATTTTACACTAGGATATACAATTGGCTGAGAAGTTTTATCCTAGGATAAAAATTGGCACCAAGCTATTTATGTCCTAGAATGAATTTGTTGTCAGTAGGATAAATGTTTCTGATATTTCTTGTCCTAGGATAAGAAATATTTGATAAATGTTATCCCATGGGATAAAAAATAACAGATAGTTTTATCCTAGGACAAATTTTTAGTAGGACAATAATTGCTATGAAAGACTCTAATCAGTTTTGGGGCTCTTAAACTCAATGTTTGCCATGCTATTATACTTTAACACTCCACTAATCAATATATACTATTATCTTATAATATATATACCTTTAATAGACGTTTAGTGAGTTTCTTACTGGCTAGTGGTTGAGCTATTGGTCCCACTAGTTGAACTAACTCCTCATATGAAGGATCCTCAATAACTGTAGACTAATTGATTATTACTTAAAGCAGAACATAACATACAATGAACTTACAGTGTTGGTGATGTCTACATCTTCTTCTTCATCGTCAATAGATTTATCTAATCCTTTATGTTTATGTTTTCCCATCTTCTGCTTGTTTGCACGTGTACGAACCAAAAAACCACACCCACACAGATACATAAGCTGCCTACGTGTAATTATTGCACTAAAATATTTGTGCAAATAAAAATATTTTTGAAACTAACAGCGTTTCTCTACGCAAGAATTTAAAATAAATAAAACAAAGCTAATTATTACTAGTAAGCAAAATAATTTGAATTTTTTGTCCAAGTAGTTGTACTGCCTCATCACTACTAATCACACCTAAGTTTAATCTTTGAGTATTTCCAATAACACCAGATAGTTCCATCAACAATAAGAATAGTACCAAACAAGTATTGTCTGTTCTGATTAATGTTATGGCAAGCTCTATACCATCAATCTCCCTTATATCAGTCACCATTTAAGTAAGTTAGTGACATAGCAAATGAACAGGAAATGGAAGATTTAATTGACATTATTGCCGTAGAGGAAGCACAGTGTCAAATGACACACTTAATGATAGTTCTAAATTTATCAAAACAATTAACCTAGTAGCTAAATACCAGAAGTTCAAAGTGCTGGGAAAAAACATGAAATGACATGATACTGAGATATCACACTACAGACATATTGGTTCAATATCTAGAACTGCATGATGTCATCCCAGAAACAGCTAAGCTAGATTCATGCTATACACTGTAACAACTATCAAGTAGATTGGTATCTGTGGTCCTTCCTTCTACTTGCTTATCACAGCGCACCTTATCTATAGTCCAGGATGAAACAGGCTGGTACCTACCAGTGTACTGTGTCCAATGCCAGAGTAACTAATGGTCCTTCTCCTGGACAAACTGGTCCAAATGGTAAAAGTAGTAGTAGTACCATCAGAGACATTAAAGGTGAGAGTGAAGACTGGAGGGTTAGCATCTCTTGTGGAGATGAAAGAGAATTTCATAGAGGAGTCTGCATCAGGACCATCTATACAAGAGTGATATATATTTTGATTTTATTACTACCTGAACTCAATCAGTAACCATTAATATTGTAAGCATGATTTGTGTGTAATCCTACCACTAGTGTTTGGTTTACTCCATTCTCATCAGGAATGATACAGGTGTACAGACCTTCATAACCTGATAGTCCAGCTTTTCTAGCTAGTGCTATCTGACCTGTAAATCTCTTAGAGAATATTGGATTTGGTCCTGAGTTATCATCAAATGCTCCAGTAAACAAAGGAACTTGAGTGACACCAGGATAATACCACAGTCCAAAATTGGAACCATTATTAACACTCTGACACCACAAGGCATCATGAATACCATCACCATTCTTATCAACTTCATAAAACTGTTCAGCATATATCATTGAGAAATCTGGTATTGTCCTATTCTCATAAGGTAGATACAGTTGTACAGCACCTGTTATTATAAACTATATATCAATGATCACTCTAACAACAACTACTTACCATTACTAGGGCTGTTGGTAGGTTCCTGTCCATCTCCTAGTTGTACTAGGAGTAACATATAACAATATCATCACTAACTTCCTCATAGCATCACAAACATCAGCTAAGTCTAAAACATAGTATATAATTAGTTAGTATATACACACTCTTGACTTAATTGGTTGGCATAGTAAACTTTAGCTTGTACTTCTGAATAGGATTGTATTATATATTTATCCACAAACAATTTTACAGAATTTAATTCATTTAAATTTTTAATAACGGAATTTTTGCATCACATCAGTATATATGCAAATTCTAATGAAAACCATGGTACTATCAATCCACCAAATACAATTGATTCATCTCTGATAGTGAATTGCCTGAAAATTGTGATTTAAATATAAATCCAGTTAAAAATAAATAACAAGAAGATAGTTAATACTTGGTTGTTTGCAGTATTATGATCAAAGTGTTCCTTGCATTTTTTTTAATTTACATTTTGATGCTTACTGTAATCAGCAAAATGAGTATGTTATATGCAAAACAATTAATATGAGTTTAAACAATATGACATCAAAGTTAGGTCTAAAGGACTTTATAGAGATTGTTTTATTGTCTATCTTAATTATGTACTAATATAAGAACAATTAAAATTTTTAAAAATATTCTACTTGTATAATCTAATGATGTGATTAAATCTTTTAATTTTAGGTTCACTCTGAATATCATCTTATCCATTTTCATTAATGACAACAAACTTAATTAAAGTACAAGCATCACATATCAACACGTTTAATATTTCTTAACTACATAGCAGCTTTTTGTAACTGTACTTATAAAATAGTGCAAATGAAAATAAAAGTAAATAATGAAACAATAACAATATTTTAGAAAACATAAATTTTAATCATTCGTTTAAAAATAAATATATACTTAAAGTTTAATAAAAATATATTATATACACATGCATCATTATGTGTTTTAACAGAAATTACTCTATGACATTCACCAACACCACTCAAACACTATTGCCTGATGACAAACTTGAAATCTTTGTAATATCAGACTTCTCTGAGAACCAATGAAATGATTTCATTGCTACCACTTTTACTGATCTCCACTTCAACGCAAAGTTGAGAATCCCAAGTGGAATTAGTGCTATAAGAGTGTATGATATTGAACTCATGTAGGGGTTGTAGTACTGTTCAAAGTCTGATCTGTTGCATTTTCCAGGAACATGTCCCAAAGCCTCACACTTGAAATAATCTATCACTGCAGCAATGAAAAATGCACTAAAGTGCTTAACCTCGCTGTTGTGCCCAGAGTATACTGCAGAGTGCATGTAGATGTACATAATAAAATGGCGGATTTGACTGTCTCGTCTGGGAGAGCTGGTAAGAATAAGAAGGCTGCCCTGGCAAAGTTGAAACCTTCCTCCACTTCTTTTACACCTTCTAAAAGTAGCTCAGGAAAGTTGCCAGTCATTCACTGGGTCTGTTCTTCTCAGGAGGACACACGTTGAATGTGAGCAATGTTCTTCCTGGTCCCACAGTAAGTGTATTGGTCTCTCTGTTTCTATTGCCTCCACTTACCCTTTTGTTTGTCCGTTTTGTATTAAGTCAGTCTTCTCAAAACTCTTTGATCTTAGGTCTGCAGTGTCTGATCTCTGTAACCGCCTGTCCAGTGTGGAGTCATCCTTCGAGCAAGCCATTTCTCCCCCTGTCTGAGCTTCAACAGATTCGTGATTCACTATCTGAGATCTCTGTTAAACTTGGTTCTAGTTCTAACCCTTCAACTAGTGCTCCTTCTGACCTGGCTGCTGGTTCTTTATCCTCAATGCCTGTTCTGCCTCAGTCATCAGCACGCTCCACAATTCACCTGGCTAATTCCTCTTCGACAGATCCGAAACTACAAGCTGATCCACGATCTGATACCAGAAAGTTCAATATTGTTGTGTTTGGTATTTCTGAGCAGAAAGAGGGCCTGCCTCGTTCTGTTCGTTGACGTAATGATTTTGACAGGATTTCCTCTGTCATCTCTGAGATAGAGAGTGACTCTAACTACCACAGTTCCATTTGAGATTGTCATCGCCTTGGGAAATACAATGGAGCTATGTCGCGTCCTCGTCCTCTATTAGTCTCTCTTAACTCTACTGTTGATGTGCACAGTATTCTATCCAGGTGTTGCTCCTTACCATCATCTGTCTCTATCAAGCCTGACCTGTCACTTAGTGATAGAAAAGTAGAATCTCTTCTTCTCCCAGAAAGACGCAAGCTCATTAATTCTGGTGTAGGCTGTAAGTCTATCAGACTGCGTGGATCTTCCATCTTTGTCAACGGTCAACTTCATGGTAAAGTCCTTGAATCTGTTCTGACTCTGTCACCCATCCCTGGTGCTCCAGCACCTCATTCTTCAGTATGCCCTGATGAATCTGCATCTCAGCATATCCTAATGAATTAGTACCTAATCCGTCAGTTGACCTTGATGAATCTGCATCTCAGCTATCAGTATGTCCTGACACCTCACCTGTTGAATCTTCTTCTGACTGACTTGCTGATGTCACTAATGTATGTCTCTGGAACTCTCACAGTCTAGTCAACAAAGTTCGGTCCTTTCAATCATTTATTTTGTTTACTCCTTCTCTTTTCACATTCTTGCAGTCACTGAAACCTGGTTTTCTCCCTCTATTCTTGATAGGGAGGTGTTACCTTCCAACTTTGCTGTCTATCGACATGACAGACTTACTTGTGGAGGTGGTGTCTTATTGGCAGTACATCATTCTATTCCTTCTCGTCTGCTTTCCTCCCCCTCTCATCTAGAAATTGTCTCAGTCGAAATTGGTTTAATTTCCCCACTTCTATTCTGTGTCATTTACATTCCCTCTAACTCATCCTCTGACTACTGTTCAGAGATTTTACAGTATATTGAGTCTATAGTTTCTCACCCACGTGTTCTCTTTGCTGAAGATATCAATTTTCCAGATATCTGTTGGTCTTCTTTATGTGGCCAGTTTCCCCAGTCAGATGCTTTCTGCGAACTTATTTTACGTCACAGCCTTGTTCAAGTTGTGGATTTTCACACTCACTTAAGAGGCGGTGTTCTGGACCTTGTTCTATCTAATTCTGACGGCCTGGTTGAGAATATTTTAACTTTTTCCCCCAAATTTCTTAGATCTGATCATTACTTTTGTCTTTTACTGTCACGAGTGCTCGCAAGAGAGTATCTGAGCAATCTAAACTGTCTTATTCTTTCAACTTCAAGAAAACTGACCTTGAGGGTTTATCCTCCTTTCTATTGGACTTTGATTTTAGTCAGATATTTTCCTCCAATGACATCAAAATTAGTCCGGTCTTAACTTAAGGGAATAATCCTGCACTCCATCACTCTCTTTACCTCTGTTATCAGGGTCAGATCTAAATCCTACCCCAAATGGTTTCATTCTGCCATTCGTCACCAACTTCACAGGGTTCACTATCGTCGGAGACGATACAGGAAGCACCCATCCCCTATGAGGTCTTCACAACTTCCCTCTGCTGAACTTCAACTTCAGCATGACATTGTACTTGCTCAGTCCACCTATGAGACTGACCTTGTGACCAAATTTGCATTCTCAAATGACTCCAGAATCTATCAGTATATCAGGAATCTCTCTGGGCAACGTAATCTTCCTACTGTTTTATGCCACGGATCTGCTATGGCTACTTCGGCGGCTGTGAAAGCTGAACTTCTCAATTATTTCTTCCACTCTGTGTTCAATGTCAGCTCTGGCACTCTTCAGTTGGACACCTCTCTCTGCCCAGAAGGCTCTCTTTCTTCTATCAACATTTCTCTGAGTGACACTTTCATTAGTCTTGCTTCATTGGACCCCTCCAAAGCTATGGGAGGGGATGGCATTCCATCTGCTATCCTGAAGCACTCTGCTACTGTTCTAGCCAAACCTGTTCATCACTTTTTTTCTCTCTGCCTGTCCCCGGCATACCTGCCAGATGAGTGGCATTAACACCACATCATGGCCATTCCAAAATCGGGCGATAGATCTCAGGTCTCAAATTATCGGCCTATCTCTCTTCTTTGCTGTCTCTCCAAGGTTTTGGAGAGACTTGTTTTTGACAAAGTCAGTGAATTTCTTGTCACCTCATCAGTATCTCTTTCACAGTTTGGGTTTATTAAGAATTGCTCCACTTTGCTGCAGCTCTTACTTTACACAGAGAACCTTATTAGAGCTAATGACAGACACCATCAAGTCGACTCAGTTTACCTTGACATAAGCAATGCCTTTGATACTGTTTCTCATAATAAACTCCTCATCAAGTTGTGGGAGGCTGGTATCTCTGGTAACCTCTGGAAGTTCTTCGTAGCCTACTTATCTGGTAGGAGTCAGTGTGTTGTGGTTGATGGTTTTCAATCAGGTTGGCGCCCCATGACCTCAAGGGTACCTCAGGGTAGCATCCTGGCTCCATTACTTTTTGTGATATATATTAATGACCTACCTTCTCATCTTACATCCTCACAGGCCCTCCTCTTCGCCGACGATACCAAGTGTTTTCGGCATATTATTCATTAGTCAGACAGCTCTCTTCTCCAGGCTGACTTGGACCAACTTTTTCATTGGAGTTCTCTTAACTGTCTATCGTTTAATGCTTTTAAATGTCACCTCCTTCGTTTTCTGAATGGCTGTACTTCTGTGAGTACAACCTATCATCTCAATGGAGTATCCATTACTTCCTCTGACCAATGTAAGGACCTTGGAGTTATTTTCTCCAATAATCTCTCTTGGTCACACCATTACGACATGATCTCCCGTGAAGCATATTGCAAGCCAGGTCTGATACGACGTACCTTTTCATCTGCTGTTCCAGTGAAAGTCAAGAAGCTCCTCTATCTGTCTTTGGTGTGATCTAAACTCACTTACTGTTCCCAAGTTTGGAGACCACGTCTTGTGAAGGACTTCACTTTCGTAGAGAGAATCCAACAACGTGCAACTAAATTTATTCTGGATGATTACTCTTCTAACTATCAGGACAGACTTATCTCCCTCAACCTACTTCCACTGATGTATGTGTTTGAGCTTTCTTATATCATGTTTTTCATCAAGTGTCTGAAGTTCCCTGATCCAAGTTTCCCAGTACTTAATTATGTTTCTTTTTCTAGTGCCAACACAAGATCCTCTTCCTTTTCCAAATTAGTACATTGTTCTCGGCCAACAAGACTTTCTCAGCATTCCTATTTTTGTCGTCTAGTACGTCTATGGAATTCTCTTCCACCAATTGATTTCTCTATTTCCCTTCCTACTATCAAACTACATCTAAAGCGGGTGCTCTGGAGCCACTTCTTATCTCATTTTGATCCATTCAACACTTGTAAGTGCAGTCACCTTCCTATCTACCATAACTTTAACCATCCTACTCTCTCTTATTTAACCAGCTGGGTGCCAGTAGAACGTATTGGCATGCCTCCAATGCAGGTCCTCTGATTTTGACTCTCATTTGCCAAACTATTTTATATCATTTTGTCATTTTGATGCATTGGGAAACTAATAATAATAATAACAATAATAATAATAATAATAATTTAAGATTGGACAAGGTGTAGTCAAATGACTCAAATTATTGAAGGATCACGTGATGCATGTTGCAAACTGTTGTTTGATGACTCAGCATTTCTCTTCAATCAAAGGGAAAAAAGCTTTGTCGTTTATTGGGTATTTTGCACTCTGATTGACATGCCTGTGAAGCTGTAACTGAGTAAGTAATAGTATCATTCAATTGCCAAGCAAGATTAAGTGCTAGATTCGTGATGAAAGTTTCTCTTAGCCTTTACACGATGCTTTAAAATGTATCAATATTTCATATACAAAATGAAACTGTGAAATTAATGATAATTCAGTACTTAAAAATTTCGATATACCAAGGAATATCATCACAAATAAATAGTATTTGTTCTGTCCTTTTTTTCCATTCTATTGGCATGAAAGGGAAAGACAACTTTATAAAAATATGATGACATAAAAGAGCCAAAATACTATCATGTTGAAAATAGCATAATGAAAAATAGCTCCTAAGTAAATAAATATAAATGCTTCTGATGTAAAATAGTATCATTAAACCCTGATAGTGTACAAAATGGTGTTGGATTATTGAGAGTATTAATAAGACTTGTTGAACTGCAGAATAAACTATTTCTGTCAACAGAAATGGTAATAACCAAGAACAAGGACACATGGAGAAAGTTTTTTTTAAACGTTTTAGTGAGAAATGATTGTTTTATTTCTGTGTCAACTGAATATGACAAATCTCAAAGTTTTTATTTAATAATTTGTTTATGCATTTGCTATAATAGAAGACACACCAATATATTCTAATGAGTGTTCATCAGTTGTATTATGATTCTATATAGACCCAAATAATTGTGTCTGTTAATATCTACATATCACTATCGGATCACTCATTAGATGCGTATGAAGTTTTCGTCATCGCTTAATTAGAGGTATGGTCAAAGTCTGTTGAGGCTAGATGGGTGTGTTACATTAGTTTAATGGAAAACAGATGGTGATAGTTGTAAAGGTCAAGTTCAAAAAGGGCTCGACATGCTGTATGTCATCTAGCTCAGTAACATTCCTTGGTCATATTCTGGGAGAGTCTCTCCAAGCCTTATGCCAGCAGCATCTTAGAAGACCAAGAAAAAAGCAATAAAAGCCCTGAAATTAATTAACCAGAAAACCTTGAAGGTGGAGTACAAGGTATGGATCAACAAGACCTCCCTTGCGCCATCTCTATTTATTCTGCTCTCTGTTGACTCCAACCTAGAACTATAAGGGCAGGGTCACCTGATCCAATTAGGAAGTGACTGAATCTCAATTGATGAGTCGAACTGACCACTATTTTCCACCACGAAATTGTCAACCTCCCCTTTCTTCGATAATTGAGAGGCAGAGTCAAACTCACATTTGTCTCTCAGATTGAAACATCCAAGGATCCCTTTATCAAGCAGGCACTGTCCATCAATCCAACCAAGTGTCTACTCAGTACTTGAGGCTGCTAAGCACACTCTATTGTCACCATGACACCAAAGGCTACCATTAAAGACATTGCCAGATTTCTCCTCAAGGACGATGACACCCAGGAAATCGATAATATCGTTGATAATCTGAGTGTCCAGGGTAAATTTAAAGAAATGATCAGACTAGAGGAGGACAATAAAACCTGGAACAATCTTGTGACAGCTCTACCAGTGGTTCAGCTCTCCTTTATTTTGAGAGCAGACATGGATTACCTCCCTACACTTCTGAACCTTAAGTGTTGGAGTTATCATGCAGACTCATTGTCCAAATTGTGCAACTCCAGTAACCTCTCCTAACAAGCTGAATGGTTGCTGAGAAGCTCTTACCCAAGGACAGTTGCAATGCATGGTCCATGATTCTGTCCTCTTCTATTTCCACTCATAACTAAATTACCGTATTCCCAAAATATATTCATATTTGCCAACTACCTTTAAGCTTACCGTCACAGTAGTGACAATCCCATGCCACAATCCTATTAAAATTCTCTGTCACACTGGCTCACCCAAACATGGTATAAAAAACCTGAAAGGGAACTCTACATTTTGAAGCTAACAGTGTGCACAAATACATACTACAGCTTTGATGATGCCCACAACAGGGAGCTCCATAAACTATCATATTGCCATTTGATCTTAGATGTGGAAAGCATGGGGAGTGAAAGTTTTTTGATAAGCAACATCGTTCTATCTTTATATGTGTGGTTCATGGATGTTGATATTTGTAATTTTACAAACTTTAATGGCCACCATCAAGAGTGGTGATTCATATAACCTTATTTAATGCATTTAAACATTGTGATAGCCAGCTTATTTGTATTAAAACATTATCATAATTATTTTCACAGATTAAATTTAAAATGCTTTAAATTGTATGAAGGACAATTAGCTATACATTACTAGTCACTAAATTTCATTTTCATAAGTTATTGCTTTCATAGATAATGTGCTTTTCTTTGTTTAACAATTTGTAATTGATAACTGTCTTTTTCTGTATTGTGCAAATGTCACAGTAATTGCTAGTATATCACAAAATTACTAAATAAGATGCCTGCAGTAATCATTAGAATACTACGTACAACAAACTGTGTGAAAATAAACAATTAACCAACAAAATGTACACGCATTAATGTTAACAACTGGTCCTAAAAATATCCGGGAATAATATCCTGGACATTGAATGTGGATAGTATTTTGTTTTCTCTGGTGAGATTGCTACTGATCTCCTTCTTTAATTCTGCATCTATTTTGTTTGTTCATAAATAAATCTCTCAGAGTTGATAAGAGTTTTGATTTCTGCAGATCTTGCATTATTTTGCAAACATAATCATTTTCTGAATCTAACATCTCAAAGTCTGTCGAAATTTTAAACAGCAATATCTTCTGCTTGTAGGCACTTTGACACTGACAAAGAACTGTATATTCAGTGCTAACATTAACATCTTGAAAAAGAAAAACAGTGAATTTACTTTTTTCAAAACCAAACATCACTCCATTCGTACATGCAATAAGTATACAACGATTGCTCTCATTTTGTTGAGGAAGTTGCTCCAGTGATTCCGAAACCTGAATAGCACCTGTATTGTCAGATGCTATATATTCAGCACATTGTTGGCTACAGACATAAGGAACTAGAATACTTTCATCTGTGTCAACTTTAATAGATGCTTCTGGCTTAAAACACACACAGCAAACATTTAAGCAATATGAGCATGGTACTTGACACTTGACATCACAAACAGCATTAATTCTGTACATGTAAAAATGAAGCATCATTATAGTTTTGATATACAATACAATGTCAAATAGAACTAGTACAGTTAGTGCATATGTTGATGTAAATATGTCTAGCAAATGATCCTATTTACGAGCCATATTAGAATTCTATCAAAGAATATGGTTTATTGTTGTAGCTTGATGTGCTACAAAAATTATTTAAATTAATGTAATGTAAATATTATGAAATGTAATATTTTGGGTTTAATGGCAATGTTTATTAATAGAACGTGACTTGTACATATATTTAGCAATCTGTACATGAAATGTGTGCATTGAAAAACTATTAATATTTATGCAACAGTTTAACATAGATGCTAAACTTACCCAACATTAATCCAAAATAAGAAATGTTCTGCTTGATGAAACCCAGCTCTTGTTATTGTAGTGCTAGGATCTTCTGCTAATTTTTGTTTAACTTGAAACATATGCTCTATTTGTAAAAACAAGTCTGCTTTTTCTTGACTGAAACATAGAGGTTCTTGGAGTGACAGATCATCTGGTGACAGATGATAACCCATCCATATATTACACTTATTAGCTTTAATGTTCAGAATGATGCAAAGGTTGAAAGACTCATTGAATTTTGCCCATGAAACAATAAAAATATGATTGAGATTTCCAATATCGAAATCATGCAAAATAACTTTAACTTTATTTGAGGACATAACAGCTACATTAAAACTTCCTATCTGCTCAACTTCATTAAGTGGGAATGGCAAAAGATTAATGAACACTGTGCCATCTTCAGATCCAAGTGGAAACTCAAGACTATGACTCAAAGCTTGGGAAAACAATGCAAACTCTTCTGTAGCCCAAGGACGACTTTTGGTTCCAGAGAGCTGGCTACTGGGAATATGAAGAGCTCTACTCATCTGGAAACTAGCAAGAATTTCAAACTCCTTCAAAAGGCCTTTTGGGAACAAAAGAAACCTTTTCAGTGCTGATGGTATGACAAACCTCTTTTGTCCTGGTTTTATTAAACAATCAGATGGAATGTATTTAAGATGGCAGTCATTTATTCCAGCAACTATATTTATATCCCCAATACTACAATATAAATAATCAACCTGTCCATTTGGCATTCTAGTACCATTGTGTAGATGAACAGCTGGAAGATCACTAATTCCTTGTGAGTAAATAATCTTTAAAAATGAATTTGAGAGATTTAATTCTGACAAGAAGTGTGTAGGTGTAAAAAACAAGGCGATGCAAGGAGTTCTATTTAAAAAACTTTTATCTTTTTCTAGCAATATTTTTCTACAATTATTAAAAAGATCATACAGTTGTTTGGCATTGCCAAATTTAGAAATAAAACCATTTGAAGCAAGCACAAGCACACGAAAGACAATACTAATGCAGAAGTAATAAAGCCAATCTGAGTGAGTTCCATCTGACAAATCAATAATCACTTCTTCAGAAGTAGACACTGATGGATGTTCTGGGTTGTTGTGAAGCTGTTGGAAAAACTTTGATTTAAAAGCACTCTCACTTTTGCTAAAGAGGTTTTCACATTTTTTACAAAGCATGTAGAAACCAATTTGTCGTGGGCCTTGTAAAGATCCAGATTTTTTCCATGATGTGTCAAAAATTTGTAATGATTTTGGAGCTCTGCAAGAGCCAGTAAAAAACCGAAGTAATGACTCAGGCCAGACATGACTGTGAATAATCTTCTCACCTTTAATACATCTTTGTCTACAGAGAAGGCAACGAACTAGTGGTTTATCAGGTACATTAAAAATCAAGTCCATCATAGCAATATCTAATTGACATGACAAAGCATCTCCATCATCAATGAGACCTTCATCAAAAGCAATTCCAAGACAGCTTACTGCTTGCTTAGCATCATCTGCACACAGCTTGAAATTTTCCAGGTTTCCTTTGATAGCAAAACGCTTTAACTTATATTTAGCAAATGATGCTTCACCTAAAATTTTCAAGACATGGTTCTTTGTTTGAGATTCTTCTATTAGTTTAAGCAATGACTGAAGTAGTGGAATACAATGAGCATAGCATCCAACACTTAACAGTGCAGCAGCTTCCACTAAAGAGTCAGGATAATCTAAGAAATGTAACAGCACACTAAATGTCAATTAAGTATAAGCTGGTACATTGTTATTAAGGCAATAATCCTGTATTTATATACAGCACTTTTGTAATGGTGTCAGCTTGAAAATGAATGCCTCTAAACTATGCTACTTCAGGTAATACATATTATATGTACAGTAATGTGTTATTAAAAAGACATAGTAATGATCTTACCAGTATTATTTAGTGATTCAACTTCTAGTAATCGCAAGCAAAAGAATGTCTCCTCTTGAAATCTTTCACAATACATCTGAACAGTAGTAGTTAGTTCTGGATGTTTTCTGTGTACTTCTATAACAGTAACCTCAGGTAAATAAAGTAGTCTTTCCAAAAGGTGGAGGGTCACCTTCAAGAGGAACGGTTTTTGATGAATTTGAAGGGTCAAATTTAGAAGTCCCAAAATGTTCTTTTCAAGGAATTTTTTAGCATTAGATTTATTCCTAATAAGTCTGCTACAAATCTTGTACAAGGTACAGAGAGAATGGCTTGAAACAAAAGTGTATATTGGCCAAGTGTATGAGACAGCCTCTTCATCTTCAATAGCTGATGTAAGAAGGTCAAAAAGTAGCTCAATTTCCTCATCTCTTAGTTCTAGCTTTTCAGGAGATACAGACTCTTGATTGATACCACTCAATGCACATTTTGCTAACATGCTTGTACTGGGCTCACGGAAATTACAACAGTTTGATAAACTAATAAAGCGAAGAAGGTATCCTTGGAAATCATCAACAACAGCACAGACAGCAATAATAAACAGACACAAGTCTGTTAATCTTGTCATTAACTATAATGAGAAAAAATGTACAGATTATCTATATCCAATATTATAATATAATCATGATCCATGTGCATAAGTATTTTATCTAGTGAAAGTTATAATGACATCAAAGTACTAGGCTCTGCATGTAATTTACTAGTTTATCAATGAGTTAATGTTTTATTTGGAGAATTTAATAGAAACATTAGAAAGGAGTGGGCTCTCACTGTCATTTATGCTGCTCTATGAGTGTTCCCCTTTGATACCTCACAGATATAGCACTTGTAGTTTTGGGTGCATTTTGCAAAATAATTTATTTACTATCTTTATGAGTTCTAGACTCACCCTGTATATGGCCAGAAATGATTTAAATGAACAGTCCTTATGGATGTTATTTATGTATATACAAGAGAGCTTCTGTACCATAATATTTAAGGCAAAATGCAAAATAAATACACTATAATGAGTTGCAATTGATTGAGACAGTCTTGATTAAAAAAGTCCTTTGAATAATACAAATCTATAGCAAAACTGATATGAATGAACTGAAAGAAATAAACGAATCTGCATATCATTGCTAAATTAAGATTGTACATGTTAAGTATAAAATTAATGAATATAACAAATGTTATCTCATGTAGAAATTTGACACTTTCAATTTAAAAGTGGAAAACTAAGGAACAAAAATACTGGATACAAGTTAAGATGAAAAAATAAATTTGAGAAATGAAAGCACAACATTTAACAAGAGAGTTCCAAAGTTAATAGTGGCGGAAAAAAAGTCCATTAAAGTAAAAATGTTACAAAAGAGAGAAGTTGAGAGGGCTTAATGATGATGAGGAAAAATGAGGTTGTGAGGCTGAGACTGCAGAGAACAGTTCAAAACAAGATTACATGTCTATGAATAAAAGAGGTTTAGTTTTACAACAACAAGCAGTCAGAGAATCAAGCTTTAGCACCTGAAGAGAAAACATACTATGACTTTGTTACTACCTCTAAACAGAAAAAATACAAGTTTAAACATCGATTTATAGTGTCAAATTCAAACTGAACTAAGGACATATTAATAGGAAAATTAACAGGATGAACAAACCAAATATTATCAGTGTAAGGAAAAGTTGCTGTGAAGAAGAAAAAAAGTTCAAAGACACCATTATGAAGTGTAATGGTTATAATTGTATGGCTAATTTTGATTGTAATATGTTGTAGGTGTACCATTTGTTATTTATGAACATGCTCAGTTGTATATCAGACTTTGTTTTTCTGTCCTTTTATGTATATGAGTCTCCAATTATGGATCCAATTATTATTAAGCCAAAGACATTACACTAGTGACAAAGGTATTAGCTAAAGATGTCTTTGTTAAAAAAATTGACGACTTTTAAGCCAGAGATGAAGAGATTCTCTATGTTAATTGATTGCCTCAAGTTTTACATTGATGCAAACAGTGTGGCTGCCAAGACGAAAGTAGCTGTGTTGTTGACTGTCATAGAAGCAAATAGTTATGCTCTTGTAAGTGTCTTTTACAATGTTCTCAAACCTAGTGACCATGAAGCTCCTTACTAATCTTATTCACATTTTGGAACCTCACTTTCAGCCTAAGCCTATTGTCATTGCTAAATGGTGTCATTTCCATAAAAAAAACCAATGCTTTTGTTAAGGTTTAGCTACTTATGCAGTTGAGTCAAGACATTTTGATACTAACTGTAAATTTGAGGACTATTTATACAATGCTTTATGTGATTTGATTTTATATGAATTAAAGAATAAGACAATAAAGAAGAGATTTCTCATTAAAAAGGACTTAACTTTCAAGGTGTGGACTTAGTTACTAGTCTGAACACTAGACTAGTAATACTCACATAATGACTGATAGTACATAAAGAGGGGTGGTGGATACCTAGGTTGATAGTAATGGTTGGTTGATATCTTGGTTGTTGTGGGCCTAAGATTCACACCCATTGGTAGTGTATGTTTATTGATGCCACATGGCATGTGTGTAGCTAACAGGGACATATTTCCATAGTCTATTAAACAAAGAGAAAAGTACGAGCATGGCAACAGTCTACTATAAGTACTAAAACTACATATAAGATCCCAAGTGGTTAGGAGTGTCTACCAAACAAGCATGTTCAAAATCATTGTTTTGACGAGACAATGATTATTTAATCTCAGGAGTGAACCTAACCCTCCAATTCTGGCAAACATGAAACTTAACAATATAGATGTTATTATAGAAAACTACACAAGGACAACTATGTCTCTCACATCGTATAACTCAAAGAAGAAATTATTTCCATCAATCAATTTATGTCACTCTACAGTGGCATTGAAAACATAAACATCTCAAACACTATCAATAATGAGCGAGTTTGATGTACACTTTAAATACGAGAACCAGTAATCTATTCTTACTCTATCGGTCATAGAAGGAGAAGGTCCCGCCCAGTCTGATTGTTTGAAATTAGATGACCATATTCATTCTAATTTGACTGTAATTAGCATGGTAAAATCAATTCACAAGAGTAGAGCATTGCAAATTAGTAGTCAGTGACACATTGGGAACTATGAAGATTTTTACAGCTAATTTGGAATTGAAAAGTGATTGGAAACCCAAATTTGTTGACCAAGTCCTATTTTTTGCATTTAAGGACGGTACTGAACAGGAATTTGACAGACTAGAGAGTGCTGGCATACTAACTAAGGTTAACTATATACAGTACATTGGTTGCTTCAATAGTAGTCATTCTAAGAAAGATGTTAAATAGAGAATTTGTGTACATTACAAAGTCACAAGCAATCCTGCCTTAGATATTGAACAGTACCCCTTATCTATACATTCAAGGATTTCCTTGCAACATTGACAGGTGGAAAATGCTTCACCAAAATTAATCTTTCACAAGCCTAACTTCAGACACTATTAGATGACAGTAGTACAGACCTTGTCACAATCGATATTTGTGGGTTATACCAGTTTACATTTAGAATGGCTTCCCCCTCACTATTTTCCAACCATAGAATGGCATATTTCGGGGTGTCCTAAACACCATTTGTTATATAGACAACATTCTTGTTATGGAATAAAACCACAATTAACATTTTATAACTTGGATAAAGTACTCATACATCTAACAAAGAAAGGAACAACCATTAATTGCGGTAAGTGCAATTTTTAGATACTGAAGTAGAGTACCTTGATCATATTATTGATGTAATTAGAATACACTCATCTTATGAGAAACAATTAGCTATTTGTATATCCTACTCCAGCATGTGATGGTGACAGGTCCAAATAAGGAAGAACATCTCAAGAACCTTGATAAGGTGATGGACCGCCTAAAATTTGCTGGGGTAACTCTGAAGCAACCTAAGTGTATTTTCCTGGCCCCATATGTTGAGTGCCTGGGACATATAATTGATAAGGATGGTCTGCACCCAGTACCTGAGAAAGTCCAAGCGATTCAAGATGCCCCCAAACTACGTAACTTGTCAGAACTAAAATCCTTCCTTGGACTCATAATTTATTATTCTAAATTCATGTCTAACCTTGCTATGTTTCTTTCTCCCCTCTATAGGTTAATGCAAAAAGATGTTAAATGGTCATGGACAAAAGAACACTCTGAACCATTCAAGCAAGCCAAAGAGCTACTGCAATCATCCACTGTGTTAGTTCATTATAATAGTCAACAAGAACTGATTGTGTCTTGTGATGCATTGCAATATGGACTGGGTGCTGTTTTAGCCCATAGAATGGACGACAACTCTGAAAACCCATCGTCTTTGCCTCCCGTACTCTGGCTAAAGCGGAGCAGAAATACTCCCAAATTGAAAAAGAGGGGTTAGCCATAATATTTGCAGTCAAAAAATTCCATCAATATTTGTATGGACGGCCCTTCACTATCTATTCAGACCACCAGCCCCTGAAGTATCTCTTTAATGAATCCAGACAAGTACCAGTGATGGCTTCCTCAAGAATACAGAGATGGGCATTGACGTTAGGGGCATATCAATATAACATCCAACATCGACCTGGGAAAAAGATGGGTAATGCAGATGGCCTAAGTCGGTTACCACTTCCAGAACATCCAGAGGTCTTGGACATTCCACCACCAGGAGATATCAAAATGTTATTCCAGCACCTTTCAGACACTATTATAACTGCCTCTCATATTTGTAAGTGGACAGAAAAAGACCCTACATTATCAAGAATTCACCACTTTCTCCTTCATGGTTGGCCAGAAACAATTTCTGATTCCTCCTTTCGACCTTACTTCAATCGTCATGAAGAACTGAGTGCTGTATATGGCTGTATTCTTTGGGGGTCTAGAGTTGTGATTCCCCCACCTGGATGCAAGTTGGTATTATCTTAAGTTCATGATACTCAAACTGGGATTTGTAAAATGAAGAGTCTTGCTCGCTCATATGTCTGGTGGCGAGGGATGGACAATGATATCATTACCACTGTTCATCACTGTG
This sequence comes from Xestospongia muta, assembly GCA_963693285.1. Classification (NCBI taxonomy): domain Eukaryota; kingdom Metazoa; phylum Porifera; class Demospongiae; order Haplosclerida; family Petrosiidae; genus Xestospongia; species Xestospongia muta. Next base: position 3,350,880 of record OY848925.1, read on the forward strand.
ACACTTGTCAACAACACAGACCGTCCCCTCAAAGAGTCCCCTTACATCCATGGGAATGGCCTTCACGCCCATGGTCCAGAGTGCACATTGACCACGCTGGTCCGCTTCAAGGAAAGCTTTTCCTAGTACTGGTGGATGCGCATTCCAAGTGGATAGAGGTACATATAGTTCACTCTACATCAGCTGCATCGACTATTGCCAAATTACGAGACATTTTCGCTACGTTTGGTCTACCGGATCAACTAGTGTCAGATAATGGTTCCAGCATTACTAGTGTAGAGTTCCAGCAATTTTTAGCAGCCAATGGAATAAAACAAGTCCTCACATCGCCATACCATCCATCGTCAAATGGACTAGCTGGGAGAGTGGTACAGACATTCAAGAATGCAGTAACAAAGTTAGATGGCCCAATGGAAGTTCGGCTTAGTCAGTTCTTATTCAAGTATCATATTACCCCTCAGACAACAACAGGAGTCTCTCCAGCCCAACTTTTGATGGGGAGGAGGTTGAGGACTCACTTAGATTTACTCCACCCAGATACAGCTGTGTGAATGAATGAAAAGCAGGAGAAAAGTATCCCAGGAAGAGCACCTAGACAATTTGCAGTTGGAGAAAAGGTACATGCCAAGAATTTCCATGGACTGAAATGGATTACAGGGAGGATAGTTAAAGTTACAGGACCTGTGTCATACCAGATTGAAACAGATGAAGGATTAGACCAGCTGAGAAGACAGTATGCAGATGAAACAAGTGAGTCAGACACACAATTACCGTCATGCATCGGTGATGAGTGGGTTGGGCAAGATGGGTTCTCCAGTAATTTCCCAATACCTGTGATCCCTGACCGTCCTATACCCTCAACTGATGGAACAGCTCTTATCCGACATTCCACCCGGTCTCATCCACCAGTTGACATTCACCCTCACGTTACACTTAAAAGGGGAGGAGTGTGGTATCTCAATGACTTTTGGTGACATTGACTTAATATTCTATTCATGCTAATATAATTATGCTAATGTATTGTGGTTTGTATGTGTGAAACCACATGTAGAACTTCTAGAATATTCTATTGAGTTTTATATATAAACGTGTGTGCATGAGTTTTCTGTGTTCGTTCATGCTCTCACTTTTCAATCACTTGTTTTATATTTGGAGTACCTAGATCACTACAGTGATCAAGATCTAAGTACGTTTATAAAGAAAGTAATGTTTTTAAGGTAACAAGTAAGTTCATTAAGACAGTCAGTTTCAAATCAGAATGTCAAGTGACAATACAGTATGTGATTGGTGTTGTCGTTTGCTATGTGTTTTAAAATGGCGAGAAATAAGCTTTAGCATTCACATCTGTACACTAACATCTGCAGAAGAAATACTCTCAAAGAGAAAAAGATGGCCTTTCATTACTGTTGTACACAAATACATTTGTCTACATGGTACAAAGGAGAGTTCAGAGACTCTACCATTTATTTATATCATTAATATCTTTTGCCTTGCCAAAAGATTCTTCAACAGTTTTCCTTTAGCCTTATTAGAATTATTAGAAAACATTCACTTCAATTGATCATTACTCGAAACACAAGAAGACAGATGGTAGTAGCTTTTAATTCTCACATATAGAATAATATGAAGTAAATTGATATTCATGATCATATATTTTAGTTTGCATATATTATGAAATATTAAACCATTGGGTGAAGCAATCCTAACAGAGAAAGAATATATCAATTGATAATCCTGGACAATCTCTGAGTGGACAAGGGTTATCGTACTCAGTTTGTTTGGGTATTTGTCTATTAGATAGGAAACATTTTATGCCTGATCAAAATAACTGCTCTCATATAAAACATTTTAAAAACACCTACACATAATTGCATGGCAGTTATTTTATATTTTATGCTAGGTATTGTTAGAAATATCATACATAGTCTGTTTTTCCTAGGTTCAAACGTTAACGTCAAAAATGCCAAGACATGATAGAAACTAGTTATGCAACCTGTTGACAAAGTTTAATGGTTAATGGTCTGAGATTGCTTTTGTACTTTGTCAGGAAAATGCTCACACATCAAATTGTGAGGGTTAGTCGTATTGATACTACCTATATTGCTATGTTGGTCATTAAGAAATGATGTATATGTGTATTTTACTATATACATACCTGTGGTAACCCACTGTAGAGCTCATGTATAGAGAAAGTATATGCAAGCTTATCAAGACCTTGTATAAATCCTGTTCTTCCCAGAGTCATACAAAAGTCATCAGAACTTTGACATACGTCTTGAAGAAGTAACAATATTCTTTCTAAACGAGCTAAGGTTGCTGTTGGCACTTTCTCAATAGCAATCCGGAGATTATAATGAGCTAAGGTCGTTGTTGGCTCTTTCTCAACAGTAACCTGGATACCATCAAAAAGCTCTGTAGAAATTAAAAAAGTGTCTAAAGTCAGAATTATTAAACAATTATACTGTATCTATCATTATTATTTTACAAAAAGAGAGTGAGTAAGACCATAAAATGGTTGCTTACTTGAAAAACAGATGTCAACAAAAGCTGACAAAACAATAAGAAAATATGGCATTTCAGCAGTGAGTGAAGCAAAAATCGTCTTGCCTTCTTCAGTCATACTTGCTACATTTAAAAGCTGAATGAGTTCATAGCAGAGGCGATCACTTGAGATCACAGATGTGAAGTCAATAGAATTTGATTCTTGAAGGTGTTCAACTAGACCCTGATCCAAGTCTTCATTACTCATTGACATCACTACTTTCATTGAATCTAAAACACGACTCATCCAGTACTCGCAATCAGTCATCAGTGATATCTCAGACTCTACAAAGTAACAGAACATTATGAGAAAGACATAAAATGTCCTTCATCAAATAATGACCTTACTTTTTTGTGGTTCAGTGATGCTATATGTTGAACTAGGGAATTCTTTGAGGTATTCTTTAATGACAGTTGATTCCTTTTCTGATACTTGACTTAAAATAATATTAACTAATTGCTGAATTTTATCTTCTACTGGAGACATTTGCAGTGTACGTAGCAGATCGAGCAAGACATATAGTGAATCATCATTCTTGATAAAAGTTAAACAGTTAGTTGGGCTTGATGACAGTAGGCTCATTATTATAATGATCATTTCTTCAACATCAAATGATATGTGTGAGCCAATTGGTGAGTGAAATGTTAACTTATTTGTACCTTTACAAAGTCGTATGAGTCCATTGATGAGTGTTTTCACTTCAGAGTCTAACAATTCTGTTAGTTTTGTGTGACATTTAACAGTGGGAGAAAATGATGTGATAATTTTAGCTGGTAATCGCAAGTCGAAATGTTCACTGACACAGAGATGTTTTATAACATTATAATCAATAATGTCTGAATTGGTATCTTTGATTTGTAGTGCACAGTTAGTTAAAATAGAAAAACATATAAGCATCAACCAAGACATACTCTGAAAAAAATAACAATCAGTAAATCAATGATTGAAGTATATAAATTTGTGTAACGTATAAGACATTGTTTATGTGTACATATTACTAGACAATTAAGTGTACTTGTGGCTATAAAAATAACGTTGTATTATTGATAGCTACACAGGGAGTTAAGAAGAGTTATTGTAGGTAAAGATCATGAACAAATACTTGTCCTTGCTATGTGTTTTTTGTGTAGCAATTTTAGTATCTAAAATATATAAACCTGCCAATAAACTTGGCAATGAGGGAATTTGTAAAGATGTTGTCCGAAGGCCATTAATGTTGGTTGGTTTATGTGTGTGTGTGTGTGTGTGTGTGTGAACTGTGATATGTCTGATGTATTGTATCATGACATTCATAGTAACCTCCTACTATCATTCCATAATATTGCACATAGCTGCCAAGCAATATTTTTTAAAATCTCAAGTTGCAAATTTGTAATGGTTATTGATCTATTAATACTGGCAGATCCAAAAAATGATCATGAGATCTATTAAACCAGCTGCTATGTTGTTCACGAGAATGGAACTAGTCATTTAAACTCACATTTGATATTTTAAAAATCTGTTAAGAGATCTCTATGTATATGTGATAAATTCAAAAATCAGGCAAGTGTAGTACCATCTATGTAGATGTATTTTCAGCATATGTGTTATCAGGCAAGTGTAGTACTGTCTACGTAGAGATACCAAAAACCTTCTTTCATCTTATTATTATTATTCTGTTTCCCTCATAACAACCACTAATTAATATCTTAAAGAACCACATTCTGAGTGAAGTCTGCTTGAGTTCATTATCTAAGAGATGTTGATATTGTCATTCCTACTTTGGGCTTTTTTAGAGGTTTTACTGCCATCCATACATTTAATAATTTTTTAAAATTTAGAGACTTACTCACTAGTTTATGCAGAGTGATGCTACTACCATTGCTATGAAATGTCATTTCTATCAGTTTGAGAACATTATTTCTATAAATATAGCAGAGGTTTACTTGGTACTCACTTATCAATTACAAAAACAATTCCTTGACTATATTTTCACACAATAAGAAATACTTGTTCTGAAGTTAATAACCAATTCTTTGACATCTTTGCCATAAACTACAAGTAAAGTCCTAATATCAATGCATTCATTCTAATACCTTGTGTAGCTTTGGAAGAAATGTTAAAGCCTCTACTTCACTCATAATGAGATGTAGTATATTGCTTTGTATTAAAAGTCTTTTAGCTTTAGAGCTTGAGTTACTAAGAACATGAAAAATGACATGAAAAAGAGGAAGAAGGTGAGTTGGAAGAAGTGGTAATAGGTCTTCAGTAGTGTTCTTTAGTACACCTGGACAAAGAATACCAGACAACATACCAGTGTATAAAGTGAATGATCTGATAAATTAAGATTAGATCATGTAGTATGAAGACCACATTTACTCATAGTCTTAACATAAATTATTCCACCATCTTATCAGTTATATACTAATACTGTGCGGCTTACCAGTAAACATCCAACGAGTGTAATCACACACTATAACAAGTAACTCTGAGATCTCCTGAGCACACTTTGATAAAACAATGGATACTTGCTCCTCACCTATTAATGTCAGTACTTGAAACAAGCTGACAAGGAAGCTTATTTGAATTCGTAAGTCAAGGTCATAAACAAAAGTGATTGTTCTAGTTTGAACCTTTAAAAGACAGCTCTTTAAACCTTTAATATAAGCTCTTAATATTGATGGAAAGTCATCTTGATAGCATGGCATATCTTCAATTGTGGATAATTCTACAAAATAAATAACAGATAGGTTAGATTAATTATTGTAAAAACTTGTGTTTTTGTTGTATGTCTGTACCTAAGAATAAGAATTAGTAGCAGAATTGTTGAGTATGTATAATTAACTTGTATAATTGTGGGATGTCACTCACTATATGTAACATAATACAAACATACCAGGAGATATCTCGTTTGCATTGATCAAAATCTTTTCTGCAGTAGTGGTAGCGACAGAACTCACTAGATCATTTCCAGAAAAAGCAAGTTCCTCCAATTTTGACAGCAACTCAGAATGACAAGTACAAACAATCATAGCATTTTCATGATTGGAACAGATACTGGATAAAAGTTTAAGTCCACTAAGTTGTAAGGCCTCCTTTTGTAGTACTGCTTGAAACAGTGTCAAAAACTCAGGATCGGTAAACAGATGAAAATTAGCCTTGTGCTTAGAGAACAAATGAAGATATAGTAACAGGTCAGAGGCATTGTAACAATTAGCTGGACCTCCACGATTATCATGTATAACAACATCAAGATAAGGAGATTCTAAGGATTTCTTTAGCCCTCCCTTTATACTTGAGAATTCGATGTTCTTCAATTTCAGAAAAGGTAAATAATTTTCACTTAGTTTCTCATAATCAAACAAGATAGCTAATATAGTCTTAGCCAAGAGAGAGATATTGACATAGTGAAGATTAGCATAATAAGGTAATATATGATGCATTGTAAACTGTATTGCTTGTTTACAAGTGGTATCTGATGATGCTAGACAGCAATTACAGAGAGCACTTAGCAAAAGTCCTATAATAGAAGTCTGTCTCTATATACAAAAAGACATCATGTAACTGATTGGTCATCATGGTCATATTAGAAAGACATCACACAAAAAAATAAGTTAGTATTCATATATTCTTAAATTAAACATTTCATAAACTCAAGGTAGGTCTCTTTCGAAGCAATTTTGATCAATATTAACATGATTACATTTAAAAATTTGTCCTATAACAATTTTAGAAACACTGATTTTACATTAAAATACTCACTAGATAAGTGATTCAATAGACATGCATGTAAAAGAGTACAGAATGCTAGAAATATGATCTTATGGGCATACAAGCAAGCTAATGCGATGCTTAAGCCCCTTGAAACATGCTTAGTCATGTAGTGGTCACAGATATAGGGTTAATGAAGTTCAATGGTTGGAATATGTGTTGTCTCTTAAATCAAGGAGATAGTTTTATTCATTATTGATAATTGTCACAGAGAAGAATAAAAAATGCAATTGGTATCTATTGTTCTCTATACAAACACATATACATCAATAATGGGTCATGGAGAGGTTATTCATGCATGGATAGTTTGTAAGCTAAGTGAGTAGTTTTATAGTATTAAATATTTTAGTATTCTGAACAGTATGTGATCATATGTATATTTTTAAAAACAGACCTCAGAATAGGCTAAAAAAATTTCCAAACATCTTAACTGGTGAACTGCACAGTGTATGAAATTATTGTCCACTAAAATAGCTTTAACACTATTAGATGAACACATCTGCACAATGTCATAAGACAATATCAATGGGTGTTTTTCATCAATATGTCTGCTCTCCATCACAGTAACTAAACAAAAAAAATTATAATCTAACTAGATTTATTACAAATATGTTAATAACATATAATGTTACATAGTTTAGCTAAGATATGAGTTTTGAAGTGACTATAAGGCAGAGTAGCAACTGTAAACTTCAATTGGAAATTGGACACTCCCATCATCATAATAGTTGGGGTAGAGACTAATTAAATGCATTTGTTACCACATATATCATTGTTACCATGTATATCAGTCACTTTACTATGAGATTAAACTTATTTTTGCTTTATAATTGTTTCATACAACTATAGAATAATACAACATAAATGGACATATCCATACATTATAGGAATGCTTCATAAAATAGATACAGTAGGCAAAAGATCGAAGCTAAGAAAATGAGAACTTGCAAAACTATAGTCTCTGGGAGCCTTCTAAAATATGAATATCTGTATCTACCTACAAGATGGATCTAAATTGCATTAGTTGGTCAAAACTATTTTGGAAGAAGGGTCTAACAAAGGTTATACAAGGATATTATTTAATTATGATAAGAAAAATTAAAGAGGCTGTACACACATGTCCAAACAACAATCTTGCCAATTGATATAAACTGTTTATGTTATAGACTAGCATGCTTTCTAAAGCTACATGTTATCATATATTATTGACTGTAAAAACACTTTCAAGTTGATAGCAAATACCAAACAATTTGTTAGTTTCATAAATATAAGCTAGATATTAACGACTAAAACAAATGCTATTTTTTTGCCTCACACAAGTTCCAGAATATGGGTAGTGGAATCTAGTTGGTCAAGTGAAGCACAATCCATTGTAACTTTTATTACACCAGTACTGCATTAAGAAGAGGAGCTAGTGTCAAATGTCCATATACTTTCATGTAGTATCTGTTAGTACAAGCCCTTGTAGTAGTTTTACCATATAAGGTATATGCTTTCATAGGCTAATTGTTTGTTAAGTTTGTGGTAGTGTTTTTGTCATTTATTAAAGCATCCAGTATCAACTTCCTCCAGGTTTCTATCAATAAAGCTTTGACCTTCAGGATCAAAAGTGGTTTCTTCATTGTTTCAAACTGCTTTATGATGTCAATTATAAAGCTTATTATCAGACAATAATATAGAATAGCTAAATAGCGTATATGCAAATAGCAACATATGACTCATATTTTAAGTTGAAGTACTCAGGTAGGTGCTAAAATAACATTTGTATATATGGCTATGGACTGGCATAGATATGTACAACATTCCTTCCCTTTTCTTCATGTACTCCAGACTAGAGCCTTTTCATGCATCAACAAAGAGGAAGGTCTACTCTAAACATGTCCATTTCACAAAACAGTTACCAGTTGAGTTCAATTTTAACTACATTTAATTTGCAAATGATAGACTAGTAATAATTAGAGACAATGATAATATAGTGTACAAACTAACCATTAAATTGTTGATAGATGAAACTAATCAACATGGACATTAGCTGATCATGACTTGAACTTGATAACATTTGATATATTGTGTCTTTAACTTTAGTTTGGTCATTCCTCAGTAGTTGTACAACGTCTAATAAACCAGATCTAATCTCTTCATTGTCATGATGTTCAAGTTGACCTGCATCCTCTTCAATATACTTAGCTAACAATATCTTTGTCTTGACAAGAAGATCATTACAAAATCTTTGTAGCTGATTTTCATCACTTAGATAAATAGTATAAGACTGCATTTTGACAAAATCAGAGAACCGGAAGATATACTCTAATTAACAGTAAACGTAATAGTTATTTTAAAATTACTAATATTAATTAATTATTATTTAATAACTTGATAAATTAAACAATAAACTGTTTGCAAACTAACCCTTATCGGTTAGGTCAACTCCATAAATAAAAATTGCTAGTAGCAAAAATAAGTAACTTTAGCGATGCTGCTAGCTGGATCTAATTTTATAGTCTCTGGAATATTCCACTGAAAGTATGTAAAGTTGTCCAAGGAAAGTGAAGATATAGATAATATAATTCAATAGATAATGAAGAAATAGATACTCCACAAACAGATAGTGACCTTGTCAATAGTACATCAGGTAGTGAATTTGTCCCTTATAAAACACATTTCCAAAGGTGGTCTATTCAACATACTGAGCAAGCACAATAACAGCAAATAATCAATTAATACATTACGAGTTAATAACAATTCTGTTGAACACACACTCCTCCCTGAATGACAGGTTTTTAAATAGAATTGGGTAGCAGAGTTTAGTCTGGGGTTCAGAAGAGTATATAGTAGTAGAATAATTAATTGTATTTGCATCATTACTAAATTGTGAACATCAGTATCTCGTCTATTGTTACTTTTCCTTTTGAGGAGAATATTCAGTTTAATGCTCAACATCAACTTTAGAAGGATTTGCATTTAACCAATCTCTGTTACTTTCTGGCTCAGTTAGTTCTCTTGATATCTTATATTGGTGGTGACTAGACTGCAAACTATTGACAAAATCTTTGAGTTGATCAGCATATCTTCCATGTCAAATCTACAACCTTGACTAGATAGAGGAATGGATCAATCCATTTGAAAATTTCACTTACTTGTACTATGGTAATCATGTGATAAAACTGTTTGTCCTTAATAAATTCCCTCTGCTTAGTGTGTCTATGAAAATAGACTCTCTGCTTATCTTGATTCAATCAAACTGCATTGTCAATATCAGATCTTAATAATCTAGCCTTGTCCTTAAAGAACACACTAGAAATAAATCATAACATTAGATGCTCATTCTAAATAACCAGACATTTTTGAACTGAAAGTACTACTTCAATGTATAGTCCCTCTTAAGATTGACTACATCAAACTCAAAAGAGTAATGTTACTAATGGAGGCACTAGCTGCACACATGAATTAAGCAAGTGTCAACAAGAAAAGGAAATGCCTCCAGCAAGACCAATGCAAGCATGGGAGTGGCCAGAGAAGCTATGGACACGACTACATGTGGATCATGCAGGACCATTTATGGGTAAAACTCTGCTAATCATTATTCACGCCTACTCAAAAAGGCTTAAAGTTTTTAGTGTACCATCAACTTCCTCCGAATCTACTATTTCGAAATTGAGAACAGTTTACGCTACACACGGCCTCCTTGAAGTACTTGTGTCTGACAATGGTCCAGCATTTACGAGTCAAGAATTTATAGAGTTCATGCAATGAAACAGTATTCGACATGTGTTCACACCTCCATATCATCCAGCTTCGAATGGATTGGCGGAGTGTGCCATCAAAACAGTAAAGAAGGGACTGAGAAAGATGGAGGGTCCATTAGAAACAGGAATTCCACATTTCTTGTTAAAATACAGAGTGACACCCCAAAGTACTACTGGTACTGCACCAGCTGAATTGCTAATGAGAAGGAGGATAAGAACACATTTAGACCTTTTGTATCCAACAAATCACCAGAAAGCAAGAAATCAGAAAGAGAAACATTTTGTTTGAAATCAGAAACCTATATATTTGAATATTGGAGAAAGAGTAATGGCTCGTAATTTTGGCTCTGGAAACAAATGGTTACCAGGCAAAATAGTCAGTAAAGAGGGAAGAAATGTAGTTAATATTGAATTGACTGATGGAAGGGTATGGAGAAGGTATATTGACCATGTGATTGTCAGCAAAACACAGGAAAATAAAAATGAAAATTTTAGTAGACCACAAAGTGAAGAGAGTGTAGATCCGTTGACAATGCCTGGAGAAATAAATGAAGAACAAACTACAACTGATCAAGTGGAAAAGACCAATAATCAATCAGAAGAGATGCAGGAGATGGACCCTATACAGCTTGAAGACACAACCCAACCTAAACCGTATACTACAGATTCCACTGTAACATCTGATAGGAATATTATTGTTCCATGTGATGTGACAAAAAGACCTATAAGGTTTTCCAAGAGAAGTCGTGCACCCATTGATCATTATCACCCTACTTTCTAACCTCTATTTTCTATCTAGTGAAGGAGGGATTGTTATGTATTAATATATTGTATTGTGATTTATTATTCATTTACTGTTATTAGTTTTATATATATGTGCATGCGTGGCAAAGACCACATGTCTATTGTGTGTTGTTTTACTTACTCTGAGTTTGTAACTGTCAGTATAAGATCTGTTTAAATCAGTTTAAATCGAAATCACCATCCATCATCTTTAAATATACAACAAGCTTTGCATACATATAGAATAATTATGCACGTGTAGCAACTGTTTGTATATAAAAATGGTTTTTTGTGATATTTTAACAGTCGGTTTTATCACAATCAGATCACAGGTGTTTTGATTGAAGTGGTCTGTTTTTGCAAATCAGGTTACAAATGCCTAAAGATTTTTAAATCCTCCATGCATGCTAGTAAGAACCAAGTAAAGTAACATCAAGTACAATCCTAGATTGATTTAAAACAATGATAAATGTCCTCATTCCATAAAGAAAACTTAAAGTCATCATTATGTCAGCATAATAAAAAGAACATGCTAATACAAAATAAAATTCTTCAAATCATCAAGGTCAACAAAAAACAAACAAACAACAAACAACCAAGAAGCATTTTAGACATAGATAACAAAAAATCAAAAGTAAATCCAGAACTTTAGTAAATTCTAGATGGCAGTAAGACAATGAGAAGTGAACTATTACTTTAAATGCAAGTATAGTATAACAATTACATTTCCATAAGACAATACAAGGGGGAATCCCTCATTCTGTTGCTGCTATTTCAAGTTCAGCTAAAGCAAGGACTTTCATTTCTTCTAGATATCATTAACACTCAAATCTAAACAGCATAAACTCATTAGTTCCAGTATACATCTGTTTATTGTGTGTAGACCTATTTCGTTAGCATGTATTGTCTTGAGAGTTGAGGGGAATCCTTTAATTGAATAATAACCACAAGATTTTATGACCACTTTTGTTGGAGGTTTGTCTTAGTCATTTATTTTGAAGGTAGAAGAGTTCTATTGAAACAATTTGTTGATCGTTAGGAGATAACCTCAGTAAAGTAAGAAAATCTTCGGTTCATTAAACCAAATTGTTGCTTTACTATCTTTTATAACTTTGCAAAGATATTAGTAACATTTTTGTTGACCTATGATAAAAAATGCATACTGATAGCTATATACTTTCTTGATCCCACCTCAAGACAATAGTGAACTAAGTAATAACGTAGTTTCTAAACACTAGTTCTAGTTCTAGTTATTAATTTCTATTAACGATGGTATTTGTATTTATATGTTTATAATACAAATTACCTTTTATTTTAATCCATTGATATCCTTAACTGTTGATACAATTAAAATGAAGTTACTCTCCTTTTCTTGATGAGCTAGTTTCTCCTCTCTTTCTTCCAATAGAAAGTATAGCTCTGGAAGGTTTGCTTCTACAATCTCCTCCATTGGTCTGGGCAAGGATGTACACAGTCTCCAAGTCACACGCCAGCTACATCTTACCATATTGTCTAGATGACTCGTGACAAGTTCATACAACCGTTGTATTTTGGCGGGAGCAAAAACTATGCATGACCTCCAGTTGTTCTATGTCTCACGTGACATAATAACTTATGATAACACTATCGTTACGTACGAGTTCATGTGCCACACCTTATCTCAAGAACGCGTGCAAACGCAGTTTCCATGGCAACCTACCATTTTTTCAAAATTGGAAGGAACTTTTAAAATCCTGTCACTCGCCTTATGAGAATATCTGCTTAGCTTTGTGTGGTTAGTTCATTGCTTTTCAGTTGCGAACTTCATACACTCTGCTCTCTTTACTAAATCAAGACAAGCTCAAACCATGAATACTCCTATCAACAAGATGATCTCTAGTGTCTTCATGACTCCTCCTTCATCTCTGGACAAAGACAGCCAAGAACTAACTACTACAGCTCCTCTCTCACCACCTCCTATCTTTTCTTTTGTAATACCAACTAAAGATGCTCCAAAAACAGAAGCTGTGGACTTCATCTCTCTACTCTACCCTTCATTCTGCCACATCAGTGACCAGATTTTGTCAAGCCTCAATCCAGTTGATCTCACTAACTGTCTTGCTGTCTGTAAGAACTGGAGGCAAGTTGTAATCTCCAACAAAAACTGTGCACAAAAGATCAAAAATTACAGAAGACTAATCAAGAAAGATTCTGAAAATCATCACCACATCAAACCTCAACTACAAACTCTACCACAACTTCATAGACCATTTGGAACAACATCTATTAATGCCATTGCCACTACTACTGTCTCAATGGAGTCTCTAAAAGTCACTGCCAATACTATCACTACAAATGCCACTACCAGTTTGAGACCTTGTCCCAAGTGCAGCTCTCCAGCTAGAAAGATCAATGTGCAAAAACCTCATTGTAATTTCTGTGATTACAACTTCTGTTGTCAATGTTTCAAGTCATCACATGAACAGAGCTGTACAAGACAACTTAGTTCTAAGAGACCAGCTGACTCTGACTCTATTGTTTGTAACAAGAAGAGCAAAAAGAGATTAAGAAGACTTTAGTTTGTATTTGTTATATTTATTTATTGATGTTTTGTATTTGTTTTAATGTTTAATATTTATTTTGGTTTAAACCATTTTCACTTCATTATTCAACATCAAAAAATATTTTTCATAATTTACTTCAGTTATTTCAGTACTAAATATCTATAGAAGTGTAAAATAAAGTTTGAGTAACCTGCCAACTTCTTATTAATAGTTAGAGTCTTCCATTAACAGCATGTAAATAGAGATTTGTTTTGAAACTGTGAAATGGCTGTTATAAATGCAACAGCAGATTATGTCAACATTTTTCAAAGCAGCAATATCTCCTCTGTTACTTCACAAAAGAGATTCCCTCTCTCTAGTACTATATCGCACAGTTGAATATAAATAAGATAAGACTGCTTGACTGTGTTTATAAGGTGTGTCTTACAAGCATCATGGTTCTAACGTATGTTAGGGTAGATTAGAGCTAATTAAAGGAGTAATTCAAGTACAATGCAGCTGCAGCTTCTTGACAAGTCAGAGAAAATTGATTCAATCATTAGATTATGACATAATGTCATTAGAGGCTTGTCATGTTCATAATGACACAATAATACATGTAAGTAATATGGTTTTCTCCAGTACCTTGTATACACCTTCTATGAGAGAGATATATATTCAAGTTTAAAATTGTCCTTTAATGTAAAATGAGAATATTAAAGACAAACACTATTTGTATAGCAGCCTTGGCTGAAAAATAAATAATACTTCACGATAAAAGTAATCCAAGAAGACACCATAAAAACCAAGGAAAGTTTGAAAGTGAAATACTGGTAAAAACATTGACATCATAATCAATTGAGAAACCACAAATGCTGGTAAAAGTTGAATGCTAGTATAATAATGAAAATTAAATTAGATATACCTGAAACTCTAGATTCCTGTCATACAATGAGCAAATGTAAGCAATAGATAGCAGTAAAAATCCCAGAGATTAGTAAAATTAATAGTAACCAATAAAGTACTAATGTCATAATGACAATCACATAATAGTAATACGAGACTCAAGAGACAATAGAAATCATTCAATGTAGACTCTAATTAGATAAATTACTTGTAAGATCACAAGATAAGTAAAATTATGGATATTAAAGTTTAACAAACAAGTGTCATTTTAAAGAGTATAACAATATAAAGCAGAAGGAACTTAATGAGATTGTTTACAAAGTGCACAAGATACAAGAGAATACATGTCAAAAATACTATCAGATAGAAAAAAAATATTTAGAAAAGGCTGACATAAATATATCAAAATAATAGAATGACACAAGTGATTATACATCAAGACTAAACAACAGACACAAAGCAGTTAACATATGGATTATATAACTGACACAGGGAGAAATAATTCTGTTTATACAACATACACAGAATGTTAATTAACACACTGGGGCCAGTTATACAATAGACACCGTTAGTCAGAAGGGGAAAAACAATTTGGAATAATACACCAAGACACAATATATCCATATTAAACAATAAACACAAAGGAAAACAATTAAGAATTAAACAACAGAGAGACTGTTTAATAAGTCAGGATATGTCACTTTACATCATAGACACTGAGGATTAAAAATTCACAACTACACAACACTAAGTTTGGGGTAGCTTTATATGATAGCACAAAGGGTTAACAATTCAGAATTATACAACAGAAAGAGTTTACCAATTTTGCCTTATATGATAGACTCACAGGGTTAACAATTTAGGAATATATACAGACACAAAGGTGTTCAGTAAGACATTAGGATTAAACAACTGCTGTCACAAGTTAAAAATCCAAGGTTGGAAATGATTTATTTGACATATGGATGGAAGGGTCTGACATCAGGTTTACTTCTAATATCAATGAAATGGACCACTATTACACATCTTTTATGAGATATGGCTGCAGTTTTACATAAAAGACAAAGTTGATAAGATGTGAGGTAACATTAGACAAGGAGGAGTATAAAGTAATGACAAGAGCTGTACGACTAGTTGTTTCGTGTCAAAATCTTCGGCCAGCTGCCTATCAATGCCCAAGAATCACAAACCATTAAAACAAAATACAATAATTATACATAACTCACAAACTGATATCTGATTATGTCCATAATCAACATTAAGATCCAAGAAAAGCCACTAGCAGTGATTGATGTTACATAATTCACCAGATCACAAGCCACAAGCTGTTGTTGATGTCCAGCATTAGTTACAAATAAACCTACTAAACGAGACACAAAATGTTAATAGTATAGCATATCCAACATGTACAAGTATTAGGATACAACCATCATCAAAAATATCATCTGCAGTGTTGAAAGTGCTCTTAACCACTAAAAAAATCGACCAAGACACTGCTAATAATATAAGAGCTAAAATTGTGGGAGTTTTAAATAGACCAGTTCATACACATAACAACCTCTCTCCCTTGGAAATGAAAGCATTAAAAGAACTATGTAAAGACATTATTATAACTTGTAATTATACTACAAAATAACAGAAATGTGATATTTAAGGATATTTATGACTTATACATTATGGGATAAGTATTATAGGACCTTGTTAGATCATCTTCAATTGGTATTGAGCAAATTGCTGTAAAGTAAAGAGAACAAGTAGTGAAAACATTCACTTAGCATGTTACCATCAACTTACCACCAGTAAAATAACCATCTCCAGTGGATCAGATAATGTTTGTACTTTAAAAGGAAAAAAACATTCTAGAAGAAAAGCATCATTCACTTTATGGAAGCATCCTGTTAAATATCTCCAGTAGTCCTGGCCTACGATAAAATGAAATACAATTATTATTATCATTAACAAGTTATACACTAGAACTACTGAATCGTTTTAGGGCACAATTCTCAATAGATAAAACATACATTTCAGAAGTAAGAAATATAGATGGCAAAAACATATAAAATGTCACGTAAAACCTCCTATGCTAGAAAATCCAAAGATGCTTGCTAGAAACAAGGACCAATTACTTTAAAAGTAGAGTGTCTATGCTGCCACAAAGCTTTTTAACATAGTTATATAATAGACTGTTTAATTGTCTGGACAGATACAGTACAACTGCACTGAGTCTAAACAGGTAACAGCTATGGGAACAAGTTTGAATATAGTGTATAAATACTCTGACCTGATTGGTCTTTCTCTTTCTTTGCTGTATACTGCAACAAAAATAACATACAAAGCTAGTTTGTTTATCATTATCTTGGGTAGGTTGTAACGTTTTTCAGTAAAGAAAAAGGGCGACAAGTTGACTTCATTTGAGATAACTGACTGTAGACAGAAGTGGCAGTGTTCGTCTTCAATATAAAGAAACATCGGACATTTTTCATGATTGTTTTAAAGAAATGAGGTGATACTAATACTTTTTAGGGCAAAAATTGGCGCCAGTAAAACATTTTGTAAAAGTGCGCATGCTCAGTTCACCAACTGCTTTTATATACTTTTATTAATTATTTTTTTTATTTAGTGGTTGTATTAAATTTAATTAATACCATTTAATGCTATAACCATACACTGACTGTTAGCTAAGTACAATACAGCACTGAATACAACAAAAAGTATTAATGAACACATCTCCTTTTCAGATGTACTTAGTTTTTCTTTTTCTTAAAGAAAACTGAGTACATTGTTATTTGTTGTCACAAATAGTCATTAATATAGTACTTGTTACTAGTATGTGATAGTGTTTAAAACTAGATCTCTTACAATTTCCATGAATGAGGTCTTTACTTAAAGTAATCTGTAGCAATAATTAACACAAGTTTGCTGAGGTATAACCAGAAATGAAGACTTGCATGGAATAGATGTTACCATATTTCAGCAATATGTTTCCCATTGATTAATTTAGAAAGTTCATTGGCTTAGAACTCGACATCTAATCTTGAACTTTAAGAATAATGTTTTATTATATATTCCTCTTAAACAATTACAATCAAAGCAAAATTTAATGTAGTTTATGTAAATTATTTATAATTTAGTATACGAATTCTAATATTGACAACAGCACTATTAATCAAAAGTATATATCTTATTTGCATTGTAAAGTGAATTGTCTGAAAATTGTAGGAGTACTTTTAAAGTAATCACATTGAAAATATAGTCAAATCAAGTTGATGATAAAACAATAACATTACTTTACAAAAATATCTAATTTATCTATTCATACAAAGATATATATATTTTCTAGAAATTTAAATAACAATAATGTAGCTTATAACATTACACATTCATGAATGCATTTTAGCAGAAATTATACTGGGATGTATATCAATGTGCCATTAACACTCTATTCCCTAATGAAAAATTTGAAAGATGTATTATCTCAGAAGGTTCCCTTGGGATATAACAAAATGATTTTATTATTACCTCATCTACTAACTTCCACTTCAGTGCAAAATTGAGAATACCAAGTACAACTAGTCTCATTAGAGTATAATATAGTCGACTCTTGTAGGCACTGTAGTATTGTTCAAACTCAGGTCTTTGTTTCATTTTATGTGAACATGTCATAAAGCTTCACACTTAAAATAATTTTCAGTGCAGTATAAATTTGTCATACTTAGCTACAATAATAAAATTTTGGGCCAAATAAAATACAGTAAAGGACTATCTCAATGCAGTTAATAAGTTACAGATACTGGCAATGGTTCTATATTAATACATCCCTAAATTCTATTTTACAAAATGTAATATGTAGAGAAGATTTTAATAAAATCAATAATATAGTCAACCTCGATGTGACAGATTTGAACAAACGAGTCATGATGGAAGCCAATTTTGATACACTCACAATTAATAGCATCATGTGTTGCTTTGTTACTGTGTATACTGATTGTGGTAATATCAATCACAAATTAAAAAACAATGTGAGTTTATCACATCATGAATGTGATTATAAAATATTTTGTTAGGTTTTCTTATCCATCTATCTTGTTAATAATTTAAGTCAATGATTGTTCAGTAGGAGGTATGCTACAAATTTTATAATGATAACCATATATAATGACAATGTTTGAATACTTCAGATAGTAATCTTGGTAATTATCATTTCAATTGACGGAAACAGTTTACTATTTAATTCAAGAAGTCTTGTTTAAAGTCTCAATAGTCCAACACCATCTTGTACATTATGAGGTTTACTGACATTATTTGAAATAATTTGTAGTTGTTTCGTACTTCATAAGTCTAATTATACCATTACCATCTGTTAAAGTATTTCTTTCTGTAGAAGTAATCCATAAGCCATACATGTACGCTCATAAATTGGGAAGTAGTGTTGACAAAGAAATGGAATAGCAACTTTTTGGCTTTCCTTGTAGTAAACTAGTAAACTAGTAAACTATAAACGATCATAATAGAAACCATACCAAATTGTGATAGTTTAGTATAATCTAAAAATGAATATAACTCAAGTAAATCCTTTATCCTGATTTATTATTGTATAAAACAATGTCTCCAGCCTCTATTGTACAAAAATGCCATGCTGTGCGTCATGTTTATACTAAATCTACTTCAATCCATTGATAGAGCAATACATTTTTTTGGACTTTCTTGGAACAGATTCTGTTCATTAGTAATGTTATTATTGCTACTATATTTTGGCAGTCTGTTGTTATAGGATGAACCCTACAGATCAAATGAACATTTTCTTTAGTTATATTATATATGGACATACACAATTAACAGCCAGATCCATTGTAAAGCACCAGTACTAATGTCTATACAATCTTCTCTTGATGCTCTATATATGTCTTCATTAGGACAGTCACAAAGTGGGAAGTAATATTGTATAATAGTAAAATATACAAGTTGCATATACTTACTGGAGAGGCAGCTAACAATTTAGTGTAATCCTAAAAGAGTTTATCACAAAATAGAACATAATAAAAAAACATTAGCAATTCACTCATGTATAATATATATGAGTGAGTTTGTAGATCATGTAAATGATAAAGCAATTTAATAAAAGTAGCATTTACAGTAACAGTAAATTTAAACACAATTGGTAGGGAGAAGTGAATCATTATAATATGTAGAGCATTAACCAGAACAGTGTTCATATTTAAGTAATTTGTAGGTACAGTGCTCTCACTATCTAATCTGAACTTGTACTTTCTTAATGTTTACATTATGTAATTCAGTATTTGTTAATCCACAGAAAAGTTACCAATAGTGTATAAGTTTCATAAATCTATTTCCACAAAAATACTAATCACCATTATCGTGAAAGATCCCTTTTGCTTAGAAATAGATTTTGAAAGCAAAGACCTAGCTTTGTCAGACAAAAACACCAATATCGTCATTCTTGCTTTTACTATAACTGCAATACGAAAGAATTGATTATAGTCTTTGCTGTATTTACATTAGTACACAGTGCCATTGCTACAGCTAAATCTGACAAGTTTGTTTCTGTACTGACAGATTATTTCAAGTGTGAGGCTTTAGGACATGTTCCTGGAAAATGCAACAGATCAGAGTTAGACATATCTACAGCCCCTACATGAGTGCAATTACATATGTTCTTATAGGACTAGTTACACTTGGTATTCTTAACTTTTCGCTGAAGTGGAGGTCAGTCAAAAAGGTCGCAGTTAAATCATTTCATCATCTCTCAAGAAAATCTTCAGTTATAGTCACTATTCATGTGAAAGGTCTCTTTTGCTTAGAAATGGAATTTGAAAGGAAAGACCTAGCTTTACCAGACTAAAATCACCAATATCAACATTTTTGCTTTTACTATGACTGCAATACTAAAAACATTGATCTCTGTAAGAAGGTGGATAGTCTAGCGAGTTAGCTCCTCCTCTTCCTCCTTTTTTGAGACAGTGATCTGTTTAAAAAGGTATGGAAGCGAACTGTCATTGAAATACGTGGAAAGCGAGCACTACTACAACGAAACACATGTGGAACGAATTAGTATTGTATTTATTGTACTTCCAAATTGGAAGTTGAATGTCACATTTATCGACTCTACACCCATGAATAGGACGGAATAAGTCAGTTCAGTGGCATTTTCATTAATTGTAATCACCTCGAGGAGTCTTTTCTCATGAGAAACTTATTTGCAATGACTGCAATAAAGAGTTAAAACGTTCTAACTGTGCAACTACGACGCCACGCCCAACTTAGGCTGATGACGTTGTCATAATTGAAATTCCACTAAGTCGGTGTTTTCTCTACGTGAACAGAATATAGGTGGTCCTAAATGGATAACCGAGAATAAATTTGAGATATTATTTCCGATCACAAAGGCTATTATGGTAAAAAGAACAGGACACGTGCTACTGAGATCATTCTTAGATTTTATAAGTTTTTTTCAGCATTTAAGCTTTTGCTGGTTTCATCAACTCTTAAGTGATACATTGTAATAAACATTTAATGTGCAGTTGTTTGTACCATTATCTGGAGACTAACTTAGTTTGTTATAGTATAATATAGTCAAGGCATAAATATAAATAGTTGTACAATAATCAATATTTTGGCAACACATGATAACATATCCAGTAGTTCAAGCTTTTCTTTTAAATCTTTACATCAATTCCAAATTTTCAGAAACTTGTATCACTTTCAAGGAATGTTGTTTTTTTGAATGAATACAACAACTTTTAACTGAAGGTTCTTTACAATAGTATTGATTGTGTTGCTGAGGATGTCAACTCTAGAAATAGGAATGGTTTGTGATAAGTGGAAAGAAGGGATATATGAGTTGTCTACTTTCTCTTAGCCGACCATACTACTTCCAGAATATCCAAAATATATGCTCAGCCCTTTCCCCTATAGTAAACATAAATTAATGTAAGCGTTATCATCACAATAAATACCTTATGATATCAATAGATAGTGAACGTCATCAAGGATTACAGTAACCATAGCAAATGAACTCAATAATAAACTTTGCCACTTCTTGACTCCAAGAAGACATTTTGTGATGAAATGCAGTATCTTGAAGTTGAAGATACAAACAAGATCATTGGAGATATTACAGTTTAATCTCAGGACTGGCAGTTTACATCTAGACCATCCTCTGAACTTCAGCTTATAAAATGGAGGAGTGGCTAGATAGTTGGTTGATAGCAACCGTTGTTAACCAATTAATTAAAATTTATTGATCTTAAAAAATAATAATTCAGGGGTTAATAAGACGTCTTCGTTTCGTTGAATCATGCCCTGTGGTTGCAAAACTCGAAGAAAGTTATCAGTGAATGTTATTGACATCTTTGTTCTTTCTATTGCTCTATGTATTATAGTGGCTCTCTTCTCCCTACCAATTGTGTTTTATTACGTTATTGTAAGTATATTTTAATTTAATTGCTGGATTAACACGATTTTGACACAGACGTTATACATTTGTGAATTGTACATGTATCATTTACTTTTTAAGGGTTGTGCTAATTTTTAGCTACTTCTCTTGTATGTATAAGCAATTAGTTTATGCATTTTATTATTTTATTATGATAAGATTACATGTTTGACTAGGAAATATTTTTTGACTTTTAGGGCTCATCCTATAAGAACATATCACAATCAAACAATAACAATAGCAACGTTACTAATATATTCCAAGAAAGCTGTTCAACTCTATCAATAACTTGGAGTAGACTTAATATAAACTCAACACCTACGGACTGTGATGACAATCCATATATTGGTACAATATGTAGGGATGTTCTCACAGCATGGTATTTGTGTACAGTAGAGGATGGAGACATTGTCATATACAGTATTAAATCAAAGGAAACTCAGATACAACACGAAAGGAATTTACTCCAACTGGATTCATTATTAGGTTATACTAAATTAATACAACCATGTATGGTTTCTATTTTGATTGTTTAATAGTGCACTACAAAGAATGTCAACAAGTTGCTATTCCATTTCTCTGTCAATATTACTTTCCACTTTATGACTGTCCTAATGGAGACATATATACAGCATCAAGAGAAGACTGTATTAACATTAGTACTGGTGTATGTGCTTTACAATGGAATCTGATTATTAATTATGGGTACAAAGACGGATTGTCTAATTGTCAAAAACTATCAAGTTGTGAGTATGTATCTTAAATTAACACAAAAATCTATAGACAATTGTTATTTCACCATGATTGTCAACTTACAAATTTCAATTATTTAGCTAGCACTCCATTTTAAATGTTTAACTTAGCTGTTATGATTTCAGAATTTAAGAGAAGGTTCCTATACCCTAAACTTAAAGTGTACGAATAAGACACAATACTCTTACATAATATGCTATAACATATTCTACAGAGTAACCCCTAAGATAGTTTCAATTTAAAAGAACAATAATTAATAAAAATTATACCATGGGACAATAAATCTTTGAGAAAGTATTTAGAAAAATAATATTAAGTGAAAGCAGAATTAAACCTACATCTAGCTTTCTTATATAACCACTTAGTGAGTGGTTTTATATCATAACTATGACAACATTACATTGTCCATATAAATATAATACTGTGAAACCTGCCTTAATGACAACTTACATCCTAAACTCAATTCTTTTAGTGTACAAATAAGACACCAGTAGTCTTCCCTAACATGCTATGACATATTCTACAGAGTAATCCCAATGATAATCTCAATTTAAAAGAACAATAGTTAATGAAATTTAGACAATGAGACAAAAATATTTGAAAAAATAATATTTAGTGGAAGCAGAATAAAACCTGCATCAAGCTTTCATATATAACCACTTAGTGAGTGGTTATATATTATAAGTATGACAGGTTTACATTGTGCATTGAAATATAATACAGTGAAACCTGCTGTAGTGAGAACTTCTATCTAATAACCATGCACTTTTCTCTTACAACCACTCTGAGTAGCGCTATAACTCTAGACTATACTATATAAGAAAACCTCTCAAAGAAAGTAAGTATACATTGCTGATTGGTCACATATGTAGTTGCTTTAGACAGGTTTCACTGTAGCACATTGTTAAGTGAAACATTAATTGGTTGGATTATATTAATGTCTTTTAATTTATTGTAGATACTGGAAATAGCTCTTTTACAAGTCCTTCATTCAATTCTACTCTTCAAAATATAACATGCAGAGATGATTTTAGTGAAATCAACAATACATGTCAACCTCGATGTGACAGATTTGAACAAGATACTCATGATGGAAGTCAACTTTTGATATACTCAGAATTAATAGCATCATGTGTTGCTTTGTTATTGTGTATACTGATTGTAATAATATCAATCAAGAATCACAAAGCAATGTGAGTTTTTCACATGTATATGTAAAAAGTAAGCAGTTATTTTAACAACCATCTTCTTTACATGACTGGATTCCTGTAGAATCTAGACTTCTTATGAAATACTCACTGTATAAATGTTGACACAGTATATCATTAATACAACAGTAATTCACATGAACATTACATTCTGTAATGTCCACTCATGTAGGCCATAAATTTGTTAGTGAATGTTACATATCACTTTACAGTGTATATACATGAATGTGATCATATTATATTGTTTTAGGTGTTCATATCCATCTGTCTTGTTAATGTTTTTAGTCATTGATTGTTCTGTAATAGGTACGTTATATTCTTATATAATGATAATTAAGGTTTAATTCTTTATATAGCACTTTTGACTATCATCATTTCTATTAACAGAAATGGTTTATTCTGCAGTTCAACAAGTCTTGTTGATACTCTCAATAATCCAACACCATTTTGTACATTATCAGGTTTAATGATACTATTTTACATTAAAAGTATTTATGATTATTTTATATAGGAGCTGTTTTTCATTATGCTATCATCAACATGAATCTATTGTGGTTCTTTCATGTCATTATATTTTTTTATAAAGTTGTCTTTCCTTTTCATGCCAATAGAATGGAAAAAAAAGGATGGAACAAATACATTTTAGCTGTGATAATTTTCTTTGGTATGTCAAAATTATGGACCATAAATTTTTATTAATTTCACAGGTCTAATTATACCATTACCAGCTGTTATAATATCTCTCTTTGTGGAAGATTATATGTATAACATACACCGTTTTCCTCCAAATATTTGTATAAGTAATGGACCTATGTGGTTCTATTCTGTTACTGTCATTATTGATGTACTTTTAGGTATTGTAACATACCTTCTAATTGTTGTCTTTTGGATTATTCACAAGGTAACATACTTTTTAGTAAATTTTATTCATAACATGATTGTTTTAGAAATCTACATTTCGATCAAAGTTCACCAAAAATAATAGAACACTAAGTACAGCTGAAAAGAAAATCCTGATTGCAATACTTATGTTTATAGTTTTTGTTGTATTTACATTAGTACACAGTGCCATTGTTACTGCTAAATCTGACAAGTTTGTTTTTGTACTGAATGATTATTTCAACTGTGAGGCTTTAGGACATGTTCCTGGAAAATGCAACAGATCAGAGTTTGAACATATCTACAGCCCCTACATGAGTGCAATTACATATGTTCTTATAGGACTAGTTCCACTTGGTATTCTCAACTTTGTGTTGAAGTGGAGGTCAGTCAAAGAGGTTGCAGTTAAATCATTTCGTTGTCTCTCAAGAAAATCTTCAGTTACAATATCAAGCTGCAAATTGAAATATTGCAAGTAAAGGAACGTGATTGTCATCTATTAGTCAAACCACTACCTTGGACAAATGGTAAACCTTAAAATGAATTATAATAGTTACTGCATATTTTCTCCATAATAAAGAAATATTTAGAGATTTACAATGTTTTACATTATGATGTGTTGATTCGGTTGGGTTTTTCACATTATTGTTAGGAGGTCTGGATTTCATAATAATTATTAACAATTTGAAGAAATTATCATTGTTTTTACCTTAGTGAGTTAACATCCTGAATGCATAATTCTTACTGAATTGATAATTTATAGTCCTGGAAGATGCAGACATAGAATAGTCTATTTCAGAGGTAATGTGTAATAGAATACAGGATATTGTTATTTTTACACATATTATCATACTTAATAACATAATACTTAAACAACATATTATTTTACTCCTTCCTTAATAAAGCCAGTCATACCATCATAGCATTATCAATCATATGAATTGAAAGAATAGCTGAATGTGTGCAATTAATAGTAATACAAACTGTTAAGAGAAAATGTAACAGTATGATATTCTCAAACGGTTAAATCAATTCTACACCAAACATCTGCTGTAGCTATAAAGCATTTTACTTGGAATTAGCTGTTACAAGAGCGGAAAGAGAATGCTTGTGTGAGTATATTTGTCATTATTCGAAAGTTTTCTGGGTTTTGATCAGCTGTATAATTTGCACTGTTGACAGCTGTTGTTAAATTGTTAGTTATTATTATCACATTATCAATAGTAATATTGATCTAGAAAATGTATAATTTGAACTACTAAACAAAGAATGCCATTATTAGTACCTGTGATACAGTGTTACTAATAGCAATGAATAGAGCTGTGATTCTGTAGCACAAGAAGTGAATACTGATGTTCTCGATTCATCTCTTTTACGGCATGTTCGTGTTCCTACTTCTCTAATGGGACCAAAAGGACACTCATAACTGGTTGTCATACCAGCAGTGGTCTCTTGCCAGACCAATTGACCACAATTAGGTGACCTAGTATTTTCAATTTCATTAATCACAGAATCAATTATCCAAATTAATGAGAATATGTATTGATTCAAATATTAAACTCTCGATTCTCCTATAAAACTTACCACTAGTAATATTAGTTGCCTGTACAATATAGCCTTGAAAGACTAATGCACTGATAATATTTTCAGTGATGTTGCTTGGTATAGAGGCAGTGATCTTTTGTGTTGAAGTACCATTCACTCTACATTCATTTCTTTCTTGAATATCTCCAGATCATCTAATATGAAATATATAGTTGACCTATGACTTGTAAAATTTGAACCTCACTTTGGGACTTCTCCACAAATTGCTTCAACTACTTGTGGTAAGGCCAACTCAATCTGTAGAATAATTTTAAATACAGTATACATAGTATATAATGAACATCATTTTGTGTATCTACTAAATATGTAAAAGCATATATCATTGTAAACATGCTTGTCATTGGTTATTATTAGTTATGAGTACATCTATCCCCTCTCTCCATAAGTGTCCAATGCTCTTACAACAATTCTGATGTTGTTTAGCACTGAAGAAGGAGTTCATGATGGAACAATGGATGTGAAGTTTGCAGAGAACCGAATGTAAATAGAGTAAGGTCTTGGTTCAACAACTATATAAAAAGATAGTTATAAACTACAAACAACTTTTGCAACTTAGAAATATTAGTCTTGCACTCATACCACAACTGTATACTCATTAATACAAGAGATGTCTATTAAGATATATGACCATCACTTATTAGTTCCTTTACAAGCTGTGAAATCAATCCATCTTCCTGAGTTAGACATTTTCTTGCAACATTAGAATCACTTTTAGAGATACACTTTGTAATGACAGTGTTCACTCCAACGTTTTCAGACCAGGTATGGTTACCATATGTGGGATTAATACTTGCATCATAATCACAGAACCCAGTATATATATTGATATATAAAGTGTATTCTCTTAATACATGATGTACAATATCATGTGCCACAGTTATCAGCATCATAATACATACACAACATTGATTACAAATTATATCCCTTACACTTTGACGAATTATACTCATAGTTTTAAGACACTATAACATGAAATGTTAAGTAAATACAAACTATATAAGCTTAATAGTCAATGAGATCATTTCTGCAACTCATGAGTTGCTATGTAATACAGCTACCTCTTCAATGAGGTGACATGCACTCAGTGTACGGTTAACAACAATAGAAAGGTATCACTGGCAATATTGATGATAGTGGATATGAAGTTTGTACTAAAATTATTAGTGCTTTAATGTCACTGATGATGGAACATTACACTGTACTTAAAGTATTTCAGAAACCATCAAGTCTTACAATGAGTTTTACTAATCAAATTTAGTCTAGTATTGCTTCACCTATAGAGCACCTCTTGAGGTATGAGGAGGATATTTTCTAATAGTACATTGAATCCTGTCAGGTATAACACCAACTGCTGCACCAAAATAATGTCAAGTGGACATCTAGTGAGCAGATTGAAATAACGACAGATAAAATATTGAATTTATAGATATGAAACAACAAAATACAGTGGAATCTCTCAGTTTTAATATATAAAACTACCCCATTGCACTGGTAGGCCCTGTAATAACCTCAAAATCAAAGGATAATACGAAAAACTTACAATATACAAAGGCTCCAAAGTAAAAGAACGGAAATTCACAACCACAGCATATTTCATTACAGATGTTCACTGTATAATAAATTGTAGATCTTTACAAATAAGTGAATTGACAGTTCACAGTTTGTGTACCATTTCTTGACAGACTGATAGTTCATAATATCTGTTGGAAAGACAAACTACATTTCCATTATTAACAAGTTTACTTAGAGATTCCTTTGCTAAAGCAAATTGGTAGCTCTTATCAATGACAGCTGTTAAGCTGGAGAGGAATGTAGTGGATCTGATATAAACAACAAAAACATAACACTTGCAACTATAAGGAGATATCAAAAAATTGATATCAAAATGTCTGTACATCATGTGTGATGTTAAAAGCTATATGCATTTATACACACAAAAATGAGGTGGATGTGTTTTGCCATTTAGTCACAGTCTCTAATATTACAAATTATAAGATTATAGTACCTTTGACATCTACTGTAATTGTTGTATTGCATGTTCCATTGTTGTGTCTTCCTTCACAGATGTAAGTTCCAGTAATGGATCTTCTTGGAAGTATTGTAGTATTCTTATAGATATAACATGTTCACCTATCCTGCTCAGATGAGACTCAAAAGGGGAACAGTAGAGTTGTTTGAACTACCTAGAGTGGTACCTGAACTGAACACTAACCCATTGTCTCCTGTAAATGTTTGGTCTATGAAGACATCTAGTTTAGAAACTGCTAGACCAAATAGATGTAAATGAGACATAACAAATAACAGAAACAAGTAATATTTCAATATTTAATAAACAGCAATATAATAAACTCCACCTGGTATAGCCTCATTGTTATCTATAATTTTGTACCAAAAAAGAACATCACCACCAAAGACACTGTTTCTCAGACACACCATTGTAAAGAAATGTCCTTCATTGACAGAAAATGTTGGATTAAGATTATTACCCTCTTGATCAATAATGAACAATTCAGGAAGAACTATTTAAAAATATACTGGTTAGTGTTAAACTTTACCATCTCTATATTTGTTGTAGTCTGGTTCAGACCACTGACCACCAAGTAAACACAACCTCTGAGCAGTGGCAGACCCTGCACCATATGGTGCTCCAAATTCACAGTCTATAGTATCAATCAGATTACCACTAATCTCTTTCACAAATGAGGACCATAAAATTTAGATACAGTAGTGTCTTGTTGACAAAACCCTCCAACTGTGGAAACAAAATTTAATTACAAAACCACAAAACTACAGCTTACTTGCAAACTGTACGCTCTCGGATCTAAAAGGGATACCAGACTGATTACTTTGAGCGCTATTTTTCATAATACCTGTAATATTGGCTATGCTCTCTGATTGTGAATATGTTGTGATGTTACATTGGTAGAGTACATATAGTCTTGACTAGATTTTGATAGTTGAATCCATTAGTATTTTTATATTTTGATTTACTCTATCTCTGTACATTTCACAGTCTGTAATTCTTCAAAATCTTCATCAATAAAATTAATTAACTGAAAAATAATTATTATTAAAATTCACGGTTTCTTGATGTTTTAAATACGATGGACTCATCAAAGTTTCAAGTTGGTCAGCTAAGTTGTTTACATTTCTCTTTCTTCTAGAACTAAACACTTCAAATTCAAAAATGACACTCGAACCATTTCCCTGAGGTCCTATAGAAATAAAGTGATAGTACTATTCATAGTTATATTTTATTAATCCTTGATTATACATCTATCAAAAATATCTTTTTTTTGACGAATCTGCTACTTGTATATTCAAAGTGACAGTTACATTTCCAAATTGTTCTTCATTGAAATAGACATAATGCTGATCAACCCAAATAATAACAAGAAAGACTCAAATAAAATTATGTCTACAAAAAATTGCTACTTCAGCATGAACTGTATTAAAGGAATGGACAGTTAGAAAATGGAATAGCAAAGTAATATTTATTACACAAGTGATAGAGATAATGTCTGTCAGAGCATTATGAGTAGATTGAGTCTACTAATAAGATAGATTTGATAGAATGGAGACCATGTTTTGTCTTATTAGGCTTACCTTCATTGTGAACTGCGATATAATTTTAATGCTACAATTTTCATTTTAACATGATATTTCTTTCATTGAAAGTCAAACAATTGATGTCATAAAATGTGGATAGTATGTTTTCAGTATGCATGTATGTTTGTCATATTGGCAAAACATAATATAGTGATCTTTAATAGCTATTGCTTCAATAGCTCAACAAATTCATAGGTAGTAATGTTCTCAATAGATTGAATAACCGTCTTCAATGTAGTAAAGAGTGATGATGGTGGATAGAGAGTGACATTTCATTCTAATTGCACATACTGAAGATTTATTAGTATTTTTGAAAGTGACTCTAGACATCTACAAATTAATTACATAAAATATGACAGTATGTATTAGAAAAACATCCAAGACAATCCTATTTGTCACAATATTTGTAGAAAAGTAGCAATTAGCATTCATTATTCACAATTTTACCTTGTGGCTACTGCACAGTTAACAGTAAGATCTTCATTAGCAGATTCAGGAACAACTCTTATCATCTAAAAACATTGTACTTATAGATGATAACATGTTCTGTAACTTGTTTCACTTTACCTCTTGTTCAATGGTTTAAATTACTACACCTGTAGTAGGATCTCTTCCATCATTACAAAATCTTGGGATTGCCAATGTAGCTCTCAACAGAGTGGCCATACCAGGACCAGATAGTACTATAGAAAAGATAATATTTCAATATTAGTATAAAAGTCAGTTCTCTTAGTTAAATAGGTTCAAGAACTAAAATTGACAAATAAAATGTGATAGATAAAATATAAACTGTAACAATTTCTCCAAATATCTATTTTTATAATTTAATACCTTCAGCACTAATATTAACAGATAGTGCTTGATGAAAAAACATTTTCACCATGACACAGGTATTCACCATCAGCCATTGTAATAAAACCAGATAAACCGGTTTCCAATATTACTGTGCTATTCACTATTCTTTGTGTGACTACTAATGAGATTGATGGTATAATACTAATTAATGTATTTTTGGGAACAGATATTGTAAGTAAAACACAAGATATATAAATTAATTACTAATACTATTTCAAGCTTACCGAATTCATCATCATCTGTAGCTTTCTTCAACCAGGTTAAGTTGGTAGCTGGATATCCATCTCCTATTTGACAAGAAAGTACAAACTGTCTCTATATCTCTGGACTATAGATACCTCCTGATGAGTGGAGCACAAAAGTTGGTTGAGTTTTAATAATAAAAGAACTTGATACACATAACAGTGTTGGTTGTAATGTAAAGAATATAAAGTTATTGAACTATATATTTCTTTATAGACCTAATGTATCTCAAAATGTCATTTTTGCAGTCAGACACATCTGGTGAGCTCCACTATCCAAAAAGGTCACATTCTCTAGTTGTTTTGAAACCATCAGGAACAGTAGTGAAACGTGATTGAGTTAATGTTCTTCCAGCAATAATTGTGGGTCAATAAATTGAGCTAGTCATATCATTAGGGCAGGTAATGGCTACAACTAAAATACGGACGAATCTGGTACACATGCAAATAGTAATATCCACATCAAGCTATCAGTATATAGTACATCCAATGTATTAATATATATATTATATGTGTAGTCAGTTATCTTTGTATGTCTATTTCATTACCTGGGCATAATGTTGTATTGAGAAACATATTCTTGTATTATTGAAGCCTCTGATGTAGTGTTTCTGAATGGATTTGGTTGTATAATTAGTCACAGGACCAGTAGTCCATATGATGTACTGACACTGCTCAAAACTCTTGTCTTCACTGGCATCTCCTGTAGTGATATTACATGTCTTGTTCTCAACATGTTCAGTTTTGTAGCTTATAATATCTTGCTGTGTATCAATGCGAAGCTCTTCCTTTGGACCTCCTTGTGGACTGTACTTGTATATAGGAGATTAAATCACTTAAGAAAACTCTTAAAATTGTAAAAACAGAAACACTTCTGCCAATAGTCTAATTAAAAAAGGAAAATACACTTTAATAAAAAAAAGAAAGAACTTCAATAGGTCTGCCCTCCCAAGAGACTCATTGAGAACAGTTGTAGTACTGAGCATTTTAGTTAAATTTCTTACCTGTCATCAAGGAATGATAACTGATTATTAGCATCAACTGCTCTGAGTATAATGTGAAAGTTATTCCTTATAATTAACAATTCATTACCATTGATTGTGTGTCAGCGAAACCAACACCTGCCCATTAATAATCTGCTCTGATAATGAATGTGATTTCTTCATTGTGTACTGTCCATTTTACTTCATAGCTTCCAATAAATGGTGGCTCATATTTTCCACTGCATATATCTAAATAGAACAAAACAGAAAGTAGCAAAAATGAAGGCTCAGTGTCACCATATGTTTACCATCACAAGTTGGAGGATTGCCAAACCATATGCCATCAGCCTGACAGATTCTTGTAGCTACACCAGATAATTTATGACAAATGTTATAGCTATAGTAATCTATTGATTGATAAACAGTGCCTTCACTAAGATCCACAGTACCATTAGTTGGTGTAGTCAATGGGCCACAAATCAACCACTGTAAGCATTAAGAAGTTTTTCCTTATTAATGCATTGTAATAATTCCTGCAAACATGGACTTAATACAATGCAAGAACCTCACAAAAAGTTAATTTAGGGTATGAATCTTACTTCTTGTTTATCACATATTGTTATCTTACAGTGGCAGACATCTTTTCCAATCCATATTTTATTAGCTTGACAGACACATTCAAAACTAGAGACATTAGACTGAAATCCAACATCACAAGAAAAGGTGGCTATTGATTTATTCCAGAAAAAAATACCAGACTTCCATTAGTAGGACTAGTCAGATTATCACAATTTACCACTAAAAGAGCAAGTATCATTAATTAATTTTCATTAAATTTCTGGTATACACACTTTTAAAGGAGGGTGGATCACTGCTCCATGTACCATCAAATTGACACATTGACTACCTCCAATGTTTAGTGTAAGATTGTAACCTTCTATGCATGAAGTTTTTCACCAAATGTCAATCCACTATATGTAATAGTCCCATTAGCTACATCAGGCAATGTGTCACACTCTACAACTATTGGAAATAAACTACACTAACATTACTGCTGTAATAAATAGATATAACTTTTACAAGATGTATCATTTCCACTCCAGTTAACATTACCCTGACATTGACGAGACCATGATCCTATTAAATTGAAACTCTCATCACATGTAAAGTTAGCTAGAGCACCAAATGTTACTTCAGTAATTATAATAGAACCATTTATTGGAGCTGATAGAGACTACAGCTGACAACTAAAAGAAGGAACACAATTTGTTTTGAAAAATAACATTATTTTTACTTTGACAAGTTGGAGCAGCATTACTCCATGTTCCATTACTGAGACAATGTGTAGTGGTACTTCCAATAAGATCGTATCCAACATTACAACTGTATTTAACTGTAGCACCAAATGTGTCAATTGAATATCAATACTACCAAATAAAGAACTAGCCAAGTTACCACAATCCACAACTGAAAATATCAAAGATTACTATAAAATTCACGATTTTCAAACATTCTTTTACAAGATGTATCATTTCCATTCCAGTTACAATTAGCCTGACATTGATGAGATAAAGACCATATTAAACTGAAACCCTCATCACATGTAAAGTTAGCTAGAACACCAAAGGTCATTTCAGTAATTATAACAGAACCATTTATTGGAGCTAATAGAGAACCACAACTGACAACTAAAGAACAATGGACAGAAATGAAAGCATGGTGACACTTGATTACAAATCTTACTTTGGCATATTGGAGCTTGCCCACTCCAAGTAGCATTAGCCTGACAATATGGTAGTTATTGGCAATTAGATTATAGCCAGTTTGACAGGAGTATACAACCATGTCTTTAAAACCAGTATCAGTTATATCAATTAATCCATTTGTTGGTGCTGGGAGACTACTACAGGTAATACATGCAGTCACATTGGTATCTTGAAACATTCCTTTAACAGAGCAATCTCTAGTTGCATAAGGTCCTCCTTCGCCAGACCCAGTATTATTGTTATACCTACTAGCTGAAGTGTCGAAGATAGTGTTAGAGCAGAGAGTACTGGCTCTATTTCCTCTAATTGTCTCAGGCCAGTAGTATTGAACACTCTCACCACTGATCAACAGGCAAGAATAAGTATCCTAATCATTAGCTGTTGCACCAATAGTTGCCTCAGAAATTAATATGGTTACAAAGCGGTCAGTTGTGCTAAGATTACCATTGTGAGTAACAGGTTGTAATACATTACTCAATAAGTCTTTTGAAACAGGCTGAATTAAATCTGAAAAATAAGTAAAAATGTAGATTTTGTGTGATAATGTCTGGACATTGAACATTGTTTTATTTACAAATGTAGAAATGATGATCCTGTTCATTCAGTTCTAGAGATAAAAGATCAATCTTTTACATTTAATACACAATACAAATGTATGTAATTGTACTAATTAAATGTTCACTTACTACTTGCTCGTGAAAAAGATCAAGTGAACTTTAAACATCTGGTCTACCAATATTAATAAATGATTCTAATGTTGAAAAAGCATAGAGTGACTTCAGAGTAAGGACCCTTGGGAACTGAAAAGATAGATAAAATAAATCTATAATATTGATAGATATCTATTCTACATACCTAATACTGCTATATTGATGTGAACAATACGTGTAAACCCAGCTGTTGATGTGACATTACAGGTATAGAAACCAGTATCTTCACTAGAAATGATGTTATTAACGAAATCATCATCTGCAAAGGTAGAGTCAAAGTCAATAGCTAAATAAATAAAAGAACAAGCACAAACAATAGTCTTTTCAATTGACATAAATGTTTTGTTAGGATAATGATAACAAATAAAATGTACTTATATGTGTGTGAACTTTACTACAATATATACACAAATTTAAATTAAGAGGCTAACTTCAAGTTTAATAGATATTGAAATTAATTTTCTTAGCAGATCTTACTTGTAAAAGATAGATTCTCATTAGTTTTAGTTATGGTAATGTGCCCACCAGTAGTAGATACATACTGTATCCTCTCATATCTACCAACTTCAAGATTATATGTACTATCTTTACTCACTGTGAATACACCAACCACTGGAGGGACTGGACAAAAGTAATTATACCATAACATAATGTTAACATACCAGGACATGTTACTTCAATAAATTTAGAACCATTTTTTGGGTACATTGATCAACAAATGAAGGTTTACTATCAACTGTGATACAATCAGTGATTTTGTTCTCATCACCAGCACAAGATAAATCGAGTTTAACACTAAGTGAGTCCTTTTATAAAGCTAGTGGAGATGACACTCCAACTTCTGTAGCTATGATCAAAATAATGATGATATAATATTACTTCCCCCTCCCCCATATTGGTCACATAACCTAGTTGAGTACATCCTACCTCAGATTCATTAGAACCAAATGTATCTTGACACAGCATATACCAATTATTATTAAAACAAATTTGAACAACTCCTTGTCCTTCCTGGAATCTTGTGACTAATAAAATATCACCTTCTTAACTAACAATCGATAGGTTGAATATCTGTATGAGAAGTATATATGATCTATTACTAGTAATGTTATTGTTTACAGACCATCTCAGCAAACACCAAAATTAAGCTGAAAGTCATCACAGATCTTTCCTTCATCATTTGAGAGATCAAAGAGCACACAATCCAACAGGCTTCTATTACTCCTACACTCTGGATTATATACAATTGGATGGCCAGTGCTCTCACCATACATGACTGTACTCTTTATAGATTTAAATTGAGGCCACCTACTAGAAGAAATTATTCTTATACTGAATTTTAAAACTTTGACTCATTTATTCTAAATAACTAATAATGGTTATCTTCAGTTTGATAAACCCTCTGCATATTAAAAATATTAACTTAAGTCTAACTTATTCCAATATTGAAAGTTTGGTGATGGGTACAAGATGAAGGCAAAATATTATTGTGGCTGGATAAGATCATTAAGAAAATTAATTATTTTCCAAATGCACTAATTGCTACAATTAAATAAAGTAAGAAAATTTGGTGATTGGTACAAGATGAAGGCAAAATATTATTGTGGCTTGATAAGATCATTAAAAAAATTAATTATTTTCCAAATTCACTAATTGCTACAATTAAATAAAGTAAGATACTAAGCACATATATTTATATAGAACACTCACCTGCTGGATCATACCTAAGTTGTTCAAAAGTCAGTATTCCCTCCTTGTCATCAGTATTCTCTTTATCCTGACAGACATAACAATAATGACCTCCTAAACACATCTCTACTATCTTTTCAGAAGATATAGATCCTCTAACTAAACGTATATCTCCATCAGTACAGTTATTGTCAGAGGCTAAGGATAAGATGGTAAAAATCAATCCACTAGCTTCTTTGCAACAAACTTTAGCACAAGTAACAAAAATTATGATTAACAATCTACAACATTATCAGAACTTACGTATGCAACTTATAGCTATAAAATTATGTAACAATCATAGTGACTACGCATTCTTCTTCCATGACAGCTTCTCTCTTAAGTAGAAGTCCATGATTAGTGCATTATGTCATTGATACTATAGGGGGTGTGGTTTATCATATCAGTTCATTCATATTTTAGGTGTCAGATACTATTGCAGGTGGAAAATCACTAACAGCTGATACACCTGAGTCTGTTGAATTGAGTTTCTCATCTGCTATAACTACTGCCTTAGAACTTGCTCCTCATATATACTTCCAAAGGGAACCTGTTGACACAGGAACCAGAAACAGTTAGCTCCCAAATGTGTTATCACCATGGTACATAATTATATATATTTGATAATTAGAGTATTATGTGATTGATATTATAGGGGTGTATATCCTGTCAATAACAGTACTCAATTTTAAGCCTGATTGACATGGTAAGGCCACAGGTTCACCAGAATTTAATATTATCCCGGAGCCATAGAATGCTGTAATATTACTGATCACCTTGACTTGAAATTGAACCCATTTCCCAAATCCAAACTCGATTTGTATTTAATACTACATCTTCTCCTGTTGTATCAGTTGTGACTAGTTCCTTTGAAAACAGCAATCAAAGAATGATACCGCCAGAATCAACTGTTGTGTCATTACTGTTTTGAGTAATGTCAAGTCTTAGTGTAGATTGACCTCTAGTATGGCTAAAAAATGGCTAAAAAATGGGCAATAAAATTATGCAATTTTAAAGACCATACAGACTATTTACCAATCCTCAATAAAGAACATACATGGACAGAATATAGCGCCCTATTAGTTAATTCAACTACAGCTATACCAGTGGAACTAGCAAATGAGGTAGTTCCTCTTTGAAGTCCCCAAACAATACGTTTATCTTCTTGATATTGTTGTACTGGTAACCACAACAAATTGACTACACCTTGAACTGAGAGAGAGATGATAGAGTTGATCATATAGTAGTCCCTCTTTTGAGAGACCCCTACCGTGAAAGACCACCTCTTTTGAGAGACCACGACTTGTGTGTACTGATGCATTGCAATACAAAACTATCTCTTTAGTAAAAAAGTAACAGTAAACAGTAAAAAAGCATGACATTACTATAATCCATCTCCTACAAAACACTCAATACACACATGTTTATCCAGTCATCCTATCACCACTAGATAATGTAAAGCTGCTTGTAAAAATTTAAGATTAGATATAATCAATGAAATTATTAATATGAAAGTAAAGCAAGTCCCATTTATTGTATATACAAACATTTCAAGTCCAGCAAATTAAGAAACAGTGGAGTGAGACACAAGCAATTCACAATATAATGTACTTGTTCATTACACTGTAATAATAGGAAAGTGACTAAAATTAAGAGCGTGACAAATTCAATTTTGTATAATTAAATAATGGAGCTATTACAGTGATCATTAATTAGCTAAATGAACACAACAAAGCTTCATCTTCACTACTAATTAACCTGAATTACTGGACAGTACAAGCTTGTACAAGTTCTAAACCTTGGTGCCATTTTCTCTAGATTTACCATGAAAGGTTTACTTTAATGAAATTGGCCTAATCCCATGTATTTTTATTCAATATGTAAAATGTTTTTATTATTTGACTATTAATGTTGTCATGAGAAACAAGAGTTCCAAAAAAGTATTTTAACAGATTTTTCAGTACAAAGGAACAATTTAAGCTGTAACATAGTGACTTAATAACTAGGTCTTATATAAAGTGTATGTATGTCGGTTTCAGTTCAGTTATTAAGTTATTGACAATGTGATATGACACTGTGTTTTGGGGTATACTTCATTGGCGACGAGGGAAACCACGGTATATTTGATAAAATTCAAAGAATTCGAGAACAAAGTGGAACCGTGGAAGCAGTATGCAGAGAGATTTGGACACGTCTTGACGCTAACAACATCACGGATGTTGAGAAGAAGAGCTCACCTACTCTCTTGCATCGGTCCGACTACGTACTCACTACTGACGGGCTTAGTCGCTCCAGACAAGCTCACAGACAAATCGTACAATGAACTAGTGAAAGTTCTTTCAGATCACTTTGACTCGCAACATAGTGAAATTGTGGAAAGGTTCAAGTTCCACACAAGAACGAGGAGACTGGGAGAATCGGTAACCAGTTTTGTGGCAGAACTCAGACCCCTAGCAAAGTACAGTAACTATGCATCCTTGAACGACCTTCTTCGAGATAGAA
Organism: Xestospongia muta; assembly: GCA_963693285.1. Taxonomy (NCBI): domain Eukaryota; kingdom Metazoa; phylum Porifera; class Demospongiae; order Haplosclerida; family Petrosiidae; genus Xestospongia; species Xestospongia muta. The sequence goes on from OY848925.1 coordinate 3,389,422, forward strand.
TAGTATGCTGTATAAATGACAAATGCATACATACAAAGACGTCTTCTGTCGGAAACAGCTGCGAAGCTTGCCTTGGATAAAGGGTTAGAGATAGCTACCAGTATAGGACACACATTGGGGAAATACAGTCATAAAGTAGTGGCCATAGTGTCTCGACAAGAGTCAGTTGCTACAGGTATGGAGCCAAAGGTCATTGGCGGATATGCTCAATGTTCAAAATGTTCAAAGGCTTGAAATGTTTTCTTTGTGGCGAAATAGGCCACATCCAAAAGTCGTGTAGACCATCCTCTGGGAAACCAAACAAAGCCCCAAGCGAAAAAAGGCAAATCAAAGTACTGCTAATGCAATACTTGACCTTGAATAGCACAGGAAAGGAAAACCCCCGGGAGATTACCATAGGACATCAACAACAAGATGGTCAAAATGAAAGTAGATACAGGAGCTTCAGTTTCCCTGATGTCCTGGACAAAATTCCAACAGCTTTGGCCAGACACAACCACTACAACAGATGAATGTTATAATCAGAACGTACTCAGGTGACCAAGTCAAAGCTAAAGGAAGTGTTGACGTCACAGTACAGCACAAAAATCAAGCAACCAAGCTACCCTTGCTGATTGTGGAGGGAGCAGGCCCAATGTTACTTTGACATAATTAGGATGGAGCAAATAGGATTAGAGTGGTGTAATATTTGTGAGATCAAAGAAGATCAACTATAAGAGATATTGGCAAAGCACAAGGAGGTATTCAAACCAGAACTAGGGAAAGTCCAAGGATTTCAAGTCAAGCTGCATGTACATGAAGTAGTTACATCAAAATTCCACAAAGCCAGATCAATGCCATACTTAATGAAAGGAAGAATAGAAGAGGAACTCAACCAACTTGTGAACCTGGATATTCTTCAACCAGTGCAATTCTCAGACAGCTCAACTCCAGTGGTACCAGTGCTGAAACCTGATAACTCAGTGCATTTATGTGAGGATTATAAGGTGACTCTAAATCCTGTGTTGAAACTAGAACAGTACCCAATACCGATAGTTTAACACCTCTTCCAATGCTGGGAGGAGGAAAGAAAGAAGAAATTCTTGAAATTGGACATGAGCCAAGCTTACCAACAGATAGACCTTGACAAAACATCAAGGAAATACACAGTGACTAACACCCATTGAGGACTTTTCGAGTATAAGAGTACAGACTATCAACACTAAATTAAATTTGATCTATATTCTGATTTAATTACAAGAGTAAACTCAGCTCAAGCCAAACAAAGAGTATTCTGATAAAAAGACTAATAATAGAGTTTTCAATGACAATGATCTTGTTTAGATTCGTAACTACTCTAAAACTTCAAATGTTTGATGGATATCTGGATGAATTAAAAGACAAATTGGAAATGTATTATATGAACTTATTCTATAAGATAGTAAGCTTGCTCGGAGACATGTCAACCAGTTGAAAATCAGGGTGGAGGAGGGGATTCGTGAGTTAGAGGCAAGCTCTCATACAACAGTGAGGAACACATAACAGAGTTCTCAAACAAATTTGCACACATCTTCAGGACATAACGCTACCCATTTTGAAGTCAGAGAGCACCAATTCGATTTGCTAATTAGGATTTGAACTAAGAGGGAGAGAGTGTAACACAGTGACATTGAACTTAATAATGGACTTAATAACTAGGTCTTATATAAAGTGTATGTATGTTGGTTTTAGTTCGGTTATTGAGTTATTGAGTTATGGAGTTATTGACAATTAGACATGACACTGAGTTTTGGGGTATACTACACACAAGTGACTTTATATTGGCTTAAATCAACATTAAAAATTATAATGTGTTGTAAATTAAAGCTCTAATAGAACCAGCTGTTAGGTCCTGGTCAATATTGAGACTGTGGGTTGCATTGAAAGAAGTGTTAAAATGAAGTGTACAGGACCAAAATGGCTACATTCATTTGAGAGTAACTCAGTTATTGGCCATTTCTTATATGTTATATAGAGAACAATTGGAACAGAAGAGACTACTGGTAAGTAATACGTGAAAGAAATACCATTCAAAACAAACTACTAAATTCTTATTCAGCAGAATTATTGATTTAGAACAAGAAGAAATCATTAAGAAGGTTGAAGGATCAACTCCCTTTGTCTCCCACTTAATTCCAAAGAAAGTGGTGCTGTTAGACTCTGTGTTGTCACGGAAATGGTTAAGCTATTTGTTTTGAAAGACATCCTAGTCCAACAGTTGACGATTTGATTTATACATTAAATGGTACCACAGTATTATTAAAGCTTGACTTGTGAGTTGGTTATCACCAATTAATATTATCACAAGAATGCTGTTATATAGCTATTTTTGCCAATCATAAAAGTTTATGATTATATGTCCAGTTGAGTTTTGACACAACCTCAGGAACTGAAACATTCTAGTAGGTATTGATAAACAAACTCAAGTTATTTCATGTGCATTGATACCAGTGATTATATTATAGTGTTTAGAAAGACACAGGCTACCACTTCAAGCAGTTTTCCAAAAATTTCTGAGATTGGCCTAACTATGAACAATTACTACACAGGCTGTAATTTTGGTTAAGTGCTATGCTGATATTGTTTAACTTATGTTTTCATTGGAATTAAATTTTCATTGAGCATCTGACATGTAAAATTAATTAACTTTGTGATAATTAAACAGGAAGTAAACACAACAATTATATCTCATGTAAATCTGGATAACAAGATTTATATCCACAAAAAAGTTGACTATATTGTATGTAGTGGATCAGTGTTATTATTAGCTTCCTCCAATTTATTATTGTTGACTGTATTATGCCTTATAATCTATTGTGCTTTACTACTAGGTCAGATTAAATGAAATAGGAACCATTCAAGAAATGTGCCAAAGGAGGGAGTGATTATTGTTCTCTAATAATAATGTAATGGAACAGATAGCATGTTTTTTATTGGTATGTTGTTGATACATTTTCTAATGCAATATTATACATGAACACTCAATTTGTATGTATATAATATATCTGATATATTTATAAGGTGAGGTCATAACTGTATGTATGGTCACAACTAGACCTACATGTAATTTGTCCATCACTAAATGCGTGGGAGTATATTGACATATCAAATTTACATATTTGGTAAAACCAGAGATAATAAATACGTAACGTATTTATTATCTCTGGTAAAACCAAAGCTATGTTGAATTCTACCATTGTGCATGTTCTGTGGCATACTAGAGGGGATATTTAATGATTGTTACCTTTAAAAGCCACAAAATATTCCACTGACATCACATGTGATTATTTACAGGTCTACAACACTGTTTGTGCTGACTATAGCCACTTACTACCTACACTAGTTGTCAATTTGTTTGCATTGACCAAACATCTAGTTACTATCACATCATGATGTTCAATTCTTGTATTTTGTGCTTATGTTCTCTATCATTGTTTTACTTAGGTAACTGTAGTGTATAGCTTGCAACTCTACTGGGCAAAACAACAAAATATTTAAGAGATAGATTTCAGGGATGTTATGTTCAGAATACAAACATAACCTCTTTGTGATTTATAGGTAACTTTACCATTTAGCCTGAGTAGATTTAGGGCTATAGTGTGTGAAAACTAAAAACTTAAGGCTGTAAAAAGTTTCTTGCAATATACCTACACTGACAGGCCCATCTAGCATCCACAAAGAACACTTTTCTCTCTCATAATATATAACAGTAGCTGGTAGGGTGTGCTATATGTGAAATTAGCATGCTAAACAAGTTATAAACTCAATGCTGTACAGGCTGTAAGTCATATGTTTTGATGTTTTAAACTGATGGATCTAGAATATAAGGTTACTATAGTGAATACATAGATCATAAGCCTCCCATGTATGCTCCATTTGCCAAAAGGCATAAAAAGAATTTTACTACAATTATTTTGATTGTTATCAAAGTCACAGGAATTTTAATTTTGATGTCAGCAAATACAAAGATATTAATAATACAAACAAAGAATCAATATAATTATACTTAATTACTATAATATGTCATTAGAAGTGTCAAAATGTCAGCAGATAGAACATGAAGCACTTTAATGTACAAAGAAAAAAATTATGCAAAATTCGAGGAATACCTGTAATAAAACAAATAAAAAAACCTGGTAAAGTCTGTTAATACATTAATTAAATTGGCTACTATTAGCACATGATATATCTACCATAAATACTATGGATCTTTTTAAGGAAGTATGGAAAAGCATGAATTATTCTCGTCTAATGATATTTTGTAGTGTCAGCCATAGGTTAGTCAAAAATCTACTTGTCATGACTCATGACACATATCTGTATGTGACAGCAACCAACAATAACATCAATAATTATTAATTTATATGTACTTTCATATTCAATTATTTTTATAATTACATAATATTTAATTCAGTTTAGCATTGCTAAAAGAGTATAACTAATTATACCTCTTGCATTTAGCAGTCATTATTGAGTTACATGAGATCCAGTAAATGTACCCCCCACATCTAAAAAAATTGAAATATAAAACAAAACACCATTAAATCTAATACAAAATGGATAAGACCAACACTATGTAGTATGGTAATAAATTAAGATTCACATTTATGTTGGTGTGCTGCATCCAGTTGTACTATACTTAGATATAATGTTTCTAACATAATAGTTTTATCAGATGACCCTATATTTTGTAGTTTAGACAATGCTGCCATATAGACGTGAATAAATTAGGTAATGGGCCCTGTAATTTTACAAGACATAGAACCCTCTACATACTAATATGAGATGGGAAATAACTGTACCTCCTTTTATGAGATACTGTCTAATGTCAGTAGCCAATGAATTATTATGAAGAGGTCCTTCGATAATTTTGATGATCCTTCTCCAAGTAGTTGAGGTTGGTTTGTTATTGAGCCAATTCTGAAGTATTTTTGACAACTTTACTTCATTTGATAAATTTGTACTGAGCAAGCCATCTAGAGTATTACCATCTACTCCAAGTAGAGCGCCGATCTCATACCATTTAGAAGAAACTGAAGATAGAAACTCTAGCAGAACATGTGTCTGTGGCTTCAAATCTGTGACAAGGTACAAAATATATTATATACTTATTTAGCAGGTGCAATAACTTTGAAAGAATTAGTGCAACTTTTAAAAAAGTTTTAAATCTGTTGCCATTAGCCTTACAAAACAAACAAGCATCTGAAATGCATATTAAACTTTTTCTTTAAACAGGACACAAGCAGCTATTAGTGTGGTTTAGAAAAAAGTTAAACAGAATTTACCCAATAAATAAGTGAAGTAGGAATGGATTTGCAAATGAACTAACTTTCTACATCATTCTTAGACAGTATATATATATATATATAGGTTGCTATGACAGCATCAAATTAGCCAATTTCACTAAGTTAGTAGCATTAATTAAGTCAAAAATCCATTAATTTCATAAAGATAGCATGCACCTTGTGTATAAGAACTATTATATTAAAAAGACTAGGGAGTTGTATGTAATAAAATCAATCGTGTAAATAGTTAAATATTAATTAATAAAGTAAATAATTGTGAAAAATGTTTAATAATTTTCATACTCACCTAGATTAGGTATCTCATCAGAACCTAATTGGAAATATTATTTAATAAAACAAGGAGTCACAAACACTATAACAAACCTTTTACGAGGTATTGCTCAGACATACTTTCTATATTGTGTTCATTTAATGGAGGATAAGCAAGATCCTATAACAGAATGTGGTATAAATATAGTCCAGTACAAAATGTGGTAAAGTATGATGCAGTACAGAATGTATGATGCATGACATTACATTTATTGTATCCTCAACCTAACATATACTTACCAAAGGATTACGTCCAGCAAACACGCTAAATTGACTGCAACATTCCTTTGCGGACATATGACTTAATGAGGGTGATGATGAGAGAGAAGAACACCTTTCTAAAATGTGCTGAAGGTGGTCTTCTCTAAGTGACAATTCAGCACTGAAAAGTGCTTTTGTGACTGAAGGAGCAATGCAAAAAAAAGGGTCATGAGCTCCCACAATCTGTTCAATCCCCACCCTCTTGGTGTTATTGTCATCTTCAACATCACCTTTTGTAAGCACTGATCGAGCAACATCTTTTATATTATAAAGTTGGCGTTCATCCATAAGAAGACTACGAGCTTTTCCTACATCACTAGGAGCAATGAGGTACTCCTCACAATCAAATGCGTGCATGTTACTCTTCAATGTTAATATGGCCTCAACAACATTATTGAAAAGTTTGTGGCTGTTTTCAATGTCATTCATTGTTGTAATTACTGTAACGCAACGATAGTGCTCTGTCACTTCGACAATAACTTCAACTTTATCATCATTATTCACCCAATAAATGCCATTCGTCCATACATCACATCGACGAGCTAACATTAGGACTTGCAGATCTCCAGCAATTTTTCCAGCTCTATTGTGACGTGGAAGACAAAAAATGTAGGATAGGCTAAAAAGGAGAAGATGGAGAAACCGTGTTGAGAGAAATTGGTTAGGATCAGGACACCAGAGGCACCATCCCAACCCATTTTCTATTTTAATATCTGTAGGGGGCTTCGCATCAATGAGCGATGGAAAAAATAGCAGCTCATCTAATGGCAGAGGAACTGAAGCTGATATATTGGTTTTGAACATTTGTAGTGTATTAGATTCTAAAACATGACAGAACTGAAGACTTCTAAGGAACCCGATTAACATATGAATATCGTGATTTGAAAATATTTTTTCCAGAACAGATGTAGGCACAATGCCAGTATTACTAGCAATATCTTGATGGACATGATCAATTTCTTTTGGAGCAAAAAGGACACCATTGACTTCATTGAGAAGAGCAGCTCTGTCAATAACTACCCAACTTTGAGCATCATCCTCATTTTTAAGAAATAAAATGAGACCTTTGTCACTTAAAGTGGTTAGGAATTGCAACAAGACTGACCTTTCTGAAGGAAGTGAAGGGTCATCACGCTCTCTTAATTTGATACATAGCTTCTTTAGGCTAATAGCTATAATATTATCTTTGGTTCGAAGCAATTGTAAGAAGGAGAATTGAACATGGCAATAGAAACTAATTTTATCGGATCGATCAAGTATAGCTTTGCAGCTATAAGAAAGCATAGCAACAAACTCTTTGACGCCTTTTCCTCCAGGACGATGACATTCCATAGGTAAGAACCCACGAAAGTCTTGTAAATGATCAGCTTTTTTAGCAACTTCAGCAACTACTTTTGAAATTTTCTCACAACCATCAGTCATTTCATCAAGTCGACTTCCAATGACAAGTATTTGAGATGGCCTTGAGCTTGATAAATGAAGACTGGCATTCTTTATAAAATTAAACCAGTAATATAAATCATATTTAATCGTGCGGAGATCATCAGTCATCTTAGAAAGTATGGCAAAAACAGCAGGCGTGTTTAGCATGAGATTTTCGAGAATTGCTGCATGACTACTGTAATATTCCTTATGCCCTGCAAGATCATAAAGGACAATGTTTCCCACTTCGTGACTCGAAAAGTTATGTGCATTAATACCAGTAGTAAGTACGTCTACTGGAATAGGATCAGATGTGTCAAACTTGTAGTTAGGTGGCTTCCTAGCTCGTTCCATAATGACTGCTGCAAGCGAACTTTTACCTGCACCAGTGTTACCACAAAAAAAGACTTTGCTGTAGGATTCTACAGGAAACTCTTTTCGACATTGCTCAAATGGCTCAAACATCTTTAAAATACCAAAGCGTTTTACATTGTCATGATAAACAAGTTCCATTGCTGTTTGATCACGTTGGTTCTTAGCCATTGGGTTGACCTTTCCTGATGACAAAAGAGATTTCACAACATCACCATAACAACCTTCACAAGCACCATGAAGGGGTGTATTACCAAACTAAAAAAATAAAATGTATTTCCTTAAACTATAGTAATTATAATTCTATTTGTTTCAGATTAAAACATGATGATTAGAATTACTTATTTATATCTAAATTTGAAAGCATTTTGTACGTATTTTAACCAGCTAAGTATTATGTCACAAATCAACTATAAGAATGTTGTACCAACTAAAACATTGGTTGAATATTTTTGAAGGAATGATAATTAGACATTTTGAAAAAGGCTTATCTCATCCATGCATTCTTAATATACAAATTTTAATGGAAGTGTATCTACAGTGAGTGACACTACCTGAAACCAGAGCTAATTTTTCGGAAAAGCTCTAAAAACAAATCTAATCAATTGTGGACTTACTTTCATAATAACGTTTTGAATAAGTATGTTGAAATGTCTTAGGACATAGTATATGTTATACATTAATTTTATTTTATTTAATAAATAGACCATTAATGCATGTCACAACTTACATAATCAGCAATGTCAGGGTTAGCACCATTATTAAGGAGAAGCTGAACACATTCATTATTGCCTCCCTCAGATGCAATGTATAAAGCAGTTTGGCCATTCTAGGTAAATGTAAAAGCACAAATAACAAATGATTGTTAGTCTACATATAAATGACAAAGTTTTTTCATAAAATGCTACATTTTTCCTTCTAACTACAGAAATTATGAGAGAGAATTTCTTTAATATAATAACAATATTAGACTACTTATTAATAATTTGTTAGGAAAAACCTTAATGTAGTGAACTGTCCAATATTGTTGATACAGACTAGATGATAATTATCTAAATGAGTCATAGTCTTCATCATTGGGCTGTTGTGTGCTTAAATAATGATTACAGTTAAGTCAAACTATAACTATTACTAAGTGGCAGAGGTTGTTTGCTATAACATGTTAAAGTTGATATGACACAAATGAGTTCAAAGTGTCAACAAACTGCTTCAACTTATTAAATGACTGTATCAGAATATAGCATAGCACTTTATCAGATACAACAAGGCCCACTTTAAACTTCCATGGTAATCACTTAGGCCACAAACACATTTTTAATTATTTTAAGGCAATCTAGATCATACTGTATTGCACATGAACTTTGCTGTGACATTAACAACTTGTGGCTCTGTTGACTGTTGGGTTTGTTTACATCACAGCACCTGTATCGGTCACACAACCTTCATTGTTGTGCATGTATACTTAACAGTATCAATTTCAAGTCAGCATACTTTGTGTCCAATGTTAACATTAGCTCCCTTGGACAGAGCATCCTTAGCACCTTTCAAATTTCTTTTTTCTAAAGACTCTAAAAGTAAAGTGTCCTAAATGGAAAGGTAAAATTTCTTACTTCTTATAATAAAACGGAATACTCTTACAGAATTATAAGATGTACATACACTCACATAGAGCACTTATACTTAGAGTATGCATGAACTTCTAATTGTGATATTACCTTGTTACACTAAAAATTGTATATTCACCAAAATGTTCTTATTACTATCCAAACAATATTGACTAACAATTGCTGTACTAGTTTGATTTATAGGATATATATGTGCATATTTATATATTGTGAATGGTATAAATACATAAAGTGTATATCACAACAAGCACTACAAATATAGAGCAAGAGATGTGGTGCATAATACATAGAAATGTGTACAAACTCAGAACACATGACTTACAGCCTGTACAGCTTCTAAATTGTTGGCATTTTCATTAACTAACATCTTTATAATGACATCATTTTTATTCCAATAAGCTGCATGAAGTGCTGTACGTCCATACTAAATGATAATTGTGACAAGATATTGTGAGTCAAAATAAATAAATAAACAAAACATAGTTATAAAGATCAGAAAGTCTAAACTATTGGATACCTCCCTTTCAAAAGTTTTTAAGCTAAACTATTGGTCAAAAATAGTATCTCATGAATCTTCACCTTTTGCCATAGTGCCACATGAAAGGTAATTTTGTGCTCCATGGGTTCATGGATGTACTACAAGATACAAGGTCTGCAATTATATCACCAAAAGAACTAGTCAAGCCTAATGTTGATCATAGATAGCAAAGTCCATATAAAGTTATAAAGGTTTGGAATTTATATTCCTTCTGAATTGAAGTACTATTTGAGTTTAATCCCATCTGAAGGCTCATTTTATTAAAGATTGCTAACTTAAAAAAAACATTTTAATCACAAAGACTCATCATAAAATTTGTACTAAAACTGGATCAGAAGGCTATTTTAATGGACATAGTTTAAAGGTAACTTGTATACAATTGAGCAAATTAGAAAAATCTGTAGTGAACAGTTCATCCAACGTGAGGTGGTCATTATAGTACTGAGCCAGTTAAATACTACAAGAGACAAAGTGAAATCCATATTCAGGAAGATTCCGCAGCTCCTCAACCACCTCCTGCAAAACGTCTGCTCAGTTACAGATGACTCAGTAAATCAATAAATAAGATCGACAAAATTGTGGTTGCTCCAAAAAGGTCACAACTCTCTCCTAAAATCAATCCATTACCTGAAATTTCTCCTGGTTTCTTTTCTGAAATATTAAAAGGTAAACAACACAGCAAATCAAATAGTTATGTCCCAAAAATCAAAAGTCCCATACCAGTACAACTAGGACAATAGAGTGTGTTAAGAGTTCTTAAGTGAGTGGAATTCAAGTACAAACTAAGTGCAGAAGGTGTTATTGAGCTGCTTTGATGACTAGTGATGCTTTATTGCCACTGAAACACATTAACAGGTTATTAACGCAGTGGAAATATTCCTAACTTTGTCGTGTCACGTTTCAGAGGAGATGAAAGACTCAGAGGAAGTCATTATTGGCATAATATTATTAGTCATGAAATAAAAAATACTATACTTGCAATTTTTTTTCTGATTTACAATTTTCACATCTGTTTAGGAAGTCCTATCAAAAGGAATTTCAGTAATTTTCTTCTTGCATTTCATTTCTTTATGGTAATGCCCACAACATGTGACATACATATGTGCAGGTAAGAAGCAGTTGGATAATGATTACTCAATTCACAGTAGAATCAATGATTAGAGGTTACCACATATATGGATGATTAGGAACTAGAGAGCAGCTGTCTTGTGAAATTGAATAAAACAATAGATATGATTCTTATCCTGTAGTGGTGATTAAAGCTTGAACAGCCTTTAGGTATGTAATTTAAATATGGCCTTGATCTACACCCTGTTTTGTGCTGTAGTGGGTCTTCTATTTGTTGTAAAGTTACTGATGAAAGACAATTCTCTTGCATTCCACTGCAAAGGATGACTTAAGATTCTCTACAAACCATACGTCAAAATTCTGCTAACTGTAGGTAATCCACTGTATAGGTAGAATAGTTGAATATCTTACAAAAAACAGACGAGGAATTGGCAGTAACAGAAAGCGTACAGGAGAGTCTCTATGTAAAATGATAACATTGTCAATAAAGTTGGAAAAAACTTTATCTGAGTGAAACTGTGCACAAACAATGTCAATGCTCTTTTGTGTCAAAAGAAACATTCTGTATATGAAATGGAGTCACATGTACACATAAACTTCACAAAATGTCTTTTGACACGACAGTATGGAACCAAAGATCACTTGAACTTATTACAGAAATCTTTAGACTGTACACAGCCACTGAAATCATTCATTAGTGGCTTCCAAACTGTTTTCAGAGGATAATGAAGTCATCGTGTACAATTCAGTGTACAATTCTCTTAATGCTAGTACAATGACAAACCTGTTTGGAGTACTGTTCTCCTTCATAGTTGCCAACAATCACCTCACCAACAAAGAGGGAAAAAGACTGTGGACTTTATGCAATAGCCATATCTTGTGAATAGGAAAATTACCACATTCCCTATAGTACTACTATATTAATGAACATTTTAAACTTGATTAAGAAGAAAATTTGAAACGTATTCTGCTGAAATTGATAAAGATGAAAATAACAATATATTGTTGCTGACTTAATGTTAGGAATTGTCATAAGTTCTATAATTTTGATTTTTTAAATTTCATATTAGCAATTAAGCATCCTGTGATCCTGCAGTTTTAGATCCATTTGTAATAATGTTTTTTTGTCTTCAAGTAATCAAACAATGCCATGAACCCTTTTACTTCTACACTTTCATAATAGAGAGTTTATATCAATTAATGCTAGGATAACTTTCAATGACATAGGTCAAGTACTATTCCATAAACATCTGTCATAAGAAGTCCTTCGCTGACTTACTGACACTCAAATCTATTGGCTGCAGCCTGTCTGTGGAATTTGTTGGAATAGTAACTACAAAGACATTATCACAAGAAGTGGCACTACATTTTTCTGGGTATCCAGTATGTGGTTTTTTGTTTATTGTGACATGTTATATTTTGAATTGATGAATTTGACATGATGCTCAAAAAAGTAGTGCTTAGTCACAAGGATAACCAAGATGTGGTTCTGTGTTATGTTGGCATTGATGTATAAACAGTAGGCTATGCAGGTGTACTAAGTTAAACTCATGTCAGTCCTCTTAGGTGACCTCACATAGTAACAATACATTGTACTTCTCTCTTCCTGAGTCTTCCATACTTTCTTCTCCTTTTACTGGCAGCAAGGCTGTAATGTTTAGTTGTGTCAATATAATATTGTATTAATATTCATTAATTATACTATGTTATTAATTTTTATCCATTGTCATTGACTATAGTCAGAAAGTATAAGACATTATAACCAGTAACATATGTTAAACTACTTATATTTACCTACTTATGGCATCAAGAATCAATTTAACACTACTTTCAACATTTGACCCAATCAATGACCTTAGCTCCATAAGCTAACAATAGAAAAGTTAGCAATTACATTTTTAGATTTACCTTGTAGCCTTGAATACCCACAGATGACAACTAAAAATGGAGCTGCTGTATCAAGCTGGACAGGCAACACAAGAAATAGTTGATACTATCCCAGATACTGGAGATAACTATGCAATAGCTATGACAGAACATCTCTTACCCAAGAAGAATCTGGACTATGTAATAAAGGAATTTTGACAAGCAATCCACCAAAAAATGAAAGAGTTTATATTATTGATACTCAATTACAAAAATTAGTAGCCTATTATAAATTCTCTGACTTAGACAGATAATCAAAGTCAGCTATTTCATAAAACTCTCAGGAATCTCCTCTGGCAAAGCTAGAACTCCAGTCAGCTTGCAAAAATATTCCGGTATGTACCCAGGATCAATAATTTTTGCCTAAAAAGTGAAGGACTGTATCTACACATTTTATCCTTCCATTTGGCTTATGCTCTGCACCAAAGATGCTCAACACAATGGCAAACATGCTACTATCAACTGTGCATGCCAGGGCATGCCACAGGCTATTCACCTCCTTGATGACTATCTGTTACTAATGACTTAGCACTGACGCACGTCGCCAGCCTTTGCTAAGGATTGCTCTACATACCTGTCATGAACTAGAGGTACCAGCAATGTCATACAAAACAGAAAACACCTAAATTTCCATCACATTTTTGGTATTCAGACAGATGTGTCAAGAGAGAATGGATATCCCACATGACAAGTAAAAGAAGTTAAAAGACTCTCCAATTGTATGGGTTGGCCACAAGTTCACCCCTAAGAAAGAGCTACTATCTTTTATTGGGTAATTGCAACATGGTTGTATGAATTGTCAAATCTGGTTGCTGTATTTTGAGACACATATAAATTTGTCTACTGTTGTAAGAAATACACTATAAGATACAGTTCAAAATGGATTTTAGGGCAAATCTAGTGTGGTAGCTCCTTTTTACAGCAAGGGAGGATGGTATTGGCATGATATCCATGCTGAGTTACCTCAGTCTGAATGTGAGACAGTTCGATCTGAATTGTCAGGAAACCTTGGTTATGGAGTTGCATGGAAGTCATTCTGGTACCAGGAAAAGTGGCCGGAAAGTCGGTCAGCAGCTGTCATAACTGTAAAAAGGTAATGGCTAGATCAGAACTAGAAAATCTTGTTCTCCAGTTCTGTATATAATGCCTAGTTCAATCTACTCTCTGATAATCCTCTAAGTTAGCCCAAGAGATATTTAGAAGATTCTGTTTTAGTAATAATCTAGTTGTGTCACATTAACTGAAAACACGTTATCTTTGTAATTGTCCTATTTAGCCAAGAAGAGGGTGAAGCAATTGTCCATAAAATCAGCTTTGAACCGTTTGCAGATATCTAGGGGCTGGCAGGACCTATTTAGAGTAATATTGCCTCAGCTAGAGCATGTCCTAAGAAGTATAAAGCAAACACAAGGGAAATTGCGCTAAACACAGTGTGTCCTAGATTATCCAGCAAATCCCTCACACTCAAAGTATAAGGAAGGAAGTGGGAAACATGTTGTATTGGGTTTTTTGAGAAGGAGTTAACACTGGGCTCTACAGCTTTTGATTGTTTGTCCTACCTCTGTTTAACTAACTTAGCAGTTGACAGTAATTTTAGTCATTACATGTTCAGATTATGCATAGCTGAAGGTATCAAATAGATCAATTCAAGCATGGATACAGATAAATTCACTGGAAACTCACTTGGCCCCTCTTTCCTGCTGATGTTATCAGAAAGTAAGTTTTAGGTGGGATAAAAAAATAGGTATGCTCTTTGTTCTGCACAATAGAAAAATAATGACAAAACAGTAGTTATTGGAGAAGTTAGATCAGCTTTTCTTATGGTAGGAGTATCACCAGTTAAGTATAGACATAACTTTCATATTAGGGCAGCATAAACAGCTGTACTCTTAGGGTTAGGGACTCTACAATCTAAACGTTGGATTGGTGGAATAGTGAGGCATATATGCACTATTTTAAACTCTTTAAAGCAACATTGGCCTATTACTCCTAAGTTTGGCTTCTGAAGGTCAGAATGCTGGATTCAATGATGCAGTCCAATTACTATGGTTACAGGTAATGACAACTCCTTCATCATCAGCTTATAAAGCTCTTGAATTGAATGATGCAGTTCAATTGCCCTGATTACAGGTATAGTGAAAACCCCTGCACTCTGTTTATTAAGCTCCTCTCCTAACAGCAATGGTCTTCTTCTCTCCATTGATGGAAAAGTATTCGCACTCAGAACTATTGTAGCTCTTTATCTTGCTTCTACAAGTGTGTGCCAAGAATTAAATGGTATTTAAAGGGCAATTGCTTGTGCTAAATTGTACACTCAGGCTTCAATTTGGTATAATGTAAGAACATAAATAGGTGTAACTTGCTTGAAAGTATTAGCTCTAGTTAGAGAAAGAAAAGATATAGAGACTTGTGTCATAATGTACACTTAGGGTCGAGGGTGGACAGTGATTACTTCTGAATATTTGGCATATTATGGAAATTATCTGTGCCAATGTGTTTTGTTATGCATAGTGAGTTGTATGTACATACTATATTTTGTGTAATCATATTTACTCCATTATTGTATTAACAAATATTTAAATAATAGTTTGAAAGCCATCTTGGTGGGAGGAAGAAATACTTACAAAAAAATTAGATAAACATAAACAGATAAGACTATCCTACTACCAAGCAGACGTCAAATAAATATGACAAGTACTCTGTGACTATGCAACTAGAAAAGTGTGATTTGGGAGACAAGGCTCTCAGCCTATACGTACACAAGGCTCTCAGCCTATACGTACACAAGGCTCTCAGCCTATATGTACACAAGGCTCTCAGCCTATACATACACATGCTGAAGAACATTGCTAATTACAGTATGGTCAAAAAAGACAACAATATGTAAAACTGTGAAGAAAAGTCTTAATAAACAGAAGAGTAATTCCAATTGTAGAAATCAGACACAGAATAGATTGGTGGTATGCCTTTTAACAAGCAACAATATGGTGAGGTTTCATCAAACTTGAACATGTAATGTAGAAAGGCTCTAACTATGGTACATTGTCTTTGAACAATTATACCATTTCAAGGTCTTCATGATGATCCAAGATGTATTGGGAATTGAAATAAATATGTTGTTCACCACTGTACGGAGTATGGCAAACTTTCAACTCCTATAGGTGTCAAGACAGTCTAGACTTCTTGTTCAGTTTATAAGTAGCAGATAGTAGTTGTCACTAATACAATTTGAGATGTGATTCCACCTTCTATGCCCACTTTCCAGGTTTATATTTTCCATTATAAAGGATCAATGAAAGATGTATACTTAAGATGTTCACTAAATGGTTCAATTAACACTCAATTATTCTTTGGGGGGTTAAAATGTTCAAACAAACACATTGGGAGAGAGAGAGCAGTATGTTTGCTGTTCTATAGCCACTCAAGTCATAATGATTTGGAAATCTCTAATTCTGCAAGGAAAAGGAAATTATTCTTTATTGTCTTCCACTCCATTCATCACATATCACATAGCCTCTTGACGTAAGGTTATTGTCACCTCTCAAAGCTAATTGGAGCAGAGTTGTAAATGCATACAGAATGGGTAACATAGGAAAGCCTGTTTCAAAGAGGTTTTCAAAAAGCTTGGATTGACATAGTTAAAGTGTGAACCATCGTTAATGTTTTTACTAGATGCATCCAAACCACTTGAAGAAAAACATATATACAAAAATTTGAGAATATATCGAAGTTCCTTAAGTCAACAGACAAGAGTATCTTCAAAATACCTCAACATGTAAATGACTTGGATTGTAGAACCAAACCCTCATATTTATTAAAGACATTGAATAAATGTGTGACTTTGCATCATTAATTTGCGTCCATCAACATACAATGTCAATAACATATGTTTAATATGTTATAGGTATATCGTAAGTATAATTAACATATAGTAGACAGGTAATGATTACATTTCATATATGAAGATGTCACTGACCTTATCTAGAATATTCACTTTCACACCAGCATCTAGAAGGACTTGAACAACCTTATCATCACTTTCATAACATGACATATGGAGAACAGTTTCGCCAAACTACACAAACAAAAAACATCAAAATAAATGTGATAATGAAACTTAGTTATAATGTCATTCATTAATTTAAGTCAGTTGATAAATAGCATGAAAAAGACATCAGAGACAAGGGCATAATTATACTAGACGAATATATAACAGAAGAATATAGGTGGTTTTTAATACTTCATAACAAAAATTTAAAAAAAATCTATAACTACTATAACAATAAATTTGTATAATGTATCTAAAAATGCCATTATCCATCATTAATGATCTAATTTATATCTTATTGAAAATTTATATAGCAGTTGTAGTAAAACCACTTCATTGTGCGTTAGACAATGACACTCATCTCAGATACTTGCTATTAATTGATGATTGTAATTGTACAAGTACACAAAACAATTCTAGAAATTCTATGAGGTAAGGATGATGATATAAACATCTGAAACAAGACCAAAAAGGAAGACAGTATAACAATCCCTACATAGCAACCACAAAAGCAGAGAAAAGTATCATGAAACATACATACATACACACATACATACATACATACATACATACATATATGTATATAGACACATTATATTATACATAGGGCCTTATGTAGTGGCTTATGTAGGGTTTCAATATTGACTCTTGGAACTGGCTTCATGGTTTTATCTCTTGAGTATAATCATAACTCAAAAATGGTGCCATCCTTTACATAGGCAGTGTTATTTTATGTTTGACTAAAGAAAGTCAAATTGTCAGCACGTATTCATATGTCTTCATCATGACAAATGGTGGAACAAAATAACAAAGTGAAAAAGGAACAAGTAAGGAAAGATATGGTCTTTAAAATAAATTGTGGTCTTCAAAATAAATTGTGGATAACAAGTAGCATACCAGTTACAGCTGAGAAATATATTGGTGTTGTATTCATACTAAGCTTTAAATTCTTTAATACTGTCTAATTTTATAACAAGCTCAAATCATGCTTATTAGCCATAGGATACTAATACAAGTAATCTGATGACAATTGCTATTTTATGTATGTCCACAGCACCTCTATTTTTAAAACAATTTAAAATGAATAATTCAAAGTAAACAAATGATGCTTCAACTCATATTCTTTGCTGCAATTTTTGTGTGAGCACCTGGACTGATTATTAAGAAATTCATATAAAACTGATATTTATACATCTGATGGCGTCCAATATGAATAAGTAAGAAAATTGGTTAAAACATGTTATAAAAACAAATTACACTGTGAGAAGTGCTTTTTATCTCTTTTCCTTCCAATATTCATCATATTTGGGGTATTCTTAAAAGACAATTTTTCAACATTTATTATATTAGCAAAATAACTAATATTTGTCTTTAGGGAAAAAGAGTTACAAATCTCTAGTTATATAGCCTTTATTGTATAATATATGCACATGAACACTTACTTCATTGACAAGGTCTAGATTGGCTGCTTTCTGTGTTAAAATAAAAACAACATCTTTGTGTCCATTCTTTGCTGCTAACATGACTGGAGTACATCCAACCTAAATATATTATAATAACCACATTAACATGAACCAAGAGAACATATCATAACATCAGTACATTACCTATATGAGTACAGTAGTAACAATACAAACTTACAAACATTACATCTAGTCAAAAAATAAGTTAAATGACTCTCAACAAGTGGCAAAACATTATGTTACAAATATAAATTTGACACTTCACCTTAGTCTGTAACACTAATTTTTTAAAAATTATTTTAAATAGCACATATGAAGAGCTAACAATTTCCTTACATATTCCGAAAAGGCTAGTAACATATACCTATTAACTTCTATGATAAAAATAAATTTAGCAAATGGCTCACTTTACAATTGTGACAAAATACATGTACAACTGTTGTCAATCCTACAAGCTCTTACCATATAACGAGTACAAAAGCACTCACTATGCACCATTTATATTAAATTAATTGTACAAGCTTAACATCTTCTACCATTAGAAGCTAACAAGATAACACATTATCTTGGTAGTAACTTAATCAATATCCTTTTTAAAATGCACATTTATACAACAAACAATTTAGTAATTAGACAGTTAAAATTTTGCAATGTTGCTAAATTCACTTCAACATTCAGTACATTTAATTCTTAGGCAAATATTAGACAATTTTAAACGTAAGTACTGTGGACAAACAATGGATAAAAGGCATAAAAACCAACAAAAGAGTAACAAGATTATAATTAAAAGTGCTCCCATAATTTTTGGAAGACACTGATGTAAGCTGACTTGACCTACAGGGTCTATGGAAGACAATATCTCTAAAATAACAAAAACATAGGTAGAGATACAAGCTACTAGGAAGCTTTAAGCATTCTAAGAAACATCTAATGTCCTTACACTCACAGTTAGGGTTAATTTATTGGCAGCTATAAGAATATGTAATTAAAGGATACAGTTCATTGTCATTTCTTGGTCTTCAAAAATTTCATACAATGATATAATAAATTACAAAATGGGATACAAATAGATATCACACAGTGCAAAACAATTATAGAACAGCCTGCTGAGCTAAGCTTCCCATACAAGGCATTAAAAACCATTAGTTTATACCAGATGCAAATAATGCAATTTGATTGGCCAGCCTCAGGTTTTATATTAGTAACCTGTACGGAGGTTACTATATAAAATACTATGGTAACAAGATGAAACACATTAATAAAGATTTAATCAAGATGAATAAACGTCAGTGAATAAATTAATTTTTATTATTAAATTTCTGTTTGTAGTTTTTAGTTCTGATTATTGTTATTCATGAGCTTATGATTTTTCATTTCACTACTCAGGTGCATTATATCAGCTACAGTTGGTTCTTCATCACTAATGGCTTTTTGTGTACCCCAAACATCCCAAGTTTTTGTAGCCCATTTGGTTGCATCCTCTGTTTTTGAAAGAATTGCCTGTTGGGCATATTTAATATCAGATGCTTGAATTAGGGTTCCAAAACGTCTTTTTTAGAATTGGCTGTGCAGCAATGGTCTTCATATCCTTATAGCTTGTGTTGCAATTTGTGTCTCTTAACCAAGTCACCTAGAGCCCTATGCGTCGGTTGTTTAGTTCCTTAGTAACCCTCGAATTCCAAATAATGTCGTTGCCTGTGGCTCGGGCATTATTTGGAATTCTTGGGTTATGAAACAACTAAATAACCTCCCGTATGGCTCTAACTATTATTTAGTTTATATCAGATGCAAATACTGCAATTTGATTGGCCAGCCTCAGGTTTTTATATTTATTAGTAACCTGTACGGAGGTTACTATATAAAATACTATGTTAACAATATGAAACGCGTTAATAAAGATTTAATCAAGATGAATAAACGTCAGTGAATATATTAATTTTTATTATTAAATTTCTGATTGTAGTTTTTAGTTCTGATTATTGTTATTCATGAGCTTATAATTTTTTATTTGAGGACTATACATTTATCTTAATATTTGAGCAGTTATTAAAAGTAAAACCCTTTATTGACTGCACTGTCTTCATCTTAACCGAATAACAGCTAAAAAAAAGTGTTCCTACAAAGCCATTCTGATAGAGCCTTAAGTCACCTTGAGGCCAATGTCTCTTGACTAAATCACCTAGAGCCCTAAGTGTTGGTTATTTGCGTCTCTTAACTAAGTCACCTTGAGCCCTATGCGTTGGTTATTTTCGTCTCTTATCTAAGTCACCTAGAGCCCTATGCATCGGTAACTTAGTTGCTTAGTGACCCTTGAATTCAAAATAATGCCCAAGCTGCATTATTTCGAACTCTTGGGTTAATAAACAACTAAATAACCTTGCTTAGAGCTCTAACTATAACATCAATACAAACAATAGGGTAAATAAAATTACAACATTCAATTCAAAAGACTTAAAATTCATACTACATTATATCACACTTACCCACTATTATATTTTAAACACATTCACATAAAAAGTCATTACACCAACATAAATGTGACAAAGAAAACAATAGAGTAAACAAAATCACAACCATACATTTAATACACTTAGAATTCATTCTACATTATATCAAAATTACATCCTATTTTATTGTGAAGGACACATTTAGATGATAAACAATAATAGCTAGATAAATGTGGAAACAAAAAGCAATAATGGAAACAAAATGACAACAACACAATCAATATGCTCAGAATTTATACCAGGCTGTAGCTATAAAATCCTTATAAAATACATTTAAAAATATACCAAGCAAAAAAATTCAAAGATTATTAGTCATAAATACCCAATGTTATAACAATCACAGTTAGGGTTACGAAATACCACACAATCCAAAACAATATTGTACACCTTAACAAGCTTCCTTTACAAGCTATTAAAAGTTAATAACCTCAATAAAAACAATAGGAAAAATATAATAACAACATTCAACTCAAAAGACTTAGATATCATACTACATTATATCACACTTACCAACTATTATATTTTAAAGAAGGCATTCAAATGAAAAGTCACCACACCAACATAAATGTGAAAAAAAACAATAAAGTAAAGAAAATCACAACCATACATTCAATATACTTAGAATTCATACTATTTTATATCAAAATTACATCTTATTTCCTTGTGAAGGACATATTTAGATGATAAATAATAATAGTTAGGTAAATGTGGAAACCAAAAGCAATAATGGAAACAAAATGACAACAACACAATCAATATGCTCAGAATTTATGCCAGGCTGTAGCTATAAAATCCATAAAATATAATATTAAAAACCACACCAAGCAAAAAACTTCAAGGATTATTAGTGATAGATACCCAATGTCATAACAATCACAGTTATGGTTACGAAATATGACACAATCCAAAACAATATTGTACACCCTAACAAGCTTCCTATACAAGCTATTAAAAATTAATAACCTCAATAAAAAATAGGAAAAATATAATAACAACATTCAACTCAAAAGACTTAGATATCATACTACATTATATCACACTTACCAACTATTATATTTTAAAGAAGGCATTCAAATGAAAAGTCACCACACCAACATAAATGTGAAAAAAAACAATAAAGTAAAGAAAATCACAACCATACATTCAATATACTTAGAATTCATACTATTTTATATCAAAATTACATCCTATTTTATTGTGAACGACACATTTAGATGATAAATAATAATAGCTAGATAAATGTGGAAACAAAAAGCAATAATGGAAACAAAACAACAACAACACACTCAATATGCTCAGAATTTATACCAGACTGTAGCTATAAAATCCTTAAAATATACAAAGCAAAAAGCTTCAAGCATTATTTGTGATAGTTACTCAATGTCATAACAATCACAGTTAGGGTTATGAAATACCACACAATCCAAAACAATATTGTACATATTAACAAGCTTCCTTTACAAGCTATTAAAAATTAATAACCTCAATAAAAACAATAGGAAAAATATAATAACAACATTCAAATCAAAGGACTTAGAATTCATACTACATTATATCACACTTACCCACTATTATATTTTAAAGAAGGCATTCAAATGAACAGTCATCACACGAACATAATGTGAAAAAGATAACAATTGAGTAAACAACATCACAACCATACATTCAATATACTTAGAATTCATACTACATTATATCAAAATTACATCCTATTTTATTATGAAGGACACATTTAGATGATAAATAATAATAGCTAGATAAATGTGGAAACAAAAAGCAATAATAGAAACAAAACGACAACAACAAAATCAATATGCTCAGAATTTATGCCAGGCTATAGCTATAAAATCCATAAAATATAATATTAAAAACCACATCAAGCAAAAAACTTCAAGGGTTATTAGTGATAGATACACAATGTCATAACAATCACAGTTAGGGTTACGAATTACGATACAATCCAAAAAAATATTGTACACCCTAACAAGCTTCCTATACAAGCTATTAAAAATTAATAACCTCAATAAAAAATAGGAAAAATATAACAACAACATACAACTCAAAAGACTTACAAATCATACTACATTATGTCACACTTACCTCCTATTATATATTAAAGAAGGCATTCAAATGAAAGTCATCACATCAACATAAATGTGAAAAAGAAAACAATAGTGTAAACAAAATCACAACCATACATTCAATATACTTAGAATTCATACTACATTATATCAAAATTACATCCTATTTTATTGTGAAGGACACATTTAGATGATAAATAATAATAGCTAGATAAATGTGGAAACAAAAAGCAATAATGGAAACAAAACAACAACAACACACTCAATATGCTCAGAATTTATACCAGGCTATAGCTATAAAATCCTTAAAATATACAAAGCAAAAAGCTTCAAGCATTATTTGTGATAGTTACTCAATGTCATAACAATCACAGTTAGGGTTATGAAATACCACACAATCCAAAACAATATTGTACACCTTAACAAGCTTCCTTTACAAGCTATTAAAAATTAATAACCTCAATAAAAACAATAGGAAAAATATAATAACAACATTCAACTCAAAAGACTTAGATATCATACTACATTATATCACACTTACCAACTATTATATTTTAAAGAAGGCATTCAAATGAAAAGTCACCACACCAACATAAATGTGAAAAAAAACAATAAAGTAAAGAAAATCACAACCATACATTCAATATACTTAGAATTCATACTATTTTATATCAAAATTACATCCTATTTTATTGTGAACGACACATTTAGATGATAAATAATAATAGCTAGATAAATGTGGAAACAAAAAGCAATAATGGAAACAAAACAACAACAACACACTCAATATGCTCAGAATTTATACCAGGCTGTAGCTATAAAATCCTTAAAATATACAAAGCAAAAAGCTTCAAGCATTATTTGTGATAGTTACTCAATGTCATAACAATCACAGTTAGGGTTATGAAATACCACACAATCCAAAACAATATTGTACATATTAACAAGCTTCCTTTACAAGCTATTAAAAATTAATAACCTCAATAAAAACAATAGGAAAAATATAATAACAACATTCAACTCAAAAGACTTAGAATTCATACTACATTATATCACACTTATCCACTATTATAATTATTTTAAAGAAGGCATTCAAATGAACAGTCATCACACGAACATAATGTGAAAAAGATAACAATTGAGTAAACAACATCACAACCATACATTCAATATACTTAGAATTCATACTACATTATATCAAAATTACATCCTATTTTATTATGAAGGACACATTTAGATGATAAATAATAATAGCTAGATAAATGTGAAAACAAAAAGCAATAATGGAAACAAAACGACAACAACAAAATCAATATGCTCAGAATTTATGCCAGGCTATAGCTATAAAATCCATAAAATATAATATTAAAAACCACATCAAGCAAAAAACTTCAAGGGTTATTAGTGATAGATACACAATGTCATAACAATCACAGTTAGGGTTACGAATTACGATACAATCCAAAAAAATATTGTACACCCTAACAAGCTTCCTATACAAGCTATTAAAAATTAATAACCTCAATAAAAAATAGGAAAAATATAACAACAACATACAACTCAAAAGACTTACAAATCATACTACATTATGTCACACTTACCTCCTATTATATATTAAAGAAGGCATTCAAATGAAAGTCATCACATCAACATAAATGTGAAAAAGAAAACAATAGTGTAAACAAAATCACAACCATACATTCAATATACTTAGAATTCATACTACTTTATATCAAAATTACATCCTATTTTATTGTGAAGGACACATTTAGATGATAAATAATAATAGCTAGATAAATGTGGAAACAAAAAGCAATAATGGAAACAAAACAACAACAACACACTCAATATGCTCAGAATTTATACCAGGCTGTAGCTATAAAATCCTTAAAATATACAAAGCAAAAAGCTTCAAGCATTATTTGTGATAGTTACTCAATGTCATAACAATCACAGTTAGGGTTATGAAATACCACACAATCCAAAACAATATTGTACACCTTAACAAGCTTCCTTTACAAGCTATTAAAAATTAATAACCTCAATAAAAACAATAGGAAAAATATAATAACAACATTCAAATCAAAAGACTTAGAATTCATACTACATTATATCACACTTACCCACTATTATATTTTAAAGAAGGCATTCAAATGAACAGTCATCACACGAACATAATGTGAAAAAGATAACAATTGAGTAAACAACATCACAACCATACATTCAATATACTTAGAATTCATACTACATTATATCAAAATTACATCCTATTTTATTATGAAGGACACATTTAGATGATAAATAATAATAGCTAGATAAATGTGGAAACAAAAAGC
The DNA here is from genome assembly GCA_963693285.1 of Xestospongia muta. Taxonomy (NCBI): domain Eukaryota; kingdom Metazoa; phylum Porifera; class Demospongiae; order Haplosclerida; family Petrosiidae; genus Xestospongia; species Xestospongia muta. Next base: position 3,414,702 of record OY848925.1, read on the forward strand.
AATAATGGAAACAAAACAACAACAACACACTCAATATGCTCAGAATTTATACCAGGCTGTAGCTATAAAATCCTTAAAATATACAAAGCAAAAAGCTTCAAGCATTATTTGTGATAGTTACTCAATGTCATAACAATCACAGTTAGGGTTATGAAATACCACACAATCCAAAACAATATTGTACACCTTAACAAGCTTCCTTTACAAGCTATTAAAAATTAATAACCTCAATAAAAACAATAGGAAAAATATAATAACAACATTCAAATCAAAAGACTTAGAATTCATACTACATTATATCACACTTACCCACTATTATATTTTAAAGAAGGCATTCAAATGAACAGTCATCACACGAACATAATGTGAAAAAGATAACAATTGAGTAAACAACATCACAACCATACATTCAATATACTTAGAATTCATACTACATTATATCAAAATTACATCCTATTTTATTATGAAGGACACATTTAGATGATAAATAATAATAGCTAGATAAATGTGAAAACAAAAAGCAATAATAGAAACAAAACGACAACAACAAAATCAATATGCTCAGAATTTATGCCAGGCTATAGCTATAAAATCCATAAAATATAATATTAAAAACCACACCAAGCAAAAAACTTCAAGGATTATTAGTGATAGATACACAATGTCATAACAATCAAAGTTATGGTTATGAATTACGATACAATCCAAAACAATATTGTACACCTTAACAAGCTTCCTATACAAGCTATTAAAAATTAATAACCTCAATAAAAACAATAGGAAAAATATAACAACAACATACAACTCAAAAGACTTACAAATCATACTACATTATATCATACTTACCGGCTATTATATTTTAAAGAAGTCATTCAAATGAAAAGTCATTACGCCAACATAAATGTGAAAAAGAAAACAATAGTGTAAACAAAATGACAAGCATATATTCGATATACTTAGAATTCATACTACTTTATATAAAAATTACATCCTATTTTATTGTAAGGGACACATTTAGATGATAAATAATAATAGCTAGATAAATGTGGAAACAAAAAGCAATAATGGAAACAAAACGACAACAACACACTCAATATGCTCAGAATTTATACCAGGCTGTAGCCATAAAATCCTTAAAATATACCAAGCAAAAAGCTTCAAGCATTATTTGTGATAGATACTCAATGTCATAACAATCACAGTTAGAGTTACGAAATACCACACAATCCAAAACAATATTGTACACCCTAACAAGCTTCCTATACAAGCTATTAAAAATTAATAACCTCTATAAAAACAATAGGAGAATATAATAACAACATTCAGCTCAAAAGACTTAGAATTCATACTACATTATATCACACTTACCAACTATTATATTTTAAAAAAGGCATTCAAATGAAAAGTCATCACACCAACATAAATGTAAAAAAGAAAACAATAGACTAAACAAAATCACAACCATACATTCAATATACTTAGAATTAATACTACATTATATCAAAATTACATCCTATTTTATTGTGAGGGACACATTTAAATGATAAATAATAATAGCTAGATAAATGTGGAAACAAAAAGCAATAATGGAAACAAAACGACAACAACACACTCAATATGCTCAGAATTTATACCAGGCTGTAGCTATAAAATCCTTAAAATATACCAAGCAAAAAGCTTCAAGCATTATTTGTGATAGATACCTAATATCATAACAATAACAGTTATGGCTACCAAATACCACACAATCCAAAACAATATTGTACACCTTAACAAGCTTCCTATACAAGCTATTAAAAATTAATAACCTCAATAAAAACAATAGGAAAAATATAACAACAACATTCAACTCAAAAGACTTAGAATTCATACTACATTATATCACACTTACCAACTATTATATTTTAAAGAAGGCATTCAAATGAACAGTCATCACACCACCATAAAAGTGAAAAAGAAAACAATAGTGTAAACAAAATCACAACCATACATTCAATATACTTAGAATTCATACTACATTACATAAAAATTACATCCTATTTTATTGTGAACGACACATTTAGATGATAAATAATAATAGCTAGATAAATGTGGAAACAAAAAGCAATAATGGAAACAAATGACAACAACAAAATCAATATGCTCAGAATTTATGCCAGGCTATAGCTATAAAATCCATAAAATATAATATTAAAAACCACACCAAGCAAAAAACTTCAAGGATTATTAGTGATAGATACCCAATGTCATAACAATCACAGTTATGGTTATGAATTACGATACAATCCAAAACAATATTGTACACCTTAACAAGCTTCCTATACAAGCTATTAAAAATTAATAACCTCAATAAAAACAATAGGAAAAATATAACAAAAACATACAACTCAAAAGACTTACAAATCATACTACATTATATCATACTTACCTTCTATTATATTTTAAAGAAGGCATTCAAATGAAAGTCATCACATCAACATAAATGTGAAAAAGAAAACAATAGTGTAAACAAAATGACAAGCATATATTCGATATACTTAGAATTCACACTACTTTATATCAAAATTACAACCTATTTTATTGTAAGGGACACATTTAGATGATAAATAATAATAGCTAGATAAATGTGGAAACAAAAAGCAATAATGGAAACAAAACGACAACAACACACTCAATATGCTCAGAATTTATACCAGGCTGTAGCCATAAAATCCTTAAAATATACCAAGCAAAAAGCTTCAAGCATTATTTGTGATAGATACTCAATGTCATAACAATCACAGTTAGAGTTACGAAATACCACACAATCCAAAACAATATTGTACACCCTAACAAGCTTCCTATACAAGCTATTAAAAATTAATAACCTCTATAAAAACAATAGGAGAATATAATAACAACATTCAGCTCAAAAGACTTAGAATTCATACTACATTATATCACACTTACCAACTATTATATTTTAAAGAAGGCATTCAAATGAAAGTCATCACATCAACATAAATGTGAAAAAGAAAACAATAGAGTAAACAAAATCACAACCATACATTCAATTTATTTAGAATTCATACTACATTATATAAAAATTACATCCTATTTTATTGTTAAGGACACATTTAGATGATAAATAATAATAGCTAGATAAATGTGGAAACAAAAAGCAATAATGGAAACAAAACGACAACAACACACTCAATATGCTCAGAATTTACACGAGGCTGTAGCTATAAAATCCTTAAAATATATCAAGCAAAAAGCTTCAAGCATTATTTGTGATAGATACCCAACGTCATAACAATCACAGTTAGGGTTATGAAATACCACACAATCCAAAACTATATTGTACACCCTAACAAGCTTCCTATACAAGCTATTAAAAATTAATAACCTCAATAAAAACGATAGGAAAAATATAATAACAACATTCAAATCAAAAGACTTAGAATTCATACTACATTATATCACACTTACCGACTATTATATTTTAAAGAAGGCATTCAAATGAAAAGTCATCACACCAACATAAATGTAAAAAAGAAAACAATAGACTAAACAAAATCACAACCATACATTCAATATACTTAGAATTCATTCTACATTATATCAAAATTACATCCTATTTTATTGTGAACGACACATTTAGATGATAAATAATAATAGCTAGATAAATGTGGAAACAAAAAGCAATAATGGAAACAAAATGACAACAACACACTCAATATGCTCAGAATTTATACCAGGCTGTAGCTATAAAATCCTTAAAATATACCAAGCAAAAAGCTTCAAGCATTATTTGTGATAGATACCTAATATCATAACAATAACAGTTATGGCTACCAAATACCACACAATCCAAAACAATATTGTATACCTTAACAAGCTTCCTATACAAGCTATTAAAAATTAATAACCTCAATAAAAACAATAGGAAAAATATAATAACAACATTCAAATCAAAAGACTTAGAATTCATACTACATTATATCACACTTACCGACTATTATATTTTAAAGAAGGCATTCAAATGAAAAGTCATCACACCAACATAAATGTAAAAAAGAAAACAATAGACTAAACAAAATCACAACCATACATTCAATATACTTAGAATTAATACTACATTATATCAAAATTACATCCTATTTTATTGTGAGGGACACATTTAAATGATAAATAATAATAGCTAGATAAATGTGGAAACAAAAAGCAATAATGGAAACAAAATGACAACAACACACTCAATATGCTCAGAATTTATACCAGGCTGTAGCTATAAAATCCTTAAAATATACCAAGCAAAAAGCTTCAAGCATTATTTGTGATAGATACCCAATGTCATATCAATCACAGTTAGGGTTACCAAATACCACACAATCCAAAACAATATTGTATACCTTAACAAGCTTCCTATACAAGCTATTAAAAATTAATAACCTCAATAAAAACAATAGGAAAAATATAATAACAACATTCAAATCAAAAGACTTAGAATTCATACTACATTATATCACACTTACCGACTATTATATTTTAAAGAAGGCATTCAAATGAAAAGTCATCACACCAACATAAATGTAAAAAAGAAAACAATAGACTAAACAAAATCACAACCATACATTCAATATACTTAGAATTCATTCTACATTATATCAAAATTACATCCTATTTTATTGTGAAGGACACATTTAGATGATAAATAATAATAGCTAGATAAATGTGGAAACAAAAAGCAATAATGGAAACAAAACGACAACAACACACTCAATATGATCAGAATTTATACCAGGCTGTAGCTATAAAATCCTTAAAATATATCAAGCAAGAAGCTTCAAGCATTATTTGTGATAGATACCCAATGTCATAACAATCACAGTTAGGGTTACGAAATACCACACAATCCAAAACAATATTGTACACCTTAACAAGCTTCCTATACAAGCTATTAAAAATTAATAACCTCAATAAAAACAATAGGAGAATATAATAACAACATTCAACTCAAAAGACTTAGAATTCATACTACATTATATCACACTTACCAACTATTATATTTTAAGGAAGGCATTCAAATGAAAGTCATCACATCAACATAAATGTGAAAAAGAAAACAATAGTGTAAACAAAATCTCAACAACATTCAACTATAAAGACTTAGAATTCATACTACATTATATCAAAATTACATCCTATTTTATTGTGAAGGACACATTTAGATGATAAATAATAATAGCTAGATAAATGTGGAAACAAAAAGCAATAATGGAAACAAAACGACAACAACACACTCAATAGGCTCAGAATTTATAACAGGCTGTAGCTATAAAATCCTTAAAATATATCAAGCAAAAAGCTTCAAGCATTATTTCTGATAGATACCCAATGTCATAACAATCACAGTTAGGGTTACTAAATACCACACAATCCAAAACAATATTGTACACCTTAACAAGCTTCCTTTACAAGCTATTAAAAATTAATAACCTCAATAAAAACAATAGGAGAATATAATAAAAACATTCAACTAAAAAGACTTAGAATTCATACTACATTATGTCACACTTACCTCCTATTACATATTAAAGAAGGCATTCAAATGAAAGTCATCACATCAACATAAATGTGAAAAAGAAAACAATAGTGTAAACAAAATCTCAACAACATTCAACTATAAAGACTTAGAATTCATACTACATTATATCAAAATTACATCCTATTTTATTGTGAACGACACTTTTAAATGATAAATAATAATAGCTAGATAAATGTGGAAACAAAAAGCAATAATGGAAACAAAACGACAACAACACACTCAATATGCTCAGAATTTATACGAGGCTGTAGCTATAAAATCCTTAAAATATACCCAGCAAAAAGCTTCAAGCATTATTTGTGATAGTTACCCAATGTCATATCAATCACAGTTAGGGTTACGAAATACCACACAATCCAAAACAATATTGTACACCTTAACATCCTTCCTTTACAAGCTATTAAAAATTAATAACCTCAATAAAAACAATAGGAGAATATAATAAAAACATTCAACTCAAAAGACTTAGAATTCATACTACATTATGTCACACTTACCTCCTATTATATATTAAAGAAGGCATTCAAATGAAAGTCATCACATCAACATAAATGTGAAAAAGAAAACAATAGTGTAAACAAAATCTCAACAACATTCAACTATAAAGACTTAGAATTCATACTAATTATATCAAAATTACATCCTATTTTATTGTGAACGACACATTTAAATGATAAATAATAATAGCTAGATAAATGTGGAAACAAAAAGCAATAATGGAAACAAAACGACAACAACACACTCAATATGCTCAGAATTTATACCAGGTTGTAGCTATAAAATCCTTAAAATATATCAAGCAAAAAGCTTCAAGCATTATTTCTGATAGATACCCAATGTCATATCAATCACAGTTAGGGTTACGAAATACCACACAATCCAAAACAATATTGTACACCTTAACAAGCTTCCTATACAAGCTATTAAAAATTAATAACCTCAATAAAAACAATAGGAGAAATATAATAACAACATTCAACTCAAAAGACTTAAAATTCATACTACATTATATCAAAATTACATCCTATTTTAATGTGAAGGACACATTTAGATGACAAGTAGTAAAAGCTAGATAAATGTGGAAACAAAAAGCAATAACGTAAACAAAATGAAACAACACACTCAATATGCTTAGAATTTATACCAGGCTGTAGCTATAAAATATATAAAATATACATTTAAAAATATACCAAGCAAAAAGCTTCAAGCATTATTAGTGATAGATACCCAATGTCATAACAATCACAGTTATGGTTACGAAATACCACACAACCCAAAACAATTATAGTACACCCTGACAAACTTCCCATGCAAGCTACTAAGGACTGTTAACGTCAATAAAAATAATAGGGTAAAAAAATAACAACATTCAACCCAAAAGATTTAAAAGTCTTAAAAAGACAACAACACATTCAATAAGCTCAAAATTTATTCTACAAGATAGCTATATGCTCAAAATATAGGTAGAGAAACAAATTACCAAAAAGATTCAAGCATTATTAGTGATACCCAATGTCGTATACAACGCAGTTAGGGTTAATGAAATTCATTGCTGATATAGGAATAGGAATCAGCTGTTTCTTTCATTTCAATTATAATTATCTAAAAACTTCTTCACAACATCTTTTTTCATTATTATTATACATGTAGGTTGGATGAGTGTATGCAGGATATACTATACAACAGACCATTGCTATAACTTATAAAGATTAAGAATAAAATCAGATACTATAATTTACATATGGATGTTTAATCAAGACAGAAATAGCTAATCCAACCACCAATGTACTGTAAGTATTCTGGTGTCTTCATTTCCAGAATACAAGTAACTTTTACTTCCTTAAGCTTAACAAACAGGTACAATGGTTACTAAAGAAGACTTTAAGTCTACTCAATACCTTTCTTTATATTCATCACCTCTCTTATATCCTCATTAATATAATTTTAACTAATTAAGGCATAAAAATCGCTTACTACTTCAAGCTCTCTAAAAATTACTACTTTCATTCTTAAACCACTTCAAATAAACTTCTAAAAGCATATACCTTATGTATAAAAAAATCTTTAAAGTCTTCTACTTTTGTAGTTATCTTGGCACAAACAGAAAAATAAGAAGAATGAAAAAAACATTGTCTTGCCCTTATACTGGTGCTACCACCTGTTTTATATACTTGTTAGAGTTAGGTAAAGTAGTCTTATATCGTTATGATATCTATGATATGTCTTCTCTAATAGTTACTATCCATTCACATAGCGTAAACAATACAGTTCACTCTCATCATATCAATTACCTTAATAACAACATTGATATCAACATTATGGTTGAGTAATAGTTCAACAATGTCTCTATGTCCTTTAGAACTTGCATAATGAAGAGCCACCCATCCTCTCTGTTAGAAAAACACACAAACAATCAACCGTAAAGTGAAACTACTAACAATCTATATTTCTTATATATCTGTACTTTGTCATTAACATTATAACATATTACGTACGTATATTGTCTATATGTAAGTATGTCCATCACTGCTATTTTGCTGTGTGCATCTCAACTGATTATTGAAAAAATTTTGAAAAAGTGATGTCTATATATCTGATGGTGTCCAATAACAATAGGTAGGAAAATTGGTTAACACACATGTATTAAAACAAATGACACTTTTTCAAATATTGTAATAAAATCTTTGCATCCTCTTCTACTTCTAATATTTATCATATCTGGCATATTCTTAAAAGACAATTTTCAACCTTTATTAACCTTGCTGTGCGTGGGTGCATAGACAGGGTTACTGTAGTCTGTCAGTGTGTCTGTTTGTATGTTTGTGTGTCTGTTACTCGTGCAATTGGCTTTGAGCTGCTTTAACTCGGCAAACAAGGTACTGATAGCCACCAAACTATAGTGGATGGTAGCAAAACGTCTGTACTTCTTAAGAATACCACCAAAAGGAGCGTCAAATGAACAAAAAGTTTTAAAAGTCTGAAAAACCTTTGAAAAAAGCACAACTTTCAGTGAAGACTTGAGAATTCAATAAAAAACTTCCTGCATACACCGTATCTAACATGCCAATCTAAAAATACTAGCACCATAGCTGTCATTAGAGAATCACTAACTTTTACTAAAAAGTTGGAAAGTATTGGACCTTTTATCATTTAGAGTTTAATTGTACCCAGTATACGGCAAAGCAGTTTAAGCTTTTCTCCCTTTGATTGAAGAGAAATGCTGAGTCATCAATAATCGTCTTGCGTATCACGTGAAATATTTGTCTGTGGTATAGAGGAGGTTAAAAAGAATCTCTATATAAGACAGAAGATTACCGGCCAATTACTTTGCAAATTGGCCAGTAAGTTGACTATTGTCAGAGTAAAGCTGAGCCATTAATAATTTACCATACGTTTGAGTTTGTGGAATGTTAAATGTACATGTACTCTGCAGTATAGATCTACATTGCACACCGCAGCAAGGTTAAGCACTTTAGTGCATTTCATTATGATAGTAAAAAAACCAATACTACTCTTTAAGGAAAAAGATTTACAATTTTATCTTCAGTTATACTGACTTTCTCATATAACATGTGCACGTGATCACTTACTTTGTCAACAAGATCTAGATTGGCTCCTTTTTGTGTTAAAATAAAAACAACATCTTCGTGTCCATTCATTGCTGCTAACATGACTGCAGTCAATCCACCCTAAATATATTATTAATTACCACATTAACATGAATCATAACATCAGTACATTACCTATACCTACACTTAGATGTATCAGTACACTAGTAACATTACATACTTAGACAAAATTATGTATAGTCAAACAAAATATGAGTGAAATAACTCTCAATAATTGGACATTATAAACACAAATTTGAAACTTCACATTACTTTTGTGATTATAATAAAAATTATTTTTCAGTAGCATTGAGTAAGAGCTAGCATTCTTTATGAAACAATTCACTCACACTTTTTCTGAAAAGGTTACTAACAAACACTTATTCATTTTTCTGATAAAAACAAATTCACCAAATAGCTTCTTTACATGTACAACAGTTCTCAATGCTAGAAATGCTTCCCATAAAACAAATAGGAAAAACTGCTCACTATGCATTTATTTATATTTAATTAATTCTACAATCTTAACATCTTCACTATTACAACCAAACAGTATACTGATAATAAACATTTTATTAAATATACAATATATTGGCAGCAACTTAATCAATATCATTAAACAACACACTCAATATGCTCAAAATTTATACCAGGCTGTAGCTAGAAAATCCTTAAAATATACAAAGCAAAAAGCTTCAAGCACTATTAGTGATAGATACCCAAATCATAACAATCACAGTTAGGGTTACGAAATACCACACAATCCAAAACAATATTGTACATCCTAACAAGCTTCCTATACAAGCTATTAAAAATTAATAATAAAAACAATAGGAGAATTATAATAACAATCTTCAACTCAAAAGACTTAGAATGTATACTACATTATATCACAATTACTGGCTATTATTATATATTAAAGAAGGCATTCAAATGAAAAGTCATTACACCAACATAAATGTGAAAAAGAAAACAATAGAGTAAAAAAATTACAACCATACATTCAATATACTTAGAATTCATACTACATTATATAAAAATTACATCCTATTTTATTGTGAAGGACACATTTAGATGATAAATAATAACAGCTAGATAAATGTGGAAACAAAAAGCAATAATGGAAACAAAACGACAACAACACACTCAATATGCTCAGAATTTATACGAGGCTGTAGCTATAAAATCCTTAAAATATACCAAACAAAAAACTTCAAGCATTATTTGTGATAGATACCCAATGTCATAACAATCACAGTTAGGGTTACTAAATACCACACAATCCAAAACAATATTGTACACCCTAACAAGCTTCCTATACAAGCTATTAAAAATTTATAACCTCTATAAAAACAATAGGAGTAATATAATAACAACATTCAACTCAAAAGACTTAGAATTCATACTACATTATATCACACTTACCCACTATTATATTTTAAAGAAGGCATTCAAATGAAAAGTCATCACACAAACATAATGTGAAAAAGATAACAATTCAGTAAACAAAATCACAACCATACATTCAATATATTTAGAATTCATACTACATTATATCAAAATTACAACCTATTTTATTGTGAAGGACACATTTAGATGATAAATAATAATAGCTAGATAAATGTGGAAACAAAAAGCAATAATGGAAACAAAACGACAACAACACACTCAATAGGCTCAGAATTTATACGAGGCTGTAGCTATAAAATCCTTAAAATATATCAAGCAAAAAGCTTCAAGCATTATTTCTGATAGATACTTAATGTCATAACAATCACAGTTAGGGTTACTAAATACCACACAATCCAAAACAATATTGTACATATTAACAAGCTTCCTTTACAAGCTATTAAAAATTAATAACCTCAATAAAAACAATAGGAGAATATAATAACAACATTCAACTCAAAAGACTTAGAATTCATACTACATTATATCACACTTACCCACTATTATATTTTAAAGAAGGCATTCAAATGAAAGTCATCACATCAACATAAATGTTAAAAAGAAAACAATAGTGTAAACAAAATCTCAGCAACATTCAACTATAAAGACTTAGAATTCATATTACATTATATCAAAATTACATCCTATTTTATTGTGAAGGACACATTTGGATGATAAATAATAATAGCTAGATAAATGTGGAAACAAAAAGCAATAATGGAAACAAAACGACAACAACACACTCAATATGCTCAGAATTTATACCAGGCTGTAGCTATAAAATCCTTAAAATATACCAAACAAAAAGCTTCAACCATTATTTCTGATAGATACCCAATGTCATAACAATCACAGTTAGGGTTACGAAATACCACACAATCCAAAACAATATTGTACACCCTAACAAGCTTCCTATACAAGCTATTAAAAATTAATAACCTCAATAAAAACGATAGGAAAAATATAATAACAACATTCAACTCAAAAGACTTAGAATTCATACTACATTATATCACACTTACCCACTATTATATTTTAAAGAAGGCATTCAAATGAAAAGTCATCACACCAACATAAATGTAAAAAAGAAAACAATAGACTAAACAAAACCACAACCATACATTCAATATACTTAGAATTCATACTACTTTATATCAAAATTACATCCTATTTTATTGTGAACGACACATTTAGATGATAAATAATAATAGCTAGATAAATGTGGAAACAAAAAGCAATAATGGAAACAAAACGACAACAACACACTCAATATGCTCAGAATTTATACCAGGCTGTAGCTATAAAATCCTTAAAATATACCAAGCAAAAAGCTTCAAGCATTATTTGTGATAGTTACTCAATGTCATAACAATCACAGTTAGGGTTACTAAATACCACACAATCCAAAACAATATTGTACACCTTAACAAGCTTCCTTTACAAGCTATTAAAAATTAATAACCTCAATAAAAACAATAGGAGAATATAATAACAACATTCAACTCAAAAGACTTAGAATTCATACTACATTATATCACACTTACCCACTATTATATTTTAAAGAAGGCATTCAAATGAAAGTCATCACATCAACATAAATGTTAAAAAGAAAACAATAGTGTAAACAAAATCTCAGCAACATTCAACTATAAAGACTTAGAATTCATATTACATTATATCAAAATTACATCCTATTTTATTGTGAAGGACACATTTGGATGATAAATAATAATAGCTAGATAAATGTGGAAACAAAAAGCAATAATGGAAACAAAACGACAACAACACACTCAATATGCTCAGAATTTATACCAGGCTGTAGCTATAAAATCCTTAAAATATACCAAACAAAAAGCTTCAAGCATTATTTCTGATAGATACCCAATGTCATAACAATCACAGTTAGGGTTACGAAATACCACACAATCCAAAACAATATTGTACACCCTAACAAGCTTCCTATACAAGCTATTAAAAATTAATAACCTCTATAAAAACAATAGGAGAAATATAATAACAACATTCAACTCAAACGACTTAGAATTCATACTACATTATATCACACTTACCGACTATTATATTTTAAAGAAGGCATTCAAATGAAAAGTCATCACACAAACATAATGTGAAAAAGATAACAATTCAGTAAACAAAATCACAACCATACATTCAATATATTTAGAATTCATACTACATTATATCAAAATTACATCCTATTTTATTGTGAAGGACACATTTAGATGATAAATAATAATAGCTAGATAAATGTGGAAACAAAAAGCAATAATGGAAACAAAACGACAACAACACACTCAATATGCTCAGAATTTATACCAGGCTGTAGCTATAAAATCCTTAAAATATACCAAACAAAAAGCTTCAACCATTATTTCTGATAGATACCCAATGTCATAACAATCACAGTTAGGGTTATGAAATACCACACAATCCAAAACAATATTGTACACCCTAACAAGCTTCCTATACAAGCTATTAAAAATTAATAACCTCTATAAAAACAATAGGAGAAATATAATAACAACATTCAACTCAAACGACTTAGAATTCATACTACATTATATCACACTTACCAACTATTATATTTTAAAGAAGGCATTCAAATGAAAAGTCATCACACAAACATAATGTGAAAAAGATAACAATTCAGTAAACAAAATCACAACCATACATTCAATAGATTTAGAATTCATACTACATTATATCAAAATTACATCCTATTTTATTGTGAACGACACATTTAGATGATAAATAATAATAGCTAGATAAATGTGGAAACAAAAAGCAATAATGGAAACAAAACGACAACAACACACTCAATATGCTCAGAATTTATATCAGGCTGTAGCTATAAAATCCTTAAAATATACCAAGCAAAAAGCTTCAAGCATTATTTGTGATAGATACCCAATGTCATAACAATAACAGTTAGGGTTACTAAATACCACACAATCCAAAACAATATTGTACACCTTAACAAGCTTCCTTTACAAGCTATTAAAAATTAATAACCTCAATAAAAACAATAGGAGAATATAATAAAAACATTCAACTCAAAGACTTAGAATTCATACTACATTATGTCACACTTACCTCCTATTATATTTTAAAGAAGGCATTCAAATGAAAAGTCATCACACCAACATAAATGTGAAAAAAAACAATAGTGTAAACAAAATATCAACAACATTCAACTATAAAGACTTAGAATTCATACTAATTATATCAAAATTACATCCTATTTTATTGTGAACGACACATTTTGATGATAAATAATAATAGCTAGATAAATGTGGAAACAAAAAGCAATAATGGAAACAAAACGACAACAACACAATCAATATGCTCAGAATTTATACCAGGCTGTAGCTACAAAATCCTTAAAATATATCAAGCAAAAAGTTTCAAGCATTATTTCTGATAGATACCCAATGTCATAACAATCACAGTTAGGGTTACGAAATACCACACAATCCAAAACAATATTGTACACCTTAACAAGCTTCCTATACAAGCTATTAAAAATTAATAACCTCAATAAAAACAATAGGAGAAATATAATAACAACATTCAACTCAAAAGACTTAAAACTCATACTACATTATATCAAAATTACATCCTATTTTAATGTGAAGGACACATTTAGATGACAAGTAGTAAAAGCTAGATAAATGTGGAAACAAAAAGCAATAACGTAAATAAAATTCACTCAATATATACTTAGAATTTATACCAGGCTGTAGCTATAAAATATATAAAATATACATTTAAAAATATACCAAGCAAAAAGCTTCAAGCATTATTAGTGATAGATACCCAATGTCATAACAATCACAGTTATGGTTACGAAATACCACACAACCCAAAACAATTATAGTACACCCTGACAAACTTCCCATGCAAGCTACTAAGGACTGTTAACGTCAATAATAACAATAGGGTAAAAAAATAACAACATTCAACCCAAAAGATTTAAAAGTCTTAAAAAGACAACAACACATTCAATAAGCTCAAAATTTATTCTACAAGATAGCTATATGCTCAAAATATAGGTAGAGAAACAAATTACCAAAAAGATTCAAGCATTATTAGTGATACCCAATGTCGTATACAACGCAGTTAGGGTTAATGAAATTCATTGCTGATATAGGAATAGGAATCAGCTGTTTCTTTCATTTCAATTATAATTATCTAAAAACTTCTTCACAACATCTTTTTTCATTATTATTATACATGTAGGTTGGATGAGTGTATGCAGGATATACTATACAACAGACCATTGCTATAACTTATAAAGATTAAGAATAAAATCAGATACTATAATTTACATATGGATGTTTAATCAAGACAGAAATAGCTAATCCAACCACCAATGTACTGTAAGTATTCTGGTGTCTTCATTTCCAGAATACAAGTAACTTTTACTTCCTTAAGCTTAACAAACAGGTACAATGGTTACTAAAGAAGACTTTAAGTCTACTCAATACCTTTCTTTATATTCATCACCTCTCTTATATCCTCATTAATATAATTTTAACTAATTAAGGCATAAAAATCGCTTACTACTTCAAGCTCTCTAAAAATTACTACTTTCATTCTTAAACCACTTCAAATAAACTTCTAAAAGCATATACCTTATGTATAAAAAAATCTTTAAAGTCTTCTACTTTTGTAGTTATCTTGGCACAAACAGAAACATAAGAAGAATGAAGAAAACATTGTCTTGCCCTTATACTGGTGCTACCACCTGTTTTATATACTTGTTAGAGTTAGGTAAAGTACTCTTATATCGTTATGATATCTATGATATGTCTTCTCTAATAGTTACTATCCATTCACATAGCGTAAACAATACAGTTCACTCTCATCATATCAATTACCTTAGTAACAACATTGATATCAACATTATGGTTGAGTAATAGTTTAACGATGTCTCTATGTCCTTTAGAACTTGCATAATGAAGAGCCATCCATCCTCTCTATTAGAAAAACACACTAACAATCAACTGTACAGTGAAACTACTAACATTTTATATTTCTTATATTTCTGTACTTTGTCATTAACATTATAACATATTACATACATATATTGTCTACATGTAAGTACTGTTGTATATGTAAGACATGACTACATGTATTACTAGTAAGTTCTTATCATTTGAATGACTTTTTAAACACTAATTCATGCAAGATGCATTAAAGTATATACAGTATAATATGAGGGACTGGTAAACAAGATGCAAATGGAAAAATTATTACAATTTAGCTCTTTATGTGCTTATATAGCTTATTAGCTATAATCATCTATGTATTTCCATATGGCTCTCTAATTATATTTTTGACAAGGCTAACCAACATCATCTCTGTCTGACAGTTATTGTATCTCACAAACTATAGATGAAATCGTATTCTCATTACTGTCACAAAACATGTATTTATTAAGTAACCAGTAAGATACAACATCGAGTACTCTGCATGACAATTGCTGTCCTATGTATGTACACAACAATTTTATTTTATACTTTTTTAAATGAAAAATTCAAAGCTAAACAAACGATGCTTCAATTCATGCCCACCACTGCTATTTTGGTGTGTGCATCTGAACTGATTATTAAAAAAAGTGATGTATGAAAAAAGTGCTGTCTGTACATCTGGTGGTGTCCAATAAGAATAAGTAGTAAAACTGGCTAATACATATCTTATAAAAAATACACTTTTTTTCAAATATTGTGATAAGGGATTAGTTTCCTTTTCCCTTTCCAATATTCATCGTATTTGGGATATTTGTAGATCTTAATAATGAAATAGACTTACCTCATCTCTAGTATTTATATTGGCTCCTCTAACAAGAATGTCTTTTAAACCTGACAAATCTCCTTGCTTAGAAAATTCAATTAGACTGTTATTCTATTGCAAAAACAAAAGTACAAAATCTATTACTAAATGTTAACTAGCATTTCCATAAACCTAAAGACACTTTTAGATAAATATTACTAGCAACTTCTTACTTTATTTATTTCAATGATACATGGCATTATAAAAATATGTACAAAACATAGAGAACATAGAGTAGTACACCTAATCATTTAGTAATGAAACATTTGTGTCTTATATCAAGAGAACCATTTTCAATAATGTGAAAAAAAACTTGTTTGACTCAGGGATATATATCAGGCTAAAAGCGAGCTAACTTACATCATTAAATTATCTTAATTTATCATTTAATGTGTAAAACACTTGTGGCAATAACATTACAGATATTTCATTAAAGTAATTTTCCATAAAAGGTTGATGTCTTAATTATGCAGCAATGGATATGAGTATTATGTATGCACTTTAAAAGATAGTAAACAATGTTTTAAAACAACAATAATTGAAACAAAACAACTAAAAAACAAGATATAGTGGTCACAAATGTCATGTATTACTTCAAATAATTGGGACAAAATTAGTGTTTTCTGTAATGTCACAATTAATAATTTTCTTAGCACTGTTTACTTCATTAAAGAGAGATAGTAGTTCAGTTAATTAAACAAAGCTTATACTCATAGCTATAATTATATGAAATATATATATATATATATATAAATATATATTATGTGTGTATACATTAATCATAGACAGTAATCATCAGCTCAGATTTATTATATATTATCATCCATTCCTAATATTAACCGTATAATACTATGACATTTCATGAACTACAAGCTGTAATGTGAATTCCTGTCTAGTACCATAGATCAGTACATTTTAGACAACTTTTTACTCATTTACAATCACATGCCATATTACTTTTATGCACATACAGTACTACCGAGTTTAATAATCATGAGACTGTTTATTTTAACACTTGATAAAAAACTAATTTATTTTAACTACATACTTCGGGTTATCATTCAAAATGAACAACTAAACAAAAGCAGTTTGACTATTGTAGTGCTATTGTGTTACTTTATAATCAAAATAAAATAATGTGTATATCTATCTACCTACCTATCTATATTATATATATAGATATAGATAAATAGATAGATAGATAGATAGATAGATAGATAGATAGATAGATATATGAATATAGAAAGACAAGGATATATATTGATATAGTAATAGATATTGATATAGATATATACACAATGTATGTACTATTTAAGGCTGACCATGGCATGGATCATTATTATGATCACTGGAGCAACAAGTAAACTTTTAAAAAGGTTTGTTCGTAGCAGACCATTTTACCCTATAAAACAGGAACTACAAACTTTCTATTCACCTACAAGGTTACATGCATGTATAATAAAGCTCTTAGAGAGACTGAAGCATGCTCTCTTCTAATGTAGCTAGGTAGAACAATAATTGGACAAGAAAGTTACACACAACTATTAATATGATTAGAATACAAAAGCATGCAGTAATATCATAGGGACCACACTAAATTGTAATGACCATGGAGTGACCCATCTACTACCTATACTTTATTTGACACAGTAATACACAGCAATAGAACTATAATGTATTTACCAATCTCTCCTTGTCCATGATAACAGCTAAACTGAGTAAATACAAAGACAACAATAATCAATAAGTCACAAGTTCTGAAGATTATTAGCTTTGCAAAAGGTATAATTAGAAAAACGAATATTACGGTCTGGGGATGTTGCGCTTTAATTAGAGTAATATTGCCATGCATTTCTGTGTTGTGCCCGGTTGTACCAAAGGTTCCTCTACTCGTCCAAATCTCTCTTTCCATCGTCTTCTGTTGAAGAACAAGCACCTACTAAAAATATGGATACATAAGATAGGCAGAAAAAACCTTCCTATCTTATGTATCTAGAGTTACTATCTTCTCTAGCAATAGTAACTCTAGTTTCAGATGTCATATGATGAAAATTATATGACATTATGGTTAATTTCTGCTTAAAATTAAAGTAGAATTTGTAATCAGTTATTACCAGTATCAAAATAATGGGTGTGGTTTGCACTTTACACAAATACATAAATTGTGTTAGCCGAGCTCTTTGTCAGCATTAAACTTTTTGAAGATTATCTAGTCAACTCTTATCCAGTAGTCTCTACCTCACATGTGTTTTACATTATTTTATCATCTCAATCTGATACATCTAATCAAGGTATTAATAGAAAGATGCAGGATGGTAGACTTGTATACTAATGCAGTGAATTAAGCTCTTATAAGTTTGCATTAACTTTCTTGGGACAACAAATATAGGAATTGTCATGTCTAGCAATAGCAACTCTAATAAAAATGCACTAAAGTGCTTAACCTCGCTGCGGTGTCCAATGTAAATCTATACTGCAGAGTGCATGTAACATGTACATTTAAGATTGGACAAGGTGTGGTCAAATAATGATGGGATCACGTGATGCACATTACAAACTGTTGTTTTGATGACTCAGCATTTCTCTTCAATCAAAGGAAAAAAAGCTTTGTCTTTTACTGGGTACTTTGCACTCTAATTGACATGTCTGTGAAGCAGTAACTGAGTAAGTAATAGTATCATTCAATTGCCAAGCAAGATTAAGTGCTAGATTCGTGATGAATGTTTCTCTGAGCCTTTACATGACTCTTTAAAATGTTTCAATATTTCATATACAAAATTTATTGTAACTTGAAAATGAAGCGTTCTTTGGAAACGTCCTGCAATACAAATATCAATCGATATATTATCTATTAGTAGCATTTTTTTCAGTGCTTTGAGACGTTTCCTGAATGCGTTACTTCGCTCCAAGTACACAAAACACTTTTCAGAACTTTTCTAACGATTGTTCGACCAACGGCCTTCTGTCTTGCTGATCTTTATTCCTCTAAGATTCTCTACAGCATACTAAAAAATCTCCACATTCATTTTTTTACTTTTCGAGAGACGGCACTTGACCTCTGCAGCCTGAAGATTCTTTTGCGAGTTTTAAGCTTTCGTTTTCTTTGAGAATGTTCTTGATACTACTGTTGTAAAGTCCACATGATTTTCTATTCATGGCTAAACGTTGGTAGCTGCTAGCGCTTCTGTTGCCAAGTTATAGCAGTTCAAAAAAACAGGCAGTGCAGACACACACACACACACACACACTTTCAGACTACAGTACCCTCGCTTTTCGCCCACGCACAGAGAGGTTAATAATTACAGATGCCATCTGTTGATAATAACATGACTTTATGGTTAATTTCTTGCTTTAAATTAAAGTAGAATTTGTAATCAGTCATTGTTAGTAGCAAAATAATGGGTGTGGTTTGCACCCTTTGCACAATTGCATTAAATTGGGTTAGCCAAAATCTGTGTCAGTATTAAACTTTTTGAAGATTATCTATTAAACTCTCATCCACTACTTAACAAAACCACTTATGGTAGCAGTTCATATGTTTACATATCTGTAGTATAATGAGCTAGCCTCTTCTCAGCTGATGGGTAAATATCTCTTGCTTATCAACAAGCCAATGTGCATATAAGGGTCTAGAAACAAACAAAACCTATTGGCCTGTTCATGGTCTTTAAGCAAGCTAAGCCTACTTGTATAAGGAATATGTGTAATTTAGAAGAGTAAACTCATCCCCAGACTACATACAGCAGTCAATTTAAGTCTTATATGTTTACATTAGCTTTCTTGGGACAACAAATGTAGGAATAATGATGCCCAAGTCCTCTGTCTTGTCATGTCTAGCAATAGTAACTCTATTTTCAGAAATTCAGATGTCATCTAATGATAATAACATTCATGTGATAAAATGGGAATTGATTGATTGACATTTAACATAAACCTGCTGTATAGTTTACATTTCATATGACATTGAGGTATCCCTATGCAAACTATCCTAGAGACAAATATACATGTAGTAATATTTACTATGGATCATGGCACTGTATACCATAAATTGTCCAGTTGAGTTTACAGATTAAGATATGGTCCCTTGGACCATGCACGGCTATTACAATGCATCTCTGTTTGTCATGGTAGTTTTGGAACAAGTCTACCTCAACCAATGAATTTGTCAATGTAGGAGGGCTAGCTTATTTAACCTTCAGCACCTGTATAATGTAATATAATAGGTGATAGACTTATTATTTGAAATGAAATCTATATACAGTTGTCTTCTATGTATTTTTGTATTATGAAAATATTCATAGTCTATAAGATAATTACAGCATATTGTACTTACATTAATACTTTAATGTGCATATTAAGTTACATTACATTTATATTATATCTCATTAATAATAATGATGTACATGAATCTGCTGTAGTAGCATTATTGCTACATAATAGGAAATGACTTGTTACACTGTCTTTGTATTCTTACGATGATGATACTGCATTACACTGTGCAGCCTACAATAATAATGTTGACCTTATTAGGACAATTATGGATATAATTGTTCAGATTGATGCTAAGGTTGAGATGAGTATGATTAAATGTTAAAAACCGTTTTTTGTACAAGATATTATTTCTGATGTGGGCAAGCATGGTGTCATGCACATGGTCCTAAGATAGTTTTGGACCATGTGGTTATACATCTATATATACATATATACTATACAATCCAAATGTATGTGTGTATATATATGTATGTATATATATATATATATATATATATATATATATATATATATATATATATATATATATATATATATATATATATATATATATATATATATATATATATATACACACATATACATATATATATATATCTCCACTTCCATCATATTGCTATAATGTTTTAAGTATATTTTGAAGGAAATGACCTCACTCATAGTAACTGCATATGTACATGACAACTGATGAATTTGAATAACTGGTGCTATTAAAGATTCAAATATGGTACAGCTGATCAAGATTAAGACTACTTAAAGTTTCTGAAAGAAGAGAGTCATCTTTGAGCAGCACCATAACTTCCTCAACTTCCAATCTTCTCAGTCAGCATATATATGTGTATACTGTATTTCTCTCAATTGGTTATTTATTATTACTATTCATGACAACAAAGTCTTTACTTGAAATAGACATTCCTTTATATTGAAACTTAATAGTTAACTCAGACACCACTAACACTTGCATTACACTGTGCAGCCTACAATAATAATAATAGTAAAATATGATGACATGTTGGGAAATGCTAGCATGTTTGCAGGTATACCCACACCATGCATTTATTCCAGTCAGGTGTTTATTTGTACAAACATGATGCTTATTTTCGACATTTTTTCATGGAAGGTGCTTATTCAAAGTATATTTTTGGTTGAGGAAATAATTACTGTAATCTTTTATGTACAGCAAAAAAATTTACAATTTTTGAAATCTTGCCAAGATCTAGCAGATAATAAACAGAATGGCAATTCCTTAACTTATCTAAAAGAGTAGAATTTAATAAAATGGAATATAGTACTATGCCACAAACGTCTACCCAATAACTTTTAATATAGGCACTCTCCAATATAGGTACCCCTCTGGTCAATTTCCATGTTTACATGCTATAATAGCAGTTTTCCTTTTGATTAGTAATTCATTTTACTGGTTTCTGATTAATTAGAAATGAAGTAGGCTGAACTTTCAGTGCATGTTTGTATTATGACAATTGAATTTAGAGTGTTTGTATTTAGTTTAAACTAGTAATAGAGAGTAGTTGATGATTGAAAACTTATAAGAACACTTTGGTACTGTCATGACAACTTTTGAGTTTAGAAAGAATACAACAAAGCAACACGTTAGAATCAACAATTAGCACAGAAGTTGTATATGTTAATTAGTTCATTTGTGTTGTTTCTATCACAGTTGTTTTTAAAAAAGTTGTAAAACTAAGGGTTTAGACATTGTTATGATTGATAATGGTATTATATCCTGTATTGAGATCTAGATTCAGTGTGATTAGACTCAAACAATAGAAAGTAAACTAACATGTTATTACATAGTAACTATATAATGATTATTAAATAGGTTGTTGAAACATATATGCCACCTGTACTTATAAATATACAAACATTGAATACTCTTGAGAAGTTTTAGTGGCAGATAACATATTATTCATGATAGTATTGAAAACAGATTTACTGACATACTTAAGCTATGAATTATCTGATAGGTATGAGCAGTCAACAGTAAAATATTGTTTTGTGATAGTAAGATATTTTTGGAGCCTTTCATGTACAAACTTTAGCTGTCTAGTTCACAGGGAAAATGTACAGTAACAATCCATTGATGATGGACAATTTTGATTGCAGATCTGCTTTCTTAAAATTGTTTTAACAAGCACTTGACCTTTACCTCCTATTATGATGTTAAATGAATATAACAATTATGTCCACATATACACAACAATGATAAGTACAAACATAAAGAGCTCTTATGAGTTCCTGAAATAGACAATATAGTGTTTATTAATTATTATTTATCAATCTGTGTTAGTTTCATGCCAGATGATGAAATAAATCTCAGACAATACATGGACAAACTATCCAAAGTTTATTTCACCTACATTTCTCAAATTTGCTCTGGATATAAATAATTGGAGATACTACTTAATATGCTCTATCTAGGTAGCCATTAAACAATTTAGAAAAGTTACTAACCAAAGTCATCCTTAGATCTAAAACTAATGTGTGCTCTTTTTACTTCCAAAAAATATTATGAATCACGTTATAACCACTTTTAAAAAATGTTAATCATTGCACAATTAGAGGAAAACGAATAATGTCTAACTATTATTTATCCTATTCTTGCACTTAAACTTTATTACTTATTATTTTAATGTTATTAAATTGTGCTTTCATAGTTATTCATCTTCCTTTACATTGTCTATTAACTTGCATATCATATTCTTCTTAATCACATTACTCACATCATCATTTTGGTATAAGTAGCAGACAATTTTGTTAGAAGAAAGTTATAACTCAAGTTACTACAGACAACATAAATGATATTAAAATCTTCTTTAGTATACATGCATACTTTTTGATAATATTATATGTAGACTCATCTATTCTCTGATAATCAAGTCTGTATAAATTGATTGATCATGTTTTAAAAATAAAACTGATCTTAAAATGTTTATAGACAAATATGAATTGTTCTTGAAACCTACACATTTTACAAGTCTTAGAGATGTCATTCTTAAAATGTTATATTGATTATTAAAAGCAAGAAATTTTAGAATATTATAACAAACATTATGGAACTTAGCTGCTTTAAATAGTGATCACTTTCATTGCTTATTAATTAACTTATACATCAATTGATTATTATAATAAAGGATATGTATAATCTTGATTATCATTTTCTGCCTTGATACAAGTAGGCCATACGTTCTAAAGTCAATACATGTAATTGTAATAAGATTTTCACATTTTATTGCTATCTTTTGTTTTGTGTGTAAAATCACTAATACTGTAGAACTTTAGTACCGTTCTTTCTCTCTCAGAGTGGAAATATACCACTTCATGATGCTTGTTCTAAAGGTTCAGTAGATGCCATCAAATTTTTCTTATCATCTTGGGTAGTGGATGCAATGTCCAAGAATAATAACGAGCAAGCACCAATTGCACTTGTTCCTCAAAATCACAAAAATCATTTTGAAATTTTAAAAAAGCTTGAGCTTTTTAGCAATGTCAAGCTGACTTATCTGTGGAATCCTATGGTAAAGTGTTAATGTGTGGGAAAACTGCTTCAAGGAAACATTCTCTTACCGCCGTCATCATGGAATGAGCTAAGAAACCAGTTGATCACAAAGTTGATACATCTGAATATGTCACAGTAGAACCACTAACAACTAGTATTAATCCACATACCTTTACAAGTCATGAAATTGGGAATTTCATCCTCTATGACCTCACTGGTCACAGGAAATATTACAGTAATCATGCTACTGTCCTGGAAAATCTAATGCTTAGCTCACCTGCTGTGTTTGGCCTATTCCAAGCTAATTAATGACAGGAAGACTATTAGAAAAGAGTTATAGTACTGGTGTAACTTCATTTAAAACGTCAGCAAAGGGATGAAGACTTCAAAGTGATCACAAATTATTGTCATTGGAAGTCGACTAGATGAGCTGATTACTAGCTTGGATCCAATATCTGAATTGGTTCATGATGTCGCTAAGAAAGTGACCTATTCACAGAAATTACATGAGTTTATACCAATGGAATGCCATCATTCTGGAGGTACAGGAGTCAAAGAGTTCATCCTTACTTTGTCAAAGAGCTGTAAAGCTGTTCTAGATCAATCTAACAAATTAGTTTTCTATTGCGACATCCAATACTACTTCCTGCAACTACTTCAAAGATTACTAGCCATTTGTTTAAAAGGGCTATTTGCTTTATTAAAAGAGCATAATGGTCCTTTTCTTCCATCTGAAATGTCAGTGTTACTTGAATTCCTGACCACTTTCAGTAACAATGGTCTCATTTCATTACTCAAAAATAATGTAGGTCAAAGTTGGGTAGTTATTAACAAAGTTGCTCTACTTTGAAAAGTGAATGGTGTCCTCTTTGTTCCAGCAGCAATTGAGTATGTTTATTGAGACATGGCTAGTAATAATGCCATTGTGCCTCGAGCTCTATCAGCTCTCAAAGAAGCATTTCCTGATCATAATACTGATATGTTAGTTGGTTTTCTTAAAAGTGTACAGTTTTGCCTCATGATTGAATAAAGCACTCTTGGTGATCTTGAAACTAACATATAAGCAACAATACCCCTGCCATTAGAGAAGCAATTATTTTTCCCAGCAATTGTCACTGCTGAACCTCCCCACTAATATTAAAATAAAGAATGGGTTAGAATGGTGTCTGTAGTGTCCTGATCCCAGTCAATTCCTTTCGACATGGTTTCTTCACATCCTTCTTCTTTACCTCGACTATATTTGTTGCCTCTGTTCTCAAAGAAAACCTGGTATAATTAATGAAACTAACCATGCTGTACAAAAGTAAGCTCATCAATGTACAGTATGTACTAATGGTATATATTTGAAGAATGAATTTGAGGTTGTCATTAAAGTTTTTGAAGATAATAGCTGTGTTACTGTACTAACATCAAAGAAAGAAATGGAGGAAAGTCAGTTATTAAGAAAGTCCTGTGTCTTAAGGAGCACTTTTGCTCATGTACAAGAGATGAATATATGATTGCACCAGATCAGCTATCTACTGCTCATACTCTTGAGGTCTGCAAACACACACTTTATTCAATAGTTTATATATATATATATATATATATATATATATATATATATGCATATACATATATACATGAATAATGTGACTCTAATATTGTAAAAAAAACTTGCAAATAATAACAGATTATATAATACAACCATATTATAATGAAAGGCACTAAAGTGCCGAACCTCGCTGTAGTTTCTAAGTTATTTATAAATTCTATGCCAGCTTAGGCCCAGCTATGATGTTGTTATTGCAAGAAAATTTATTAACATTCCAGAAGGTGTGGTTATAAAATGGCAAGCTTTGTCATTCTGTATATGCTCATTAATTGTTGCTTGATTTCTAGCTTTGCCATGTTTGTGAAGCAGTAACTGAATAAGTGATAGTATCATTCAATTCCCAAGCAAGATTAAGTGCTACTTTCGTGATGAAAAGTTTCTCTGAGTCTTTACATGACCCTTTAAAATCTATCAATATTTCATATACAAAATTTATTGTAACTTGAAGATGAAACCTTCTTTGGAAACGTCCCGTGGTACTAATATAAATCGATATATTATCTATTAGTAGCAGTCTTTTCAGTGCTTGGAGACGTTTCCTGAATGCGTTACTTCGCTCCAAGTCCACAAAACATTTTTCAGAACTTTTCTAACGAATTACTTCGACCAACGGCCTTCTGTCTTGCTGATCCGTATTCCTCTGAGATTGTTTACAACATACTAAAAAATCTCCACGTTAAGTTTTTTACTTTTCGAGAAACGGCACTTGACCTCTGCAGCCTGAAAAAATCTATCAATATTTCATATACAAAATTTATTGTAACTTGAAGATGAAACGTTCTTTGGAATCGTCCCGGGGTACAAATATAAATCGATATATTATCTATTAGTAGCAGTCTTTTCAGTGCTTGGAGACGTTTCCTGAATGCGTTACTTCGCTCCAAGTCCACAAAACATTTTTCAGAACTTTTCTAACGATTACTTCGACCAACGGCCTTCTGTCTTGCTGATCCGTATTCCTCTGAGATTGTTTACAACATACTAAAAAATCTCCACGTTAAGTTTTTTACTTTTCGAGAAACGGCACTTGACCTCTGCAGCCTGAAAATTCTTTTGCGAGTTTTAAGCTTCTGTTTTCCTTGACGATGTTCTTGACACTACTGTTGTAAAGTCCACATGCTTTTTTATTCGTTGCTAAACGTTGGTAGCTGCTAATGCTTCGGTTGCCAAGTTATAGCAGTTCAAAAAAAACAACTCTGGTAACAGACACACACACACACACACACACAAACAGACTACAGTACCCTCGCTATGCGCCCACGCACAGCGAGGTTAATTACATTACATAATTGTACTGAAAACGTTTGACAGCATCCACTGGGTTAATTAAGGGTGTGGTCAAAGATTAAAATAAATGGTACTTGAGTGATCTCTATCAAAGAGAAGAAATTGTTGAAACAATTAAATATATCGGTCATGTTTTACAGTAATAATCATTGATTATGGTCCATGTACCATTAATCTCTTAACACTTTCAGCTAACTAATCCAACTCTATGACTCATTGTGATTGGTTGTTATAATTATAGTTAATGAATGACATACATATTGAACAGTTGAATTAAGACCTGTTGAATTACAATAGAAAGTATATATATATCTTAATATTTCGTTACTTAGGGTGTCTGTCCATAGATGTTTAAAATATATTACTGGCTCTGCTCCAGACAATTGAGTGGTTGGTCCTGGTTTTTCTTGATACTGAGGAATACTAGTATCAGCATAATTAGTAGGAGGAGTTGGAGAAGAGGTGGTACCAGAAGAAGAGAAAGTTGTAGTAACATTACTAGTTTCTTCATCACAAAAACAATCATCATCTTTTTTCATTTTCATCATTTTCATCAATAAAACCATCGAAATCGTCATCGCTGAAATCGCTATCTATTTCTTCCATCAATTGTAACAAAGCCTCGGGATCATTTGAACTTAGAAAACCAGCCATTTCGAAAGAAAAGTCTATCCAAAAAAGCGAACGTTTTTATAACAGCTCCAGGTGCCTGAAAGAGCCTTCCGCGTTTTGCAATGAAATTGGGTGGGGCTCCGTATGGAGCCTTCCCCAAACGACGGGTTAAAAGTGACTAGATCAGCTAAATCCCACATTTATGAACTTAATTTTTTCACTTGTTAGGAAAATCCAACGTAGTTACTCAGAGAAATCCCATATGGATAACTATTTGATTTCTCAATTTAGAGAATTCATTATTGTTGGCAATTTGATTTCTCAACTCAAAGATATCTCATATGGGTAACAATCTGATTTCTCAACTCGGAGATATCCCATATGGGTAACAATTTGATTACTCAACTCAGAGATATCACATATATATGGGTAACAATTTGATTAGTTAGTGTATTGATTGAAATATCTATCAAAAATTTTAAGTTATGAGTATTCTAAAATATACTCATTGCTCTTTTTTGTATTTTTAAAAGTAATAATATCAACAATAGAAGTTAAAGGGATAGATACAGAAGATGTCTGCTCTCTCCATAATCTTAATGTAGCATTATTGTTTTTGAGAAGATTTTCAATTACAAATGAGGAATCTTCACAATGTACTTCCTGTACCTTTATTATAATAACTTTAGAATTGCCACAATTCGATTGTACTATTTCACCTATTTTAGGGCATGTAGATACATCAAATGATTTGCTTTCATCAAAAATGTCAATATTGACAGCCAAGTAAATGGAAGGAGTAGGCTGACAAGGAGAGCAGTCATGTAGCATTAACTTTCTTTCAATCAATGAAGTGGGTTGAAGGCATAAGCGAGTGTATGCATGTGGAATAAGCATAGGTTGTCCAGTCCAATCATCAATCTGAACATTTCCATTCCTTATCTTTGCTTTATAATAATCTCCATTTATAAATGTGTAATACCTGTTTTTGTATGGACATACCAATAGAATTTGAGATAGCTTTACAACCTATTCCAAAGATGAGTTAGTATAGTCTTCAAGTGCTACTATTTCACCTACACGAAAAACTGTGCCTTCATGACACTCATTTGACTTTAGTAGCTTTATAAATGAGAATGGTCCTAAAGAGTGGTTTTTGGAGCTAATTATGTCACTAGTAAAAAAATTAATCCAGAATGCTATATCATTTTTCTGAACTGATGATAACAGAAATGACTCACCTTTGCTGATAAGGATGCCACTGTTGTATTGGAATTCAATACTTAGTAGCAAGGATGCCAAAGATAAAATAAAGTCTTTGAGATTCATACCTATGCTAACTGTTTCTGCATGTAAAGTAAATGGTTTATCAGAAACTAAAATCTCTTCAAATGGACTTATTTGTTCTGAGTTTGGTTGAAACAGTGCTCTTTTACTAAAGTAAACATTAACAAAATCAAACTGATGAATTCTATTTGCAAGAGTTTTACATAACTGATTTTAATTGGTAGTTTCTTCTTTATGAAATGAAACTAAACGTTCATATACATAACACCAATAATTATCTAATGTAGAATGTCTTACTATATCATCAGTCATATGTATTGAATGTTCGAGATTTGGCGTACATGCTTGTAAACCATACATGGATTCAAATAAAATTTTACTTACTTTTCCTACTTACTTTTGCTGATACTAGAAGACAGCAAAGCCACATAAGAATAGTTAACCACATAAGAAATGAATTTCAGACTTGAGATATGATCAGGAAACACCATGAGAAATTAGTCTGAACTTTTATCTTCTTTTTGCTTGTCGTCTTTCTCCTCTTTACACACTAATCCCTAATCTGTGTCTTATACTACCACACCATATGCCAATATTGTAAGCTATTGCATTGATCATCAATCATTAATAATAAGCAGTGTATATGATTTCATTTTTAAGGTATCCCCACTGTAATGCCACTGGTGGCTGGGACTGAATTAAACGTTCATATACATAACACCAATAATTATCTAATGTAGAATGTCTTACTATATCATCAGTCATATGTATTGAATGTTCGAGATTTGGCGTACATGCTTGTAAACCATACATAGATTCAAATAAAATTTTACTTACTTTTCCTACTTACTTTTGCTGATACTAGAAGACAGCAAAGCCACATAAGAATAGTTAACCACATAAGAAATGAATTTCAGACTTGAGATATGATCAGGAAACACCATGAGAAATTAGTCTGAACTTTTATCTTCTTTTTGCTTGTCGTCTTTCTCCTCTTTACACACTAATCCCTAATCTGTGTCTTATACTACCACACCATATGCCAATATTGTAAGCTATTGCATTGATCATCAATCATTAATAATAAGCAGTGTATATGATTTCATTTTTAAGGTATCCCCACTGTAATGCCACTGGTGGCTGGGACTGAATTTTAAGTAAGTTTGGGCTGGGTCGATAAGAGCTGGCAGTTTTCTGCAGCGAGTGAACTTTTGGGGTGGATTTACATGAAGGGTATCCCTCCACTTGGTCTCACAAATTGAAAAATTAACATAACAATAACATTTATGCTTGTGTATGCATGTTTGGTTGCACATGTTATGTAGACATTACCCATTGCAGAAATGCATGCAATGAATTATGGCTGCAGTATAGACTTACTGGGGGAGGAGGTATTTGGATTTAGTTACGCTTTATTCATATTGTATTGATTTGTGAACTTTGATCTATTGATCACACATCTGTTTTAGGTCATACCTTCTAGTTTGGGAGAGAAGAATTACATTATAAAATATTGTTGATATATGTTCACACAGGATGCTTAATATATTCAAAATATTTATTTAATTAACGCATTCCAAAACATAAAAAATATTACTTAAATGTATTATTTGAACACTATTGTCAGTGAAAAGGAACACAATACTCTTTCAGGTCTTGTTGAAGAATGGAGTTCACAAAGAGATGACATAAGTTTTTGAATGAAATACTTCAATTTAAATTATATTAATGAATATATCATACAGTTATATCCAAGGGCTCTGAATATTTTTAATATTTTTAAATTTAATGGACAGTATTATTTCTTGTTAATAAACAGAAACAATTCAACCTACTTCTTCAATATTTTCTTGTCTAACTTATATTCTCAAATATTCAAATCAAATTTAACACATCTCATATGTAAGCACGTGTGTACTAGAAATTATAATGGTAGTAGCTAAAATCACTAAAATAATACGTGCAAATAAAATTAAAGATAATCTTAAAGTAATGTGCAACAACAGAATCACAATATACAAAGAGCTACAGTGAATTTGTTAGTTTAATTGATATATACTCAGGTGTTGTGAGACAGTGTCTACATCCATGCAAAGCTGAGCTGTCTTCTTTGAATCCTCCCAATACATCTGCTCCTAAATTATGAGCAGACATGGCACATATTGTACCTTGGACAGTGACAGTGTGTAATTCTCCTTTAACAATCATTTTATGACATTTTTCCTGTTCTCCTTTTAAGACAGAACTCAACGAATATTCCTTATTAATCAGGTATTTGCAATAGCCAGTAAGTAAGTATGTCTTAAATTACATTGATGAGTCTGGGTATTACTTAATGTCTACTTTCATGTCTTATTAATGTTAGGTCTCTTTTATTTTACTTTTGGAAACCTCCAACCCATTCACCAAATTTATGTTTCTTTCTCTTTAACCCCAGGGGTTGCAAATTTCGGCATCATTGTAGTAGATAAATATCTGAAGAGATTCATTATTTTTAGAAAAGAATGTTTTTTTTTGAAATTGAGGAGTATCATGGTAGTCAGACATTATTAGTCCATCTCAAAATGGAAAGTAACTGCAAGTAAATTTATAGTTATTGTATAGCAATAATTACCCCAAATAAATAAATCTTGTTCAATAGTATCTAATGTTGGTATGTTGTGTCCTTCACTTTTTTTCTTACAGTGCCAAGTACCTCTGTTCGACAGGATTTCCAATGACTTCCAAGTTGAATTTTCCTTCAGATCTTATAGCATAGTCAACATGGATATACATGTGTGACTGGATAACACAAACAGAAACAGAAACTCAAAATAACACAACAAATCATGCCTTGAGGTGTCATTCACGTAGTTATGTGCTTTATTCACACTTGTGGTGTGACTGGCGTCCCTTAAATGTCTACCATCACAATTCTTTTTGAGAGTCAGCTGGTAATAACAATGTTCTCCTGTCTAATATATTTCTGATCAATGCAAATGGACACACTCAAATTGTCCCTACACTTCTACAGCATATTAAAAACTTCCACATAACAGCTGGTGTTATAAATAATTGTGAAGACATTACAAATCATCCATCAGATGAAACAGAAAACAGGTGCAATCAGTAGGTGCCACAGAAATAGGATTACTTAGAAATAATTTTTGCTGAATTAGAAACTGAGTACATGCAGAACCAATATTTCAAGAGATATATGATAGTAGTATGCTCTGAGTAGATAAAGTACATATTTTTAGATATCACATGGTTCACTAAGCTAATGTCACGTACACTTTATACTCCAGTTGTAGACTCAAATGCTGAACACAATTTAATTAAAACATTCATTGTAATACAACTAAAGGACATAGCATATACAGGTTGAAAAATGACATTGTCTTATAAATGTACTATATTTGTGTTGCAGGCACACCACTGCTCTTCAGTGCCTAAGCCCTCACCTCTCAATGTAGCTGATGCTCTTTTCAAATTGAGAGTGGTGGCCTCTTGGCATGTAAGTTATATTTCAGAAGGCTCAATCTCACATATCAATGGTGTTTGGCCAAGCTTCCTAACTTATATTAGAGAATCCGAGTTACTTTGTAGTATAG
The DNA here is from genome assembly GCA_963693285.1 of Xestospongia muta. Classification (NCBI taxonomy): domain Eukaryota; kingdom Metazoa; phylum Porifera; class Demospongiae; order Haplosclerida; family Petrosiidae; genus Xestospongia; species Xestospongia muta. Next base: position 3,447,364 of record OY848925.1, read on the forward strand.
CTATTTACGGTATTAAAAGTCACGCCCTGCTCTGCTACGTGCAATGGGAGTGGTCAGACAAGAATATAAAAACCCAGAGCAATCCTGACACCTCAGCCTTTTTTCTAACTCCATTGTAGAAGAGATTGAGTAAGGACTCCCGAAGTCTACTTTTTGCCTTCTTTTAAACGAGGATTTACTAATTGTTTTTTCTCTATTGTACACTTTGGGATTATGTCCTTTGTCACTCCGCCAACCTCAAGCATCACTGGTGGACAGAGTTCTGACCAGAATGATATTCTTGCTGCCATCCAGAGAATGGAGCAAAATTTCACTTCCTCCATCAACGCAGTCTCTCCTCGAGTGGATGAGCTCTCTGAGAGAGTTCAAGGGACTGCAATGCTCGAAGTAGAAACATCCTCTAAAAGTATCCTGTGGGCCGATCGAACGGATTTGGTGGCCAATCTCCCTCCTCTACCAAGATGGCCAGATGACGAAGAGGATGACGAGAATAGTGGTGAGATTAGAGAGGCATTTGAGGTGTCAGAGAGCACCTCAGCTCTCCTCAAGAAATCTTTCACCTCCACGCTTCCCCATGTGGAGAGGTGTAAACTGCGAGGAATGTTCCACGTCCCTATTGTTGATGAGACTAGATGTCCCAGACTAGACTCAATCTTCAAGACAGCTGGTTGGTCTCTCAAAAGAAGAGGCAAAAGCCTTTGAACAGGACCTTGCCAGAGTGCAAGCTTTTGTCCTGGACTGTGGAGGCATTGGTTCAGCTGCTAGAAATGTGGAAATCAGGGACACTGGAGCAGGATGAGGCCATAGTAAGTAACCCTGTCAGGGGCTATTACTCTCCTGGGAAATGCTTCCTCCCAGATCTCAAGGCTAAGGAGAAAGAAAGTCTTGAAAGAGCTTAATACAGACATTCAAGATTGGGCTGACGAAGAAGAAATCTTCAAAGAGGCAGCTCCCAAACTGTTTGGGAATGGGTTTGAGAGAACTGCTAAGGAAAGGGCTGAGGCAGTAAAGCTCCTGAAAGGGCACATCCTCCTCAAAAGCCACAAGTTAACAAGCCATTTTTTGGACCAACCGCCCCTCCTACCCCCAGAGGGGAGGCAGTTACCAATTATTTCGAGGGGCAAAAACCGTTTCCACCCTTTCTCTTGAGAGGAAGTGAAAACTTTCCAAAGACCCAAACCAAATAAAGAGAGTATGTCAACCTCCTCAAACTGTATTTTCAGATATTATATGTGTAGGCAGAGACCTGCCTCTAATGTTTCATTGGTTAATAAAATAGAATTATAGAAATAGAAATAGAAATAATAGAAATAGCTTACCCTCAAGCAGGCAGGTTGGCATGCTTTATGCAGAACTGGGCAGTGGTAACACAGGATCAATGGGTACTGCAAATGATCACAGGTTTTCAAATAGAATTCCTCTGGGAACCATTCCAAAGCAGGCCCCCAAACAACCCCAGTCTTTCCTCAAACGAGCAGAAGTTAATAGATTTGGAAGTGCAATCTATGTTGTCCAAAGGGGCAGTCATGAAACTCCACCCTTCAGAGAGTCAGCAAGGGTTTTACTCAACCCTATTTCTGGTACCCAAAAAGGATGGGGGTACAAGACCAGTCATCAACCTGAAGAGACTCAACGAATTCATCCCTCCCCAGCACTTCAAGATAGAGGGCATTCATACTGTAAGAGACCTGCTAAGAGAGAACAACTGGCTAGCCAAGGTAGATCTGAAGGATGCATATTTCATGGTTCCAATCCACGAGTTAGACAGAAAATACCGTTTTTCGGTGAGGGGAAATTGTTACAAATTCATTTGCCTCCCCTTCGGTCTATCATGTGCCCCTTGGGTCTTTACCAAGACCTAAAGGCCAGTGATGGCAATGCTCAGAGGGCTAAGGGTGAGGCTAGTGTCATATAGATGACATTCTGGTGATGGCCAACTCCCCAGAAAAGGTAAGAGACCACATATTGTCGCTAATTTTCCTTCTGGAGAACCTAGGCTTCATAGTCCATCCAGGGAAAGCAATCACAACTCCAACACAAGAGATAGAGTTCCTGGGTATGGTGATACACACCCCCTCACTGGAGCTCCGCCTCCCAGGTCAGAAAATCAAGAAACTGAGGACAGAGGCCAACAAATTGGGAAGTCTAAAGCTACCTTGTTCTGCTCGGGATATCTTGAGGGTGCTAGGGAAGATGAATGCAGTGTCACAAGCTGTTTCACCAGCACCCCTTTTTTACAGACATCTCCAGAGACACCTAGCAGTGGCACTAGAGAAGGGCAAATGCTACAATGCTCCTTGCCCACTTTCAGAGTGGGCGAGGGCAGACCTCAACTAGTGGACACATCATCTAGCCAGATGGAGTGGGAAGTCCCTTCTACTAAGGAAACCAGATGTAGGAATAGAATCAGATGCTTCCCTCACAGGGTGGGGAGCGACTTCCCAGGGTCTCAGGACAGGGGGCCCGTGGTCCCCATCCGAGAGATCATGGCACATAAAGTGCCTAGAAATATTAGCTACTACACTAGCAGTAAAAACATTCCTCAAACATCAGACAAACAAACATGTCTTGTTACACTTAGACAATATGACTGCAGTAGCATACATCAAAAATATGGGAGGAACGGTGTCCCCTCAAGCGACCATTCCAGTAAGAGATCTTTGGATGTGGTGCCTGGAAAAGAACGTTCTTCTATTGGCTCAACACCTACCAGGCAAGCTGAATACAATTGCTAATCTGGAGTCAAGGATGATGAGAGACCGATCAGATTGGATGCTAAGTCCAAGAATATTCCAGAAAATCCAGGTAACAATGGGTCCTATGGAGGTAGACCTATTTGCATCTCGGCTATAGAGTCAACTGCCTCCATTCTTCAGCTGGAGACCAGACCCTCTGGCAGAGGCAACAGATGCATTCCTCCAGGACTGGACAAATCTAAGGAGCTATGCCAATCCCCCTTGGAATCTAATAGGAAGGGTTCTGGCCAAGGTGAAACAACAGGAAGCAAGTCTGATTCTAATAGCTCCTGTATGGACATCTCAACCATGGTATCCCTGCTCCTGAACCTATTGGAAGAGTTCCCACAGAAAATCCAACCTCAGCAAGATCTAGTGTGGGAGGTGCGGACGGGATCTCTCCTGGAAATCCTACCACAACTAGCCATGTGGCCTATCTCAGAAAATACTACAGGACCCAGAGAATTTCTGAAGAGGCTACAACACTGCACCAGAGAATTTCTGAAGAGGCTACAACACTCTTCTTTAACTCATGGAGAACCAAATCAGCTCAATGCTATGACTCATTATGCAAAAAGTGGATCAGCTGGTGTAGTGAACAGGGTAGTGATCCTGTTCATGGACCTATAGAAGAGATAGTTAATTTCCTGGCTCACCTGTTCTCAGAAGGCTATCAGTATTGCTCATTAAATGCCTATCGCTCAGCCATTGCTTCTATCCATGTTCCTATTGATGGTACACCCATTGGTCAACAACCACTGGTGGCTAGACTTTTAAAGGGAATGTTTCATGCTAGACCTCCCCTCCCAAGGTATTCCAAGATGTGGGATATCTCCACTGTCCTAACCTTTCCTATCCAATGAGAAACTAGACGAACTTTCCTCGCTGAAGTCAGTGACATTAAAAACTGTCATGCTTTTGGCATTATCTCGCCCTTCAAGATCAATGGACATATCGAAGCTGGATTATTTCAGCCCTCAAATCATCTCCAGAGGGATTTGCCTTCCTTCCAACAAATCTGTCCAAACAGTGTAGATGGAGTAAGCCCATAAAGAAATTTTTTCCCTAGGTTTTAAGGCCAACCTAGATTTATGTCCAGTACAGGCTCTAGAACAATATATGTCTAAAATGAAGACCCTAAGAACCCAATCATTGTTATTCATATAAGCCTTATGGTCCAGTGACCTCTTCACCATAGCCAGGTGGTTAAAAGAGACCCTTCTGAGGGCAGGGATTGACACTTCAATCTTTAAAGTCCACTCAATCAGGGAGGCATTCACTTCAAAGGTTGCAAATGTGGGGATAACTACAGAAGATATATTGAGCAGCAGCAGATTGGAGTCCGGAATCTACATTTCAAAAGTTTTATTATAAACCTGTTCACAATGCAAGTTTTGCCAGGTCTATCTTCTCAGATCACGAGCTACAAAAGTCACCATTGATATGTGAGACTGAGTCTTCTGAAATATAATTACAGAATGGCTAAGACCACAAAGTGGTTGAATGCTATTCTGAGTTATATGAAGAAGGTGAAGTCGAGCATATCAATGGTTCCCACCAACCACACCCATTGATATGCAATAAGATACATATAACACACATCTACCAGGGAATAACGAGAACATTTAATAATATTTCATTTAAAAATAATAACAATGATAATAACAATAATAAAAAAAATCAATTTTGTGTTGTTAAAAAGGCCGAGGTGTCAGGATTGCTCTGGGTTTTTATATACTTGTCTGACCACTCCAATTGCACATGGCAGAGCAGGGCATGACTTTTAATACTGTAAATAGCTATACTACAAATTAACTCAGATTCTCTAATATAAGTTAGGTAACTAAGCGAAACACCATTTATATGCTCGACTTCACCTTCTTCATATTACTCAGAATAGCATTCAACCACTTTGTGGTCTACCCATTCTGTAATTAATTCATAGTCTGTAGCATATTTATTTCATATACTTTGTAGAATGAACAGGAGTCTGTCTTACTCGAAGTCTTAGACTGACTACTGACTACAGCTTTGGTGTTAAGAAATATTTTAGATAAAGTCTCAGAATCACATAGGTGAGAGAGACTGAGAGAAGTTTACTTATATGTGTCCATTTCCAGATGAATCAGTTCAGATAATTTTGATAAAGATTTCTTCAGAGTAGTTGTTGCTGTAAACGTATTCAGTATCATGTTGTTAAAGATTAAGAACTTGTTTCGTCTTAGTCATTTTTTAAGTGAAGAGTTCACTTTTTGTCATTAGTCATGCTATCACTGTCAATGAGAAAGAATATTTATTGCTAGAAACTGTTGATGATATTGAGAAGTCAACCACAGTAGGTAAGCTTGCTATTTTCTAAAATGTATTGTGTTCGTTTAACTATTCACAGCCTTGTAAACATGTTCCTCACCACAGACTCAGTGTATGGGTGTCCAGTTTTCAAGTTTCAACAAGATTTTTTGTTTATACAAAATTATTGTGACTGTTATACAAAGATGAAGTAAAGGGCACTTCTTTTGAAGAATCAGATGAATCAACCCCTTGTGATGTAGCATGATCAATGAATGAATATCTTTGAACTTCATATTTTTAATCAGAATGACAGCAACACCAATATGAGGCTCAATGAACTTGATTGGAAGATTTGGAAGTTTTGACAATAATTCTTTGAATTTACAGATGTTGATGATAAACCATGGCTAGGTTAATGTTATAATATGCTTAATATCAAGGAGCAAGAAGTATTCAGCTATATATTTTTGAGATGTTTTGCTATGTTTACTGTGGTGTTTCTTCTATTGACATTATCATATAGTCATATAGCTCTAAGGTCATGTGTACCAAGCCCCTAATGAATGTTATGAGGTTTTGCAACTTTTCTTTGTCTCTATGAATGGTTATTAAACAAAATGTATACTCAAAGCTTGACTACTTTGACTTTACTGTTAATTCCAAGTCAAAGAGTGTTGCTAGTTCTAATGCTACTGATAATAGTAGAAAGGTATTGCATCTAAAAATTCAATTTGATGACCTTCATTATAATTATAATAAAGTTCATTCTAACTTTGAAGTTTTCAAGATGGTGTAAAAAACCAAGCAATTCAAATAAAATGATTTTATCTGGGAAGACACTCCTAGATCTATAAGGGAATACGCTCTTCTCAGTTCTGAGTATGGACAAAGGTAGTACTTGAAATGCCCAATTTTTATAGATATCTTTAAAGACGTCATACATGTCAACATTGTAGAAATTTAAAATTCAATATCAAAGATATAAAAGTTTTTATTTTTGTATTAGATAGTTCAAGAGTTATACTTTTAATTAACATTTTATTAATGGAATTGCGCATGAGCATTAAATGCAGTAGACGAAATTTAGTGACACCTAAAGGAAAGAAACGTGTGTTGCTTGTCAGCTGTTGTTTAGCTTTTTAACGCTACAACAGCCAGTGAAACCACTCAACGAGGGTTTGGAAATGTCTTTGCTATCTTTGTGACCAATTTCATGGTGAATGAGTGAATGTTTGAGTGTGTTGATGAGTTGTGACACGTATAGTGTACAAGCGTTAGTATCTAAATATACTTTCGTTGATGTATACGTTTGTATAACGAGTATGTGTTTCTAGATATTGATCATATTTGCTATATTAGAGCTTGTTTAATAACAATAAATGAAGATAATGTTCAAACGATGTTTTAAGTAAGGTTATAAGGTGGTGAAGATAAAGCAAAATTACTATACGTTGTGTGATATATGATAAAGTAGGAAGCAATCTGTTTCTAGCTTCCTTGTATGGCATAAATACTTTGTACCTTCCTAAAATCTCTAGTGGGTGTGTGTAAACTGTCTTCTATTATTGTAACACAGGGGATATTTAGTCTATCTTTTTTCCTTCATCCAGTAGTGTGGCATTACTTGATGATGAACATGAGAGACTGAGAAGGAATGACAATGAGACTTGCAACCATTTAATTGCCAAAGAGTTAACATGCTAACTGTGTCATAACTTAAAGAAAAGACTTAGCAGTTTTTTCTGAAGGTATGTATTATGATGTAATGTATGCATTTGCTATAACAACATCTAATATTTACAACATACTAATTGATATGTATTTATTAGTCAGATAATTAGTATTGCTGGAGTTGATCATTATGATCAACACCACTTTGTGTACTTGTTGTGCTCTATGATGTTAAAAGGACATGTTTTTTAAATTCCATCACAACATTACCACTTAATCTCATTTTAGTGTTGTTACCTTGTTGTCCACCATAAAATCTACAGCTACACACATAACCATTGACTGTGTCAGCTCTGATCTACACTTTTATATCTCAATTGATTTCTCACCAGTGACATAAACACTTATTGAAACTTGCATTTTTTAGATCAATCAAAATGGACATGTAAAAGGTCAAGCTGTTTTATATATCAGCAGTCTGAGGTGGCAACTTCGCATATGCAAAAATTTCTTGCAGGTGTTAATTTATTATTTCTAATCTTTATACAATTAAAAGTGTTTACATGTGTAAACTTTGAACCATTGATTATGTAAGTAATCAACATTCAAGATTCCCAGCCAAGTGTTATAAATTATTAATATTGTTTATGCATAAAACCTCGGTTGCCTTTAGCCTTGCAGCATCTAATGCTAACTCCTACATGTAATGCTTACTCCTTATCTTCTACAAGCAAAAATTGTAAAGTGCAATTTAAAAATTGACACTCAAGAGAAAACCAATTAAAATTATTTTAACATTAAATGATACTCCTTGCTTAGTCAACAAAAATCATGCTAAGTTGCCATGGCATTTTTATATGAATTTTATACTATAAACTGAGTGTTTTAAATGGTACCACTTTACTCAAGGGTTTTTTAGAGCTTTCGTGCTCATACTGATTAAAATGGATGGATAATTAAAAGAAAGTTCGCTACTATAGGAAAACAGCGTAAACAATATTGAATTTTTCGACAACAACTGTTAATGCACATCAATTAACATTACAGGCAAAGTCATTATTACCACATAGCCGGAAAATTTTCGGGATTTTAATTTTATGCTTTGCGGTTGAGAAGAAATCGCACAATTAAATTACCATATAATTAAATTATTGCGTAGGCGAAGTGTAGATAATTTCTGGATGGAGTTTGAATAGTGACCACGTGGTTATTGCTGTGAAAGATGGCTCTTTTCAAATACATTTCACGAGAAATGAGTACAACGAAGGCTTCCTCGTCGCTTACTATTAAAGTGAAGGAAATAGTGAGGGTGTTTGTGAAAAAAGCAGAGAAGCAAGGACGTGGGAAGTATAATGACTATACCCCAGAAGAAAGAGCAGCAATGGGATGTATGCAGCGGAAAATGGGCCAGGAAGGGCTTGTAAACATTTTACTAAAGTACTTGAAAAGAATGTTCCTGAAAGTACAGCTAGGAAGTTGAGAGCCAAATATCTCAGACAGTTAAAAACTGAAGTTGAGACAGAAGATGCCAAGTCATGTAGTCCATGTACCAGTATCAAAGTTTTGCCAGCAAAGAGGCAGAGAAGACCATTCTTGTTGGCCAAAAACTAGTTAAAACCATCCAAGGCTTTATTAGAGAAACTAGAAAAGCTGGTGGAGTGATTAATACATCAGTTATTGTAGCCATGGCCATGGGTATTATTATAACATCAAAGGATCTTTCATTGGTCCATGAAAATGGTGGCCATTTAGTGATTACTTCTTCTTGGGCTAAATCAATATTGAAGAGAATAGGGTTATGTGAAAAGAAAGAGTTCAAATGCTGGTAAAGTCACAGTTGAAGATTTTGAGGAGTTGAAAACGGTGTTTTTAGAAGATATAAAGGCTAAAAAGTTTTGTTGAATGGTATACCAATCGAATTAGTGTTTAATTGGGATCAAACTGCTATGCAGCTTATTCCCACTGGTGAGTGGATAATGCATCAGGCTAAAGACAAGGTTGTTCCAATTAGCCATTCTGATGACAAACGACAAATTACTGGTGTTCTTGCAGTTACTGCTACTAGTAAGTATTTACCTCCACAACTAATTTACAAAGGGAAAACTAATCGTTGTCACCCAAAACTTACTCCTCCACCTGAATGGGATATATGGCACAATGAGAACCATTGGTCAACAGGAGAAACAATGGTCAGGTATATTGAGAAAATTATTGTCCCATTTGTAAACCAAAAAAGAACTGAATTAAATCTTCCAATGTCCCATTCAGCTCTTGCTATTTTTGATTGTTTTAAAGGTCAAACTACTCCATCTGTTAAAGCTCTAATTGCAAAACATAACATAAGGTTTGTTCTTATTGCACCAAATTGCATGGACAAATTGTAGCTCCTGGACATTTCAATAAACAAACCTATCAAAAGTGAGATGAAGAAATGTTTTCAACTTTGGTATGCTGAGGAAGTTTAAAAGCAATTGAAGGTATCACCTTCTGAATAATCTGTGGAAGTTGATATTTCTACTGCAGCTGTTAAGCACCATAGTGCCAGTTGGATTTTTAATAAAAGGGATGCTTAAAATGTTTATAAGTCAAAAAAGATTTTTAAAATTGGTTCATGTGGGGAAAGGGGAGAATTTGTTGTTTTCAAAACATTGAATCAGGTGATGTCTCATCATCTGTTGTTTGAATTGTGGAGTACCATTAATTCCATGGGGCTAATGCAGTGCAGGTAGCGATTGCAAATTAACCACAATCGGAACCCCCTTGTTGCTGTTGTGATGCTTCCAAGGATACAGAGACATCTTTTCCGAAATGTAGGGACACCGATTCCATTGTTTATGTGTCAATTGACTTGTAGAGTGAGTCAAACAACCTTACTTCACCTGGTTCACAACCTATCGTGGAAGCAACAATCCAGTGGTTGGCTCTTATGTGAAGAATCTGTAAAGCTCTGACACCAGCTGGAATAGGATTCTTTAATTTGGAAAGCATCAACGTTGAAATCAACCCTGAGAGGTTTGGAAATTGTTCCTTTAGTAGTTTTTGAGCAGTATTTATATGAATATCACTTAGCCAATTCCCATCCTGTATAATTCTTTTATCTTCATGACTTAACAGCTGTTCGTGATTGTATTCATCATGATGAGGTTCAGAACACTTTGCCTCTGGATCACTCATGTCAATTTTCCTCTTCTTGTTTGGTGGGAGATCAGGGCACAGCAACTTGACAATTTTTCCAATGTCTTTAATTCTTCTTTGAAAATGTAATACACATGGAACTTCAAGTCCTCCTTGAGGCAAATCAGAAGAATAGCATCGTTTTCCTGTGATTGTACAAGTGATGGTAGTGTCTTCTTTATCTAAGAAAAGTGAGCATGCTGCAGAAATCTTTCTTGGAACATGTCCTACTATCATTTTTCCTTTCATCACAGCAACAGCATAAGGATCATGTGAGTTATTCTTTTCCTGACAGCAAACTAATTTCTCACCTTTGAAAGGGCTCCAGTTGGCTTTGTAAATGTGATGTCCCCTTACACAGCTGTCAATCGTTGCCGAATCCATTGATGGTGATTGTGACACCACGTGTTGTATTTTTTGGGCGTGGCACACACATGTTGTAATTTTGTGGGTGTGGCACTGTATTACATCTAAACCACATAATTTAAATCCATAAAATTAAAAAAACCACTTCTTACTCAAAAACGCAAAATATAAATCCCACAAAAATTTCCGGCTATACAGCTAACAGTGACGACCTCACAGATTGACCTTGTTTGACACTTTTAGCAGTTGTAATGTCTCAGAACTTCCAACATCTCTTGCTTTTTTTGGTCATTGAGGTGGTAAACCAACATTTGGAAAATAACAGAATCGTCACGTTCTAAAATGTTGTGGTTATTCATCATGTATAAAGAACCTAACCTATATAGAAGTTCCTCTAACAGCAGACCAGTTTGGAGCAAGTGTGAATCAGAGCACTCATCTCCTTGCTTATGTCATAACAAGCAATCCAGTCCCACAGGTGTGAGAACGAAAGCACTGACTGTCTCACCTTGTGAGATGCATGCAAAATGATTGAAAAACATGCGACGTTCTCTTTGAGGATCAAAGTGAGGGATGTTAGTCTCTTTGACCATGAACATGTTGATGGACTGACATCTAATGCCAGTGATGGATATGCTATGGTACAATTTAGAGGAACAGCAGTGACAATACTGGTTAAACTAGTATTTGTGCCCCCTGTACTAATACCACTGTTGTGACTACTGTTTAGCCCATTGCTATTGACACTACCGCTTGGAGTTCTTCAGTTTCTGACATCACTTCTTTATCACTTGGATCAGCTCCTATTGAAAGTACTGTCATTGGTTGATGTCTTTTTTGACCCCAGTCTACCAGAAAGATAGAGAGTGGCAGAAACTCCACCATGATCTGATCCAATGCATCAACGCTAGACAGACTAGTGCTTAATGAGGTGCGTAGATCAGTTAAGGACTCACTGGGAATCCTTTGTTTTGTCCGCAGTATGTTCCTTTATCTGGGAGAAATCAAATTGTCACTTGACAACCTGTTAAACAAAATACATTAACATCACCATTCAAAATTATAACAGCACAAACTATTTACCACTTCATCCAATACTTTATCACACATTGTGATCATATTATTTATGTGTGCTATGTAGATTATTCCCTCATTCAGTGTTATCTTTAGAATTGGAGGTGTATGTGTCTTAATAAGCTGATATAAAACAAAATTTAACAGTTACAATTTAAAGCAAATGAGTTAAAACATATATTGCACTTTTCAGCATGAAAAAAAACGACATAATTTATCCTTTTTGTGTTTTTGCATTTTTATGGTACAATTATTCCCTTTTGCAAAATACCTTATATGATATCTTCCTGCTCACATCAATTATTGGTTCTGGAAATGGCTTTTCAGTTAGACGAAGAGGTAAATCTACAGACATGAAATGCCGCGAGAAGTGACTTTGAAAGCCATCTAACAGACTTTTACCAACCTCAGTTCGAAATTCTAGTTGGGTAAGCTTTCTTGTGCTGTGATTGTTATAATATTATGTGGGCATTGACAAGACAGAGGTCCATCAAGGGAAAGAATGCCCTTTCCCACCATTTCACCCTTCTATGTGCAAAGCCATAGTATAGTACGAGCTGATCTGATTTATCCACACCTCCCATATACTGGTTGTAGTCTTTAACCACCTTTGGCTTTTTAATGACCTCTGTCCCATCCACAGAATGCTTCATTCCTCTCTTCTTTGAAGTGACACCGTCATCATGAAAAGTAGAAAGCATACATACTTCCCGCTTGTCTTTCCATTTCAGACACAGCATTGCATCGTCGTCTATTCGCTCTGAGTAGATCTCTCCTTTTGTGAGCTTTTGAGTTTGGAATGAATGAGTTATCTCACGTCTATTAGGGTTAAGAGTTCCACAAGATTTAAATCCAAGTTGGATCAAGTCTGTGAAAAGAGATGGTGATATGTAAAAGTTGTCAACGTAGATGGTATGTTCATTTCCAACCAGGTTTTGGACTAGCTCTAGTACTACTCGGTGACCTAATCCTTTCCCAGTAGTGCTGCTATATCTTTTCCTGTATATAATTTCCAATTATATACATAGCCATTACTAGCATCTGCCAGTACCCAGGCTTTCATTTAGTTGGCTTTTTCTGCATGTATTGAATCCATGACAGTCTTCCCTTGAAACCTATCATGGATTCATCAATTGACAAGTTATGTGATGGTTTATAGGTTTTTTTTTGAAATTAATTAGTAGCACATCAAGAAATGTCCTGATTTTGTAAAGTCTATCATAGCTTGAACTGTCACGAGAAGGTATATTTTTCTCAGTCGTTGAGATGAAGAAACTTTGTTAGAAGTTCAAATCTACGTCCAGACATAATAGATGAGAAGTTGGTATTGGCAAACGGCCACTTCTGACTCCAGTAACTTCTAAAAGAAAAAAGTAATAATTTTACCTAATATAATCTATTTTAAACCTGATAGTTGGGTATCATAATAGAGTAAAGCATCCACCTCCTTTAGTGTCATAGGCTGTCTTATCCAATCATGGACTCTAGCTTTAGGATGACTGTCTATAAAATCAGCTTGTTTTTGTATATACAGATCATCAAATCTTGTAGTCCCTGTCTATTTTTTTCCTTGATTTCCTTGCTAAAAAGAAGGTTGAAAAAATATCTGGAGATTTGCCCATCCTATCTGAGTTGTTGAGTGGTAGAGATGTGACAGAGAGTCCTAGTGGAAATTTCATATTAGTCAATGTTTTCTAATAGCTCAATAAGTTTCAATTAATGTATCATGTTATGAGGATGTCTATTTACAGAACATGCTATGGATATATTTACTTTGTTAGAAATAAAATTGTATCTTATTACATGTATGTACCAAAAGGTGATGTAGGTGTATTCCAAATCTACCTGATGCCTGAGAAGAGCTACTACATTGATCATTGGTAGAATTATTTTAGCTTCAATAAATCTAGTAATCCATCTTGAACTAATTTGATACCTATCAACAAGATCATGCTAATGTTGCAATGTCTCAAAATTGTCATAGACATTTGCAAGAACTTCCTTTGTTTGTAACCACAGTCTCTTTCCCCTTGGTATCTTCACAAGCATGAGAGAAAACGTGGTGTGTTTGTATGTTGATTGTTGAAGTAATGAATGTTATGTACTACTGATCCAGCTATGTTTTGTTTAGCTAGCTTCTTTGCCTTCTAACATCTTTGTCACCTTCTCCTGTTGATCCTTTCAAAAAAAAGTATAATGATAATAAGTATAATTATTATTATCTGCTGATTAATAACTTACACTTTTATTAACATTTTTTCATTATCTTTTAAGACAACAAGCAACTTGGCAAGTGTTACATGCTCTTTGCCGTGATAGAGGTGGTAGGTTTTTTCATCTGATGGCTTCACAATGAAAATCATCAACTAACCGGTGTCTGGAGTGTCTGTGTCTTTTTGTTGGAATTAAAAAAACCCTCTAGATGCTAGTACATGAAACTCCAGTGGAGTGGCATTAGAGGTTCGTTTACATTAGGTTTGCCTGAGATTGAGTGAATATAACATCTTTTGTGACTATTTCAGTATTTTTTTACAAATAGTTAATAGCAATAGAGCAATATCAAAGCAAGTATATCTACATGTAATGATGGGTTATTTGTACATGTCTTACAGTAATATATGGTGTCATGTCTTTTTCGTTTTGTATGGTCATTACACACGAGGCATGGTCATCGTGTTGTCCTTCATTCAATGTAATGTCATCGTTGAAATCTTTCCTCTGGTGTTGTGGGGCCCATGAGCTGCCTTATGACCTCCCCAATGGCTAACCTATCACAAAGACTTACTACAATGTATTAGTACAAGTAGCATAGCACATGGCCCCATCTCTTTTTAATAGCTTACCTGAGGGTCTGTCACTTTCATTCTTATAATCTCATTCAATAAGTTCCAATCTTTTATAGCCAAATTGGCTGTTGGTGACATTAATTAAAGTTGGCATACACAACTCTTTGATAGGGTTCTTGTTACTGAGAAAGATATGTAGAATTATAAATATTGAAACTATTTGCATTTAATTATTGCTTTTTTTCTGCATTGAATCCAGCCAAAAGCATTGATGAGAAAATGTAAAATTTAAACGTAATGCAAGTTTATAGTTTTGACATCTAAAGTAAGGCATATTATACTACATAGATACACATATGTTGTAACTTACACTGTTGAATAACTAACTAGAAGTTGAATATATCTTTACACGCAACAGAACTGTAACAGCACCATTTCAATACAAAACAGAACGAAGAAAGTGTTAACAAAAAATAACTCGTCAAACGTTTTTGTGGGCGAAAGCCTCTTGTATGCTTTTTTACAGATAATGGATAGCATGGCTCCCGTGTTAACTTCCATTTTGTAAGTCAACATTATTTATGTTCATATTCATCATGAGGTGGAAGAGCATACATAGGATACTCCTCTTCATCTTGTTGTTGACTCGTTGTCTTCTTTCTACAAATTTTTGATGTGTGTCATTTCTTATGACAAAAGTGACATTCTGAATCCTTAAATTGGCACTTATTAGGCTTCTGTTTTCCTCCACAATAAAAACACAGTAAACTCTATTGACGTGAGTGTTGTTTCCTGGGTCTCTGAGATTTATGAGGCTTGCGGATTTGGTAGGTCCTTGTAGCACACTAATTGTAGTGCTAGAACTATCTTCATAGCACTCTTATAAGTGAGATCTTACTCACCAAGTACACGATGATGACAGCATTTGTTGTCTAGAAAGAATGAATATATTAAAATGTACTTCAGTGCTATTTGCATATAATAGGTGTGGAAGTACCTCACCTTACATTCGATGGATAAACACCGTTCTTAAATGAAGGGTTCTTCTCAACTTGGACAGAGACATTACACTGCATGCATGACAACATTATATAATACTTAATCCTTTATGTGCATGTGCAAATCGATGTCATTAATAGCTAAAGCTATGTATTGTTCAAGTATCAAAATGTTTGGAGAAGAGTTTGTTATACTTGTTAGTGTTTTGGATGTCTTACTTGTTCTTTAAACATGCATCACATCAATTTATCTTACATTGCAAGTTACCTTTTGACAGTTTTGCCTGAGATTGAGTGAATATAACAGTTTATCTTAGTATTTTTACAAATACTTTATAGCAACAGATCAATATTGAAGCAAGTATCTACATGTAATGATGGGTTATTTGTTCATGTCTTACAGTAATACATGGTGTCATGTCTTTCTCCTTTTGTATGGTCATTGCATACGAGGCAATGTCATCACTGAATCTTTCCTCTGGCGTTGTGGGGCCCATGAGCTGCCTTATGACCTCCCTTATGGCTAACATATTAAAACGACTTAGTACAATGTATTAGTTCAAGTAGCATAGCACATGGCCACATCTCTTTTTAATCGCGTAGGCTTTCCAAAGGACTTGAAACAAACTGTAAAGAAAGGACTGAAAACAAGAGGAGAATCAGTCATACGACAATGCAAAGCTGCTAAAGAACTGAACATTTCACTTTGGCAGGACAATAGAACTGTTATTGTTGTGTCATCTAATTGTAATCCAGCTATTGCCACTTCTGTAAAAAGAAGACTCAAAAATGGCACTAGAATCTCTGTTGGGTGGAGTTGATCTCAATGATCAGCTCCGAGGATACTACAGTGTACGATTGAAGGGCCGCAAGTGCTATAAATATTTGTGGTGGTTTCTGTTTGACATTGCCATTACAAATGCATACAATCTGAGTAAACATTACTCTAACCTTTTTGAAATACCACCAGTAATCAACTCATTAGTTACTATAGCAATGGACTATTATACAATTCACCATAACCACATGTAACTTATTATATATTACAACAATTACTTGTCCAGAATGATCGTCCATTGTTTTACTCTATGAATGTCACCATATAACTTCATATGTGTACAATATAAGAAACCCTAACAAATGCTTCATACTTGTAACAATCAAATGTGTCCTCAATCAAATGTGTCCTTAGAATAAGCACTAAAACAAGTTACTTTGTTTACATGTAAAAACTAACAAATGGTGTGTACATGTAAAATAAAAATATCTAGTTACATGTAAATACAAAGATAAACTTAGTAGAAGTACAATAAAGCTTTAGTTATGTGTAAACACAAGGAAAATATTTGTATGTGAACAAAGAGGCCTTGGCTACATGAAAAAACTGACATAAAATGCATACATCTATAATCAACTACAAAGTTACAGTAAATGCTAACACATGCTGCAAACCTATACAATAAATTATAGAAGAAAAGACTGACACCTAACCTTTGATGGAGAGTCTCTCCTTCATTTCATCACTAAACTTGTAGATTATTTCTGTTGGCACTGTCATTTTGATCATAAAAAAGCAATCATTCAAAATGGCTGCTATCTCGTCTTCTTCACAAAAAGTCATCAACTTTTTCACACACTAATCACAATAGATATGATGTGAAAAGTTAATAGTACAATCTACAAACACTTACCTATCCTTCCGTTACTAACACAAGTCCAAAGAAAGAGGAACATCGTTGTAATACGATGATAGTTTCAGAAGGCCACCATCTTGTCTTCTTCATAAAAAGCGATAAATTTTTCACACGCTAATCACGATAGATATGACATGACAAGTTAATGGTACAATCTACAAACACTTACCTATCCTTCCGTTACTAACACAAGCCCAAAGAAAGATTAGAATCGTTGTAATACAATGACAGTTTCAGAAGGCCACCATCTTGTCTTCTTCATAAAAAGCAATCAAATTTTTCATACACTAATCACGATAGATATGACATGAGAAGGTAACGAAAGAATCTACTGACGCTTCTCTATACTTCCATTGCTAAGACAAGTTGTAAAAAATGCTTTTTCTTTCACAAAGAAGGACAAAAGCAAAACTGTATCTAAAGCGTGCTTGGCAATAGTGACGCAATCAAATTAATTTGGTAACGTGATGTCATAACATTAATTGAATTATGGCAATTAAAGGGTTAAACAAAATGTATACTTAAACTTTGACTACTTTAACTTCACTGTTAACTTCAAGTCAAACAATGTTGCTAGTTGTAACACTACTGAGAAAAGTGAAAAAGGTCTTCCATCTAAAAATTCAATATGATGACTTTCATGATAATTAAAAATAAAGTTCATTCTAACTTTGAAGTTTTCAAGATGGTGTAAAAAACAAAGCAATTCAAATAAAATGATTTTATATGGGAAGACACTCCTAGATCTCTAGTACACAGAATAGTTTAAGGACATATACTATAGAACATTCGAGTAATAGCGTGGTACCACGTGGTGTAATTGATCGTCTCGTCCTAAACCGTATTGAACTGTCTGAACTGTTTATTGGTATATCAGCGTATGTTATTAGTTGAGTTGAGTTGGTTTATTGTTGTTATATCATTAAACACTAAAATTGGTGACCCAGATGCGAGAATGCCTATTATAGAACCTGCTCCAATTGCCACTGTCAGTCTTAAACTACTTCCATTTTGGCCATCCGATCCATAGGTCTGGTGTGCCCAGGTTGAAGCACAATCTGCCACAAGGGGCATCTCAGCTCAGAAGATTAAGTACGACTATATTGTCGCTTCCTTATCCACTGAATTTGCTGCGGAAATTAGAGACCTCATTTTAAAGACACCCGACACCAACCCTTACATTAAGTTGAAGGAACAACTCATTAAAGGCACAGCTGCTTCGAAGCAATGCAGGTTACAGCAGTTGTTCAATGCAGAAGAGCTGGGACATAGGAAACGTACCCAGTTATTAAGACACATGCAGCAGTTACTTGGGGAAAAAGCCAATACCACAGATAGATCCTTTATTCGTCAATCGTTTCTTCAATGGTTGCTGCCCAATGTTTGCATGGTATTAGCATCTACTGCTGAAACCACCTTCATTGATGAGTTAGCCAACCTACCTGATAAAATTATGGAATTTGCTATGCCCATTTCATCAATATCTGCTGTCAGCCAATCACAGCTTTCCTCAGAAATGGAACAACTTCATAGTCAGATCTCGGACCTTCAAAAGTCCATCCGATGACTTTTCACATTTCAACAACAAAATCCCCCTCATACTCGTTCACCCAGCCCAGCCCCACAACGATCTCATTCAGACCTTTGTTGGTACCATCAAAAATTCAGTGATTCCGCCAAGAAATGCTGTGAACCTTGTTTAAAGTTGGGAAACACCTCGGCCAGCAACTACTAGTGGCGACTGGTGCTGCTGGCCACCAACAACCCAGTTGCCTCTTTTATGTTACAGACCGTTCTACCAGATTACAGTTCCTTGTTGATACCAGTGCTGAGGTCAGTATAGTACCTCCTACTCCTACCGACCATTTACATCAACAGACTGGAATGTCCCTGCAAGTGGTTAACAACACTCCACAATAGTGACTTATGGTACTCGTTCCCTCACCCTTAATATAGGATTGCAGCGAACATTTCGTTGGATATTTGTTATTACTAATGTCAGAAGACCAATCCTTGGAGCTGATTTCCTACAACATTATGAAGTTATTGTAGATGTAGCTCACAGGAAACTCTCAGATGCAGGGACTCAGCTGACCATCCAAGGTGTTGTATCTACAGAACCTTCTGTGACTCCTTCACTTCTACCAAAGTAGGTACATAATTAGTATTTCACCATGTTACATGACTTTCCTTTTCTCTTAAAGCCATACAATCAACAGGTGATTACACACAAGGTTACTGACCATATCACTACTAAGGGACCACCACTTCATTTACCCACCCGCAGACTGTCGCCTGAACGGTTTTACATGGTCCCCAAAAAGTCTCCTGGAGACTGGTGCCCTTGTGGTGATTACCGAGCATTAAAAAATATCACCATCCCTGACCAGTATCCAATTCCGCATATACAGGATTTCACTGTATCTCTCCATGGTGCTACCATCTTTTCTAAACTCAATCTCGTTAGAGCATACCACCAAATTCTAGTGGAGCCAGCTGATATACATAAAACTGCCATCACAACTCCATTTGGGTTATTTGAATTTGTTCGCATGCCATTCGGACTTCATAATGCTGAAGATCATGAAGAACATCTTCGAGCAGACTTTCAACACCTCAGTGAACATGGTATAATTATCAATCCAGACAAATGTGAATGCGGTGTTGCTCAACTTAACTTTCTTGGACACAAAGTCACTGTTCAGGGCATTCAACTATTGGAGGACAAAGTTTCTGTCATCAGAGATTTTCCCCAGCCAACATCTCAGCGCAAACTTCGAGAATTTTTGGGACTAGTGAACTTTTATCATAGATTTATTCCGAACTGTTCTGCTATCTCCATCCACTCAATGACCTCCTTTCCTCTACCTCTACCAAAACCAAAACCAAAACTCAAGAACTACACTGGAACACTAATGTCACTGAAACAGTCAAAGACACACTTGCCGACGCCACTCTTTTTGTGCATACAATGATTGACGCTTCTGACAAAGAAGTTAGAGCTGTCATCCAACAACACATTGGGGATTACTGGCAATCGATATCCTATTTCTCAAAGAAGTTGAAACCATCCGAAACCAAGTATGGCACCTTCGATCGAGAACTACTGGCTGTAGATTTGTCTATCAAGTTTTTTCACATCTCCACAGACCACAAACCTTTGACATACTCCTTGTCATCGCATTCCAATCACTATACCCCTGTCAAACCCGCCACCTTGACTATATTTCTCAGTTCACGTCAGACATCAGATATGTTAAAGGATCCAACAACACACCTGCTGACACACTCTCATGAATGGGATTTGATGCCGTACTTCAAGAAAACCCACCTACTGTTTATCTTAAACAGATTGGCTACAGCTCAAAGGCAAGACCCTGGTATTCTTAAACTGCAGACATCTTCGTCATCACTAATTCTCAAGGCTTGCCCTATACCTGCTCTGATGGTAAAGTCATTTGTGATATGTCTACCGGTGTACCTCACCCAATTGTTCTACCATCATAGTGAAGACAAGTTTTTGATTTCTTACACTCACTCTCACATCCTAGAGTTAGAGCCACTCAGTGGCTCATCACTTCTCGTTTTACCTGGCCAAACAACAACTCTGATGTACAGAAATGGGCCAGATCCTGTATTCAGTGTCAATGATCTAAAATACACCATCATCTCAACATTTGCTACTTCCGATAATTGATTTGAGCAAGTGCACCTTGATATTGTGTTGAGCGATTTCATCACCAATTAAAAGCTGCTTTGAAAGCACACTCCAATTCCACTCACTAGGTTGATTCAGTCCCCATAGTGTTACTTGGGATTCGAACAGCTCTCAAGACTGACGTCGGTTGTTCAGTAGCACAACTAGTTTATGGCACAACCCTCAGAATTCCTGGTGAATTGTTTGTTGCAGATCAGACAACACAGACTAACCCAGCAGAGTTTGTCTCCTAACTAAAAACTGCTATGTCCAACCTTAAAGTAGTCCCAACACGTGGGGACTCCTCTTATCGTAACGTACATGTTAGCCATCACCTCAAGTACTTGCATGCATGTATTTGTGAGACACAATGCCATATGAAAACCACTTCAGGTTCCATACGATGGACTTTATAAAGTATTAAAACGTTCTGACACACATTTTACATAAACGTTCACATAAATGGACAACAGAAAGTTATTTCTCTCAATCGTTTAAAGCCAGCTCATTTAGACTCATGTGATTACACAACCACTCCACCCCATACCCAACCACTTCCTCCTGCTCAGACCCCTCAACCTTCATCCACCACTCCAACATCATCAACACCTGTACGTGTCACTCACTCTGGTAGTCATGTACACTGGCCTGATCAGTTAGATCTATAATTTGTATCATTTGTTTTACTTTCTGGTAGGGGAGTGATGTAGTACACAGAGTAGTTTACGGACATATACTATCACACATTCGAGTAATACAGTAGTACCTCATTTTGTGATTGATTGTCTCATCCTAAACTGTATTGAACTTTATGAACTGTTTATTGGTATATCAGTGTATGTTATTTGTTGAGTTGAGTTGGTTTATTGTTGTTATATCATTAAACACTAAAGATCTTTGAGGGGACATACTCCTCTCTGCTCTGAGTAGGGACAAAGTTTTTATAGATACCTTGAATGATGTTATAGATGTCAACATTGTAGAAATTTAAAATTCAATATCAAAGACACAAATTTTTTTTATTTTTGTATTAAATAGTTCAAGGAGTTATACTTTTAATTAACGCTTTATTAATGGAATTGCGCGTTAAATGCAGTAGACGAAATTTAGTGACATTTTAAGGAAAGAAACCTATGTTGTATGTCAGCTGTTGTTTAGCTTGTTAACGTGACAATAGCCAGTGAAACCACTCAACGAGGGTTTGGAAGTGTCTCTGCTATCTTTATGAGCAGTTTCATGACAAATGAGTTAATTTTTGAGCGTGTTGAGGACATAGGCGTATCTATGGTCATCAGACTACCAGGGCATAATTAAATATTCACAGTTATTAAAAATAATTATTAATAATAATTATTAATAGTTATTACAATGATAAATAATTATAAAGAAAATGTGGAGTTTCAGTTATAGAAGTACTATCCTGGAATTTTTGTGCTCCTGTGCAAACTGCAACACTAAATCTTCCAAAGAGTTCCATAATTTGGATGTAAGATCTCTCTCTATGTACAAGAGAGCTAGGCTATTGAGTCTTTGTTGGGTCATGGTCAAGCGTAAGTACGTTTTAAGCCTACGAAGACTAGAAAAACTACGCTCTACGGAGGCAGTGGAGGTACCAATTGTCAGCGCTATTTGAAAGCACACATTTAAAATTGGAAAGGCCATTTTCGCAGACTTTATATAATCTAGTAAGCTGTGTAACCCTCGTGAACCAGTGTCATCGTCAACAACTCAATTTCTTAAATAGTTCTTGAAAGTATTGATTTCATTTTCTAAATAATCAAGAGGAGGAAGACAAGCACGGTATTGATGAAGAAAGGGTTCCAGTTTGACAACAGAGAGAAAGCTATCTGATTTCGGACACAGTGCATCTATTGCTTTCATTAGACTCAAAATCCTTTCACTAAATCGCTCGTTCATCTCAACTATGACTACATCTAATGTAGCAAAATATACAGAAGTCTTGTAGTGGTCACTAAGTGATGAACTTACTGTTTCATCACATGAGCCAATCGTATCTGCTGTTACAACATATTCGTTAAGAGTAGAGGGAGGACGTCTTTGACGACGAGTATCTTTTGAAGGTATCTCAATGTTTTGGTGTTTAGCAAACTCATTTATTTCTTCCCATAAAAGTCCCCAATGATTATCAGATCTCAATCCCTTGAAGGTATCTATAGTTGACTGAATGAGAAAGGAAGCAGCAGGAAGATGTATTGATTCAGATTGCAGTACATCGGAGAGATTGGCTGATACACTGAAAATTTTTTAAATACGACAAGCGCAACAACAAAGTTGAATGATTTGACTCCATGGAGAATTCCAACAGCCTCAATTGCTCTGTCATGATCACTTCCATTTGATACATCCTCAAGAGTCTTCAGAACAGCTGAAATAAGTAGCCAAAATTGCAGTGATTGAGTTTATACGGCATGACCATCTGGTGTCAGAAAGTTTTTTCAATCTAATTTCCCTGCCTCCAAGAGCATTTTGGTTTAAGAGAAATAGTTCATGACTTTTTGAAGCAGAAAGAAATATGTATAAAGCTTGAAGATGAGAGAAAAAATCTGATGCTGCTCTAATACTCTTGGCAACATCCACCAACACCAAGTTCAATTGGTGAGCACAACAGTGAACATAAACTGCCTGTGGACTTTTCTCCTTTATGAATTTGTGAACACCTGCATTGAAACCAGACATAACACTGGGAGACCAAGTGATCAGGATTAAGTTGTAAGTTGGTCATTTTTGCTGTGATATAGTTAGCAAGGGATCTAGCGGATAAATCTGATGCTAATGAATATCCTACAAATCTCTCAATTGTCTTACTATGATGAACATACTGAAAAGCAATCGACAGTTGCTCACATTTGCTAATATCTTTTGTTTCATCTGCCAAGACAGTAAAGAATTTAGCTTCGTGAAGTTCTTGTTTTATGAAAGAGTAAACCTGATTGGACATGAAACTAATGATTTCATACGATCAAGCTGGCAACCAATTGACTCACCCATTGTCACTCTTGTTTCATACTCCTTCCAAGAAGCCATTGCCTGGGTATGATACTTTCCATTGGAGTGAGTAGTTAACATGCCTTTCTGCCCAGTAGCATGCTTCCAGTCCCTGAATCCTCCTACTGAGGAGAAAGAAGGTTCCGGACTATTGATGAAAAAATGGCATGCAAAGCAGAAAGCAGCATCTAATTTCATGGAATACTCAAGCCATGGAAAATGCTCATACCACTTTTTTTGAAACGAGCGACTAGCCTTACCAAACACAGTTGGAGGAAAATTTATAGTAGGTTGTATTGGCTTATCATACTTGTTTTTTGCTAAATCCAAGGCATTGCTGTCTGTCTCATCACCGCAGCTAGTACTAGATCTTGTTGACCTAACAGTTGTGGTCAATGTGTAAAGAAAGGTTTAAATTCAGTCAGTTATATAGTCACAGTGAATAACCTAGTTACCTTCATCAACATCATTTGGACTGCTTTGACAATTCTCTTGCAGGCTTGAGCTCACATCAATTCTAATCCTTTTAAAACCACTTGCACTCCAAAAACTTTCCATTCTTAAAACAATTGAACTTTGCAGTTGACACAGTAGAATTTGTAGAAACACACTTCAAACACTTCAAAAAAACAGCTGTTACTTACAACATGCGCATACAATGTTATTTATTACATAATCACTATTCACTAATCAATAATTATTTTGTAGGCAGTGCGTACATGATAATGACGGGATGTTGTAATGTTGTAATAACTAATAAACAAGTGTAAACATACAGAAGCCATTTAATTTTCCTGGAACATTTTTACCAGGGCAATGCCCTGGTATGCCCAGGCCTAGATACGCCTATGGTTGAGGAGTTGTGACACCTATAGTGTACAAGCGTTAGTATCTAAATATACTTTTGTTAATGTATACGTTTGTATAACGAGTATGTGTTTCTAGATATTGGTCATATTTCCTATATTAGAGCTTGTTTAATAAGGATAAACTAAGATAATGTTCAAATGATGTTTAAGTAAGGTTATAAGGTTGTGAAGTTTAGAAGGTAAAGCAAATTTACTATCACAACATTACCACTTAATCTCATTTCAGTGTTGTAACCTTGTTTTCCAACATAAAACTACAGCTAAAAATGGACATCAGCAGTCTCAGGTGGCAATTCTTTGCATGTGCAAATGCGAAAATTTCTTGCAGGTGTTAATTTATTATTACTAATCTTTTATAATTAAAAGTGTTTACATGTGTGAACTTTAAACCATTGATTACATAAGTAATCAACGATCAAGATTCTCAGCCAAGTGTTATTAATTATTAGTATTGATCAAACCTTGCTTGCCTTTAGCCTTGCATTATCTAACACTAACTCCTACATGTAACGCTTACTCCTTCTACAAGCAAAAATTGTAAAGTGCAATTAAAAAATTGACACTATCAAGAAAAAAACAAATAAATTTTTTTCTTGATGTATGTTAAAACCATTTAATGGTTTTAACATTAAATGACATCATTGCTTAACCAACAAAAATCATGCTAAAGTTGCCATGGCATTTTTATATGAATTTATATCATAAACTGAGTGTTTCAATTCTACCATTTTTCTCAAGGATTTTTTAAGAGCTTTCATGCTCGTACTGATTAAAGTGTATAGATAATTAAAAGAAACGTACTTCACTACTATAAGAGAAAACAGTGTTACCAATATTGAATGTAAAAATTAATTAAGTCTCCAAAGTGAGACCTTTATTGATAGCTTACTGCTGTATAATTTTCCTAAATTATAGGAAAGTTGCCTAAAACAAATGCATCTATTATGTAAACTATTGGAAAATGGCTCTTGTGTGCAAAAGGGCTTCAAGACTAAGGTTTTAATTGACTGTTGTATGGTCTTTACCCCTTTGTATGCAGTAGCAATGTTTTAATTCCACAGCATGATAATGGACATTTCGAGTTGTTAGAGTTTAGGGTTGATCTCTGACCCGAAAAAGGTTATCCCTTTTTAACAAAAGAAGCAATTTTGTAAGTGTCACATGTTCTTTAACCTGATAGAGGTGGTAGATTTTTCGTCTGATGGCTTCACGATCAAAATTGTCAACTAACAGGCATCTGGAGAATCCATACCTCTTTGTTGGAGTAGAAAAAGCAGCTCCGCCGGTGTTGACTTTCTCTTTTCAAAGCCTTTTGATGCTGGCACGTGAAAGTCCTGTGGCATCAGCTGTTCTTTTAAGAGGTCCTTGAGTATGTTTACACCTGCTTAGTTCCTCAAAATAGTCATACACATGTACAACAACCTCCTTTGTTTGAGACTTCAGTCTCTTCCCTGTTGGCATCTTCACTAACACGAGAGAAAACGTGATCTGTTCGTATGACATTCACATAATGAATAATATTAAAATGTGCTTTAATGCTAATTGAATATATTAGGTGAGAAAATACCTCACCTAACATTCCATGCATAAAACACCTTTTTTTTAATAAGGGGCTCTTCTCAACACGGAGATACTATAGAGAGCGCAGACATTGCAGCACAGGTTGCTGACAAAACTCACAGCAACATGGTTGACTTTGTTGTAGAAACACTAAGTGAAATAGATCACAATGATGTCACTACAGATGATACTGATGAAACATGTGCCTGTAACCAGGACCTTATAAGAAAAAGAAGAGAGCTATTGGATGGAAAACTAAGCACATACAAACATGAGCAAATGAAACGAAAGTTGCCTGTCGATGCTCAATTGCTTACATGTGCCCAAGAAGACTTGGCAATTAAGAAGAAGCTAGTGGAGCAAATGGATACATTTGAAAAGCAATATAGTGAAACCATGACAAAGCTTTCGGATAATGTGGAGAAGCTGACTAATTCGATTTCTGAAGGCTTCTCTATTTTGAAGCATTTCATGATCCCACCGCCACCAACACCCTATGCATATCAAGCTCCAATGTATAGTCAATGACCGTCAAATAGTTACAGTGCGGTTTCTTTTCCTCAACCTTTCAACTCTGATTCTTCATAATGATCAATTCCATATTTATTTATTAACAGAGCATCGTAATCACTTATTTGAAATCAAAACTAATACAATTATTTTCATATAAATCATCATTTAATCAAATCAAATTGAAGAGAGACTTTTATTTTTGAACAAAATTAAAATAGAGACCATTTTAAATACTATCATTGGTCAAAATATGATGTAAGCACTCTTCTGACTCTCTTGCCTTCCACCCCATTACAGTGGTTGATGGATCTGCTTGAGCCTACAGGTGGTTGAAAAATTTTATTATAATGTACAGTCTGCTGTACTTGCATCTTCACCAATAGTCTCATGATTGAGCTCACAAAAATTATGGAGGACAAAGCATGCATAAATAGCATGAGGCAAATCATGTAGATTAACATCCATGGCATGTCTCAGTGCACCAAAACGAGCTTTAAGCCTGCCGAATGAACATTCAATAACATTACGGGCACTGCACAACTTGTACCCAAAGTATTGTTCTTGTGCAGATGATCCACCATTAGTGTATTCTTTCATGAGATATGGTAACAATGGGTAAGCAGGGTCACCTATGAAAAATATGGGTATTGGGTCTGTGTCCTCAACAATTTGTATTGGACAAGGAGGTATTTTTCAGTTTTCAAAAGGTGGTTTAGCTGTGAGTTGGCAAAGATTCAAGCATTGTGAACACTGCCTAGCCATTTCACAACAATATCAAAAAAACAATACTTATAATCACAACAAACTTGTACTTTAAGAGAGTATTGGCTCTTCCTGTTGATATAGTCAGTAGGGTTTTGAGTAGGTGCTTTAATATCTATTTGGGTGCCATCAAAGGCACCAATACACTGTGGGACTCCAAACACTCTATAGAAGCTTTCTACTTTGTCTTTTACCTCTTCTTCAGTTACAGGTAGCTTAATATGTTTATGACCCAAATATACAGTCAATGCATAGGACACACTTCTAATTATGATGGAAACAGTTGATCGAGCGATCCCAAAAGCATTTGCTGACTTATAGAGTCTTCCCTCATCGGATAAGTAGTATAATGTTACAGCTACTTGTTTCTCTAATGAAATGGATGGTCTCATATTGGTTGACGTCTCTATGTATGGACATAATTCATTGCAAAGTTTCAAAAAGTTTTCTTTACCCATTCGGAAGTTCTCCTTCCATTCTTGGCTAATCATGACATCATTTACAAAGTTGTCCCACTATACCTGAGTCCTTCCAGGCCTAATCCAACAATGTCTTGGACTCCTCTTCCTCTTATAGACTTCCCAGGATTTATTCCTGAAAGTGCAACATGGAAAATTTTCTTTTTCATCTCATAAGAAGTAGAAGCAGTAATGTACATCAATAAGCAGTTTAGGTGGTGGAGAGAAATCAAGGTTGACAATAAATTGAATAAAGCCATGACAGCCATCACTCTTTGCTTTGCCTCCACATTGAGAACATCATGTGATATTATGTTTTGATCTCACACGTAAACGAGAAATGCAGTGTTTTGAAAACAATTCGTTTTGCGCATCATTGCCGTTTGCATTTGCATTTTCATCGTTTCCGTGTAAACGCAAGCAGTAAGTGGATACAAAACGAAACAGATTTGGACCGAAAACTTTGTCATGTAAATAGAGCCTCACACATGCTTTAAACTGATATGCTTTTGGAGGAACTGCTAACTAGGGTAGCTTCCTTATATATGTTGAATAACCACAGCATTTTAGAACCTGACAATTCTGTTATTTTCCAAATGTTGGTTTTGCCACCTCGATGACCAAAAAAGTAAGAGATGTTGGAAGTTCTGAGTCATAGCGGCTACCACAGGTGTCAAATATAGTCAACCTGAGAGCTCGTGACTGCTAGCTAAAGATAAATTTGAGATTAATAATGACTTCGCCTGTGCTGTTAGTTGATGTGCATTGACAGTTGTTGCCAAAAAATCCTCAAATACTGGCAAAAACTTCTTGCACAATAGTCATGCATTGATGAAACTTCTTTTAGTTTCTAGCCTTTTTAATGTCATATGCCAGTCTAAACCCTAAACATTTTGTTAAAAGAAATGGGTTTCAAGTGAGTCACTATAACTTTTGTTATGATGCCTATTAGTAATGTATTTTATAGACATAAGAGAGTGGATGACAGATGCCACTACTACAAACAACCACGTATTATTGAACAGAGGCATGCTTACCTTCGTCGAATGAGGACAAACCATCAAGAGAATAAGCCAGTTGTTTACTTTGATGAAACCTGGGCCAATGCTCATGATGGTAAGGATTGTGCTTGGGTGGAGAAGGATGATGTGACTGGTGGAACTCTTGGCGGTATAAGAAGGCCTCTTGGGAAGGGTGCACGGCTTATTGTTCTTGGAGCTGGTAGTGAGACTGGTTGGATTCCTAACACCACTCTTATATTCAGACCCAAAAAAAATAATGGTGATTACCATGATGAGATGACTGCTGATCATTTTGAGGAGTGTTTTGCTACCAAACCTCTCCCTAATGTTCAACTTAACAGTGTTATTGTCATGGATAATGCCTCATATCATAGTCGTCGTAGTGACCCTGTCCCAGTCAAAAGTTGGACAAAGCAAAAGATGCAAGATTGGCTTCAGGCAAAGGGAATTGAATTCCCAACAAATGCCTTGAAAGCTGAATTATGTAAGATTATACAAAGATTGAAACTTACTCCTCGTTATGTTGTTGATGACATAGCAGCTGCTTTTGGTAAGTTTTCAGTCGAGATTGTATTTTATTTATTGATCTGTACATCATATAGGGCACGAGGTGGTCCGACTCCCTGTTGCTCACTGCATTCTCAATCCTATTGAGTTGGCATGGACACAGGTTAAAGGTGACATTAAGGCAACTCATGCATTCAATCTCTGTGAGGTAGAGCAGCTGGCATGGGAGGGTTTTGATGTTGTGACACCTGACCGTTAGATGAGCCTTGTTCAACATGTTCAGATCCACTATGAAGACCACTATTGGTCTAGTGATGGCCTCTATGAGGAGTTAGTGGATGAATTCATCATTTGAGTTGGAGGTGAATCAGATGAGTCTGATGATTCCGATCAATCTGATGATAGTTCCGATGATAAATAGTTCTAGGCATCGTCAGTTTCTTTCTTTCTAAAAAAGGTATTTTTCAAAACCACGGTGGCTTTATAGCTGTCCAAAATTCACAAAAGACAATACCTGATTATTATTTTTATAATAACAGAACATCTGTTCATATAATTAGAAATGTAATTTTGAATTGCCACGTGACATAAGCTGACTTCTCAAGGCAAAAATTGTTGTTTATTAAAATCCTGGAATGTGTTGAATTTGAAGTATGACGAAGGTATGCCATTGAAAATGTATGGAGTTGTTTAGTGTGCTACTTTCTCGTAGCACTAGACAGCCAAATTATATATGTAAAATCTGGGTTTGCAAGCTGAATTGATTGGTGCAAGTTCCATGCAAATAGCATGTAAAACGGCAAAAGTTATTTACATGTCTGGGTGGTTCTTCTCAACTTGGACATACTATAGTCCTCCCTCGATTTTTTTGTGTTGCCAGTGACCCACCTCATATTTTCTCACAGAGTTCATAATATAACATGATTACCCGGCCATGCTTACTTCAACAACCAGAGTCAACTGCCTCCCTAAACTTATTCGTATTGCTTTAAGCTTTGAAGTCAATATTGTTTTTGTTAGTTGCTCCTTTGTATGTGGATAATCTTTCAAACAGTTGTCTCTAGCGTCCTCTAATGTTACTGGTAACTCTTGGCGCATAAGAGCAAGGATATCGTCATATTTAGTTTTAACTGATTCCCAATCCACACTTTTTGATATCTTTTTTACCTTGTAGTCATGAGTAACATTCGATAAGAGTTCAGCCTCATCACCAGTCCATTTAAAGTCCTCTTCTTTGACCAGTAGACTTAACAACTGCTTTCTTCAAACCATTCCTTTTACAACATGCTTCATCACGTGATCTATGAATTATTATTAGCTAGTTAATTTTTATTAGCTGAAAACGTAACACTGGTTTGTGCGTTTATTATATTGTTTCTTGGAGTCGTTGACGTGTAAACAGAGCCTGAATCAGAGCACTCATCTCCATCTTAGCTTGTGCCATAACAAGTGATCCAATCTCACAGCTGTGGGAACAAAAGCACTGACTGTCTCACCTTGTGAGATGCATGCAAAGTGATTGAAAAACATGCAATGTTCCCTTTAAGGACCCAACTGAGGGATCTTAACCTCTTTGACCCTGATTATGTTGATGGACACATGTCTAATGCCAGTGATGCAGAAGCAGTAGTACTATTCAGAGGAGCTTCAGTGACAGTACTGGTCAAGCTGGTATTTGTGCTCTTTGTACTAATACTACTGTTACAAATATAATTCGGCCCATTGCTGTTGCCACTACTGCTTGGAGTTCCTCAGCTACTGACATCACTTCTTTACCACTTGGATCACCCCCTATTAGAAGTACCATCATTGGTTGACGTTTTTTTGACCCCAATTTACCAGAAAGACAGAGAGTGTCAGAAAGTCCACCATGATCTGATCCAACGCGTCAGAAGGACAAAATTCTAGACAGACTAGTGCTCAGTGAGGTGCACAGATCAGTTAAGGACTCACTGGGAATCTGTTGTTTTGCTTCCAGATTGTTTCTTTGTCTGGGAGGTATCCAGTAGTTATTGAGCAACCTGTTAAAGAAATACATTAACATCATTCAAAATTGTAACACCACAAAGTATTTACCATGTCATCGAATAGTTTATCACACATTCTGATGATATTTATGTGTGCAATGTAGATTATTCCCTCACTCTTTGTTACCTTTAGAATTGGAGGTGTATGTGTCTTAATGATGAGCTGATATAAAAACAAAATTTAACAGTTCCAATGGGTCTATGACTTTAGCATTAATAAATCTAGCTATCTATCTTGAACTAATTTGATACCTATCAACAAAATTGTGCTTAATTTGTCATAGCATTTTTATATATGAATTTTAGATCATGAACTGAGTGTTTTCAATACTACAATTTTCTGAAGAATTTTTTAGAGCCTTTGTGCTCGTATTGATTGAGAAACTTGTCTCTGTTTAGCTGATAGTTGCTGTTTTGGAAAAATGTCTAGCACCTCCATCAAATTTATATCCTCATTGGAGGTACTCTAAACATTTGCTGAGTCCACCAGAAGCAAAAACTAAATAAATGAATAAATAATTAAATAC
Organism: Xestospongia muta; assembly: GCA_963693285.1. Lineage (NCBI taxonomy): Eukaryota > Metazoa > Porifera > Demospongiae > Haplosclerida > Petrosiidae > Xestospongia > Xestospongia muta. The sequence continues at coordinate 3,479,102 of OY848925.1, forward strand.
AATCTAAAATATTTATATCACCCATGGTTGAGTAAATTGCTTAAAACGTAAATGAATATACTAGAAATGTAATTATAAAAATTAATTCTTTGTTAATTATATGTAAATGAAAGCAAGAAGGGACTTCATAGTACTTTATATCACAACCTCACTCTTGACTCTTTTGAGAACATATTGACTACTTACTAACTGTTGTTTCTTACTAAACATAACTGGTTAGTACCTATACCTACTGAGCTTAGTCATGTGTGATAGCTTTCGGACCTACTTTCACACTAGTAAATTATTATTTGATTACTGTATCTGTTTGTACAAGTGACTACATGTGTTTATTATAATATTCTCTAAAGTACTTATAAATATCTAACTAATCAAGAACAGACTTCTGGTAGGGTTACAATGGCAAAACATGGCCAAATACTGTGTGAACAGAACTGTAATGATACTATAATTTTCATAAATGATCACATTAGAGGTTACATTTGTACAACAACCTGTAAAAGTTATCAAAAGAGTATGAATCAAATAATATACCTTAATTCACTTTAGAGATAAATGTAGTTCAAACAAACAGCTACAGTAAGATACAATGACTACTATAAATATAAATTACATGTACCTTAATGAGTGGAAGTTACACTTCTGGCAACAGAACTATCACCTAAGAGTACAAAGTGATGATTATATAATAATTACTATGTTCACCAGTATCAGTTTTTATAGCCCATTTTGGTGCATCATTAGGTGGAACAGTAGCAGAAGGTGATCTTTCCTTTCTGATCTTCTTTCCAACCAATCCACTGGAAGGAGACTTAGCTTGCCTTTTATTAAATCGATGATCTAGAATTTTCATAAACTCATTAAGTCCTACAACAACATAATAACAGTGTAAATAAACAATTGTTAATGCTTACTATCAGAACGCCACAATAATTTGTGTTCAATTATTCCATTAGGGTTGTTAGGATCATTTGATTCTTCAGTTACGTATAACAAGTTTAGGAACCACCAGTATTTCTCACGTTCCATTTCAGTTGTCACTGACCCTCGTCTCTGGAATTTCTGTAAAAAAATTAATTTATTACACTGTAGCACACAGACTCAGCTTTTAGCATATTGTTCTTAAACTAATTCATAATTAGTACACATACACGTTCACATTGTGATCTATATTTTCTCTGTTTTGATTGATTCTCCACAAAATCTTCCTTGCCAGATTGATGCTCAAGAAAAGCATGGCACAGATTTTCATAACAACATCTTACTGCCACTAAAAACATGTTGAAAACATTCAGATATTTTTTTCAGCCAGTCTTACTTTTTATTTCTTTTTCAGAAAATTTGCAGCTTGGTTGACTTTGAATTTGTTCAGTAATAGAGACTTGAACAGTTTTGTTGCAATCAGATGAAAATCTAGGAATACAACTATTAATTATTATTACAATTACCTACTTTTGAAATTCCATAAATTGCTTTTCTAATTTTTTAAGGGTAGAATACACCTTGTTCTAAAAAAAGGGTTTTTTAACAACACTACAGAGCAATTTAAGTAAACCTACAGATAATGTATAACTTATATACCTGGTTTACTTATCCAGCTGGAGGATCGTTGAACGTCAATTGACGAGGTTGTAAAACTAGGGATCGCTTGACAGAACGACGTTTCTCTTGAGTGCTGCCATTTCTATAAACAGAACCAGTATAGTACAAAAAGTGTCTTGGACTACTATGAGATCTAGACGAGCTATAGAAACTTTAAGCAGTAGCCATGTGCTCCTTGGCTAATTAAGTAGGTGAGACATACTTGTAGGCTTGTCTTCTGACTCTACAGTGTTAACTGGAATTTACTGGTGACTCCTTTTCAAAATATGCAAGTTGTCCAAAATGTTACTCTATATACTGATTGGATTCTTGCAAAATAACATTACCTGACAAAACTTTGCACTCAAAGCAATGTTCCTATGTAAAATTTCCCAACCATCCACACATTTGTTATTGTAAAGCTTGTGATACTCTGTTTTTAAAGAAAGTGAAAACATCAACTGGAACTATTAGTCTCTATCCACGGCAAATGTTTTGTTATAAAAGTTTAGTTGACTCTTTGAAAGATTTAGTATGTTAGTCATTTTTTATGAAAAGTGTGAAATTGTGGAGGACAACGAAAACAGAAGAAGGTATATTAATGGGTATATACGATGGAAAAGTTTGGAAAGAGTTTCTCAGTCCTGATGCTGTGCCCTTTTTGTCATTGCCTTATAACTTTGCACTATGTCTTAATGTTGACTGGTTCCAGCCATTTAAGAACACTTGTTACTCTGTTGGAGCAATGTACATTTCTGTTTTAAACCTTCCTCGAAATGAAAGGTATGCACTTAACAATGTCATTCTATTGGGTATTATACCTGGACCTAACGAACCTAAAATAAATATGAATAGTTACCTTCAACCCCTAGTGAATGACCTACTTACATTTTGGAAAGGTGTGGTAATCCCATCAGCTTTTGGAAGTCCAGTTTTTGTTCGAGCAGCTCTCATTTGTACATCATGTGACATACCTGCCAGCCAAAAGGTTCTGGCTTTGTTGGACACAATGCTTACCGAGCATGTTCCAAGTGCCTTAATGCATTTCCTACTGAGCACTTTGGAGAAAAACCAGATTATTCAGGAACTGACAAAGGACATTCTAGCACATTATGATTGTTGCCTACTTTTTGTAAAAGTTGTTAGTATTCTGTGTCAACATAAAATTACTGTTTCAGATCTTCAAAAAGGTGAAAAATTACTCATGGAATTTTGTGAAACATTTCAGTCATTGTATGGGAAAAGTATTATACAATCAGTATACATCTTCATGCTCACCTCATGGGCTGTATATTAGATTTTGGTCCTGTATTTCATTTTGGTTGTTCATTTTTGAACGATTAAATGGTGTTTTGGGGTCATATCACACAAACTGCCATGACATTTCCTTACAGCTAATGAGAAGATTTTCATCGTCTACATATCACTGTATTCAGAACTGGCCTGAAGAGTATAGAGAAGAGTTGTATCCACTTCTCAATAAGCATCATATTGTCAAGGATCATTAGAGGGAGTTTCCTTTGAGCTGATACTAGAAGTCTTTCAGTTTGAAGATGTGAAACCTATTCCACCAGTTCATGAAATGGCTTGGAAACAGCACCAGAAAGGTTCATTGCATGAATATCCATGACGAAGAACATAATTATGTATACTCAACTTTGCTTTTGTTGGTGATAACAAACCATTTACGTATGTTTCTTTAGTTACTCATTGTATTCCCATTACAATGTACACAAACATCTACACATACTTTAACTATCACCTCCCTGCATGGCATAAATACCAACCTTGTTAGAAAGTTGGTCAGGAGCAAACATAACCTTGTCCTAATATAAATCTTCTGATCTAAACAAATGCCTTAACTGGGTGTGGTACTTTACTCAATGAAATATATGCCAGTATTGAGCACAATCACCCTTCTGATTGTGGAAAGCCGTAAATACACAAATACCATATAGCAGGTAATTTTCACATGGGGCAAATTTTTGTATTTTTGAAGGCTTTCTGGGATGTGCAAAAGTTAAGCCTGTGAATTTTATTTTTGTGGCATGTGCTTGTGCAAAGTTACATTTGAGCCATGATGTCTCTCTATCAATATTTTAAGCCAGCTACTACTGACCTTCCAAATCCCAACAGTTCACTCAGTCGTGTTGGTATAAAGGATGCAAATAAGGCGATGAAAAATTTTCCAAAGCATTCAAAATTTAGAGGTACGTATGCCAAGCTCACGCCCAACAAACATACAGTTATATGGCAATAAGATAGCAGTTATCCATTATGGCTTCAATTATAAAGATGCATACTCTTTCATGATTACTACTACTATAGAGAATGTGGTCAGGCAGAAATAAAGATTTGAATTTCAATTCTAAAGACTCTGCATATCTCAACGAAAATTTGCACCACTAATAATCTCTTGATATATGGTAGTTTATATCCACCCAAGATAGTCAATCTAGTCAGAGAAAGATTTAGCTTAAAGCTCGATACTTGGGGCATCTCGATTTTTCAATTCCTGTGTCATGAATATTTCTATATTAAAGCTACAAGTCATTAACAATGTGAAATATGTGATGAAAAGATTGTCAAAATTATTCTAACAAACTCGTACTTATCAGAAGTTATTGGACTCTCCTTGTTTTTTATAAATGCTGTTTCCCCACTTTCATCAATTATAACAACAGGTGTTAAGGTGTTCTCTCTGAAAGAGAAGGAAAAAATGAGTCAATTTGAAGTAGATACTGAAAAGCAGTTTAATTACATATAACCTATTAGTAGTTAACAACATTGGCATGACTAATGATGAGTACTAGAGCTGACACAAAACTATTATAAACAAGTGAATTTGTTTGATACTATAATTCAAATAGACCATTGACACTAACTTAAACTAACATTTGTTCCTAACAATATGTAAAATAAAATTAACAATAACTATTAAGCTATCAGAAGATCTTACTCCCTGTATCAAGATTTATGATAATTCTAAACTGATCACTGATTTGAATAGATGCTGTATCATGTTTCCAGGAATATACACACCTATTAAAGACCCTACAAAAAACAATACAAAAATTACATTATGACTAATAGACTGTCTACACTCTATAATGAACCATTAGTGACATAAGCAAGTACAACAGATATACGTATTAAACAAATTAATTCTTTACAATGGAGAAACATTTGTTATGGAGTGCACTTATGAGGACATTTTATTCTTTTATTCCATTCAATGGTAGTATTATGATGTGTTGTTTAGTTGTTTTATTGAGTAAATCTTGTAATCGCATATAAAAGTTTGTCTGAATTGAGAAGATCCACTATTAAAATTTAATGTGATATACAAGGGAATGCGATGTGAAAAACAGTTTGTACTGCAGTATCGTTTAATTATATCATAATTTTATTCACATGAATGTAGGTAAATTACACAAAAAGAATTTCAAGATATGTCATTAGAAACATTTCTTATTTATATATTATTTGTAATACTAACATCCTATTAATGAAGAAAGTTTAATTATAATCTGATTTCCCATTAAAAATTAAGACTAGTATTTGCAATAGGTATAAACCATGATTATTACTAGAATGAATCATTCAAAATCATTTGTAAGAAAAGTCAGTGAGTAGTAAGTTTAAGGTACCATGGCTTAGATTGAACCCCTCCAGCCATTATTCAAAAAAGAGTTGTCACATGTACACACATACATATAAACACACAACTCAAAATAATCTTGTTACTATAAAGTACGTTTGTATATGAGGTAAACCACAAACTATACATTACATTGTGTGAAGTTTATAAACTCTTACAGTTTTAGAGATTTGCAAACTTTTAAAAGAACAGGATGAACAGCAAATACTACAGTTGCCTATAAAATAAAAACAGATTGTTACATAACTCTCTAATATTATTATTGAACTTAAAAGTCTACATGCTTAATAAGAAATGAAGCATCTAAATGTATGTGTGAGAGTTCACAACTTATAATATTGATATGCCCCTATCATCAACAAAGTAAATGTCTATTCTACAATATACTGCATACTCAGTATTGTCAGTAGAAACTTTGGTGAGACTTAAAAAACTTTGTAAAGTCAGATTTACAAATACATGTTTACTAGCTTACCAATTGATGTAACCATAATGCTTTCTGTAACGAAGTCCCTTTTCTGTCAGCACCATCAGCTCCAAATTGGGAATACTATATATCTGAATTAATAAAGCAGTAATCAAAAGGGGTGTTACCCACTTCTGTGAGTCGAGCATAAATCTATCATACATCTCACAACACACACACCTACAGTATAGACAATGAACAACTATAACATCCCATAACTAAAATAATATGAACTAGTGTAAAGATACAATGCATATAATTCGCAATAGTAATTTCTTTGTACATGTTATCTAAGCAAAGGACTTTGAGAAAATATAATTTTGCAGCATTCATAGACAGGAAGTGGTTTCTTATTGACGAATACACACATTATATATATATATATATATATATATATATATATAAGGTTATCAAAAAGAATACTTAGAAAACTCAATCACTTTATGAATATTATTATCATAAAACCATAATAATGAAAAGAGGCAATATTAGAGTGCTATACTATGGTTGACCTTCAGAGACTGTTTTCAGCCACATTGGTTGCTATGTGGCAGTATATCCTTAATAGTAGAGGTAGTCATGGTCAGTGAAATGTACTTTAGACTCTTACAACAATTTTGTATAACTATTGCATGTATTACAAAAAATCATTTTTATAAACTTTCCATTATTTTAAAGCGACTCAATAGCTTAAATAAGTCTATATAAATACCTTTATTTATTTCAATGATAACAACACTTCTAATGTACATGTACAGAGAGACTCACATGTATTTATTTTTAAAAGGACGTTCTTTAGACACAACAGTAACTTCTTATTAGTAGTATAATGTGATTTTAACCTGGCGGTAGTAGCATCATGTAACTCTTTAAACCTATAATAACAATAAATAACAGTTAATCACACTAACTTACAAGTACATGTATATGAGCACAATGTATCATTTGTACATTAAATTACAATAACGTATGTATTATGTACCTCCATGCATGAACATACATTGAATGGATCTTCTCAAGTGTATTAATAAGGGAAAAACCCTCTTGATTATCATCCAAATGAGCAGCATCTATACGTAGTTTGTCAATTTCTGTAAGAGGCGAGTTGTCATCATCATTAGCAGAATGTGAAAATTCAGGAGATTGGAAGAAAGTGGATTCATTTTGCTGTAATGGCTGTGTTACATTGAGGAAAAAGGTGGTGTTTGTGTTTTCTTTAGTTTGTGTGGTAGTAGTGGTATTCAGTGAAGCTGGTACTGGACTATCATTAATATTATTAGAGCTGATAGTGAGAACTGGGGAGTTAAGGATGGAATTATCTGGTGAGTTAAGAAAGAGTCCACTGGTATAATCTACTTCATGTTCCATTTGTGGCTGTTCTTTCTCATCTCTTAGAGAATGTTCTTGTTTCTTATCTGGTATTTCTGATTTCTTACTGGGTTTAACTGGTCTTGTTGTTGTTGCTGTTTAAGTAACGTCTTCTCTTCAAATACACTTTCTTTATCTAATGACATTTGTTGTATTTGCTGCGGTTCTATGAGCTCTTGTTTCTTCTGTTCTTCAATAAGTTGTTGCTGTCTCTGCTCCTCAATTAATTTCTGTTGCTCCAATTGCTTGTGTTTCTTCTGTTCTTCAAAAAGTTGTTGTTGTCTATGCTCCTCAAGTAACTTTTGCTCTTGTTTTTTTGCTCCTCTAGCAATTGTTGCCGTCTCTGCTGTTCTTGCTTTTCCCTTTGAAGTCTCTTCTGTTCTGCTTCATATTATACTTCAAGATGTAAACGTTTGTTAGCATCAGTAGCTTGAACAAATTTTTGAAGTATACTCTTATCAAGACTCTTTCTACTAGACAATGACACAGGTTCAAGTTCACTGTCATCTTCTAATAAAATTGAAGGAACTTGTGTTTAATTAAGTGTACCATCTAAAATAGCTATTTCTGGAGTAAGAATTAGAGGAGAATTAACTGCACCCACTGGTCCAGGAGATTGCTGTAGTGTTGGAACCACTGAGGCCAAATGACGTAATTTTGCTTTTGTTGGTGTATTAGATACAGGTATAGTAATAGAGGGTCTTTGTATAGAGTTAACTAACGAATGTGAGAGGTTTTGAGATGGGCGTGTCAAGTTAATAGGGTTTGAATAAGATATTTAGACCTGTTATTAGGTGTTGTCAAGGCTACTGGATGATTAGAGATAGCATCTGGTTGTTGTAAAAAATGATCTGGATCAACCTATTAATAGTAATAGATATTAATACTGCAATGTAAAATACATTGTATATCCAGAAAGGTTTGTGCTATAACAATGACAAAACAAATTACAATTGTATTATACATAAACAATTAACAATTGACCAGCCTTGTACATACCCAGATGTTCGACAAAAGAAAAGAACGCCTGGTAACTACTGTTTATGCATGAGCATAATTTTCATAGATTATATTGTATAAATTGCAATTATCCTGATGCACAAGTAGTTACCAGGCATTCTTTTCATTCCCCAAAGGCCTAGATACAATAGCTGACATGTACACATAATGAAAGCCATTGTCATTATCATCAAGGTTAGTAAAATCAACGATACAAAATGTAAGAGTCACACTCTTAAGATATGTGACAATTGCTTTGTGGATAGATTATTATAGAAAGTAGGTAATTCAAACTTATGAACAAGACTTTATTAAATAATTTCAACACATTCATCTACCACTTTAAAAGCTACACATGATGAGGCTATAATAAAAATCTGAAAAAACACACTTTGAAATGAAGGGACATTTCCATGCAGTATAGATTTACCATAATATTTATAAATCAGCACATAACACATCAAATTTGGTAGGCTATCATAACCATCTGATCTTGTAAATGTACGACAATATAAAAATAACAAAAATTTCCTATTATTAATATGTACGTCTACTGGTGCATTCTGTAACAGGAACATTTTATCAACACATGCTTGGTCACCATCTTGTTCAGTAGTAGCTAACACTACTCTACACCACACTACTATTCTGTGTACACCTATTTCATTTTGATATCATTACCACTCAAATCTAAACAGCATAAACTCATTAGTTCCAGTATACATCTGTTTATTCTGTATACACATATTTTGTTTTGCTATCACAGTGCCTCCAACTATACAGATTTCTCTGTATTTATACGGATGGATACATTCTTATACAGTTATACAGAATTCATTACAAAAATACGAATATATGCATGTGGTACATAGCTACTACAGTGGTGTGCAGTGGTGAGGTGATCAGTATGACTTTGTGATTGCGATGGACGTTGGTGACAATTATAGTAGTTCTACTAGTACTTTCACTGACTCTATGTCCTGTGCTAATGATGACTCAGAGTAGAGCTAAGAATTGTACTCATGCTAGAAATTTGTCTTATAAAGCTTCTAAATAGAATGTTTACTTTGTTTCATTATTTTGTTCATGTATAGCCATCATTACGTCATTTTATACTGAAAATCATTGCAAAATACTGAAAAATGAGTTTTTTTATACTGGAATTAAAAAGGCCTACTTGGAGGCTCTGCTATCATTACCACTCAAATCTAAACAGCATAAACTCATTGGTTCCAGTATACATCTGTTTATTCTGTGTACACCTATTTCATTTGGTATCATTACCACTCAAATCTAAACAGCATAAACTCATTAGTTCCTGTATACATTGTGTGAAGACCTATTTCGTTAGCATGTATTGTCTTGAGAGATGAGGGGAATCCTTGAATTGGATAATAAACACAAGATTTGATGACCAGTTTTGTTGGAGGTTTGTCTTAGTCTTTCATTTTGGAGGTAGAAGAGTTCTATTGAAACAATTTTTTGATCTTTAGGAGATAACCTCAGTAAAGTAATAAAATCTTTGGTTCTTTGAATCAAATTGTTGCTTTACTATCTTTTATAAACTTTGGAAAGTTATTAGTAATATGTTTGTTGACTTATGATAAAAATTGCATACTAATAGTTATATAATTTCTTCACCCCACCTCAAGACAATAGTGAACTAAGTAATAATGTAGTTTCTGACCACTAGTTCTAGTTCTAGTTATTAATTCCTATTAACAGTGGTATTTGTATTTATATGCTTATAATACAAATTACCTTTTATTTTAAACCATTGACATCCTTAACTGTTGATACAATTAAATGAAGTTACTCTCCTTTTGTTGATGAGCTACGTTTTCCTCTCTTTCGTGCAATAGAAAGTATAGCTCTGGAAGGTTTGCTTCTACAATCTCCTCCATTGGTCTGGGCAAGGATGTACACAGTCTCCAAGTCACATGCCAGCTACATCTTACCATATTGTCTAGGTGACTCGTGACAAATTCATACAACCGCTGTATTTTGGCGGGAGCAAAAACTATGCATGACCTCCAGTTGTCTATGTCTCACGTGACATAATAACTTATAATAACACTATTGTTACGTACGAATTCATGTGCCACACCTTATCTCGGGAACGCGTGCAAACGCAGTTTCCATGACAACCTACCATTTTTTCAAAATTGGAGGGAACTTTCAAAATCCTGTCACTCGCGTTATGAGAATATCTGCTTAGCTTTGTGTGGTTAGCTCATTGCTTTTCATTTGCAAACTTCATACACTCTGCTCTCTTTACTAAATCAAGACAAGCTCAAACGATGAATACTCCTATCAACAAGATGATCTCTAGTGTCTTCATGACTCCTCCTTCATCTCTGGACAAAGACAGCCAAGAACTAACTACTACAGCTTCTCTCTCACCACCTCCTATCTTTTCCCTTCTAATACCGACTAAAGATGCTCCAAAAACAGAGTCTGTGGACGTCATCTCTCTACTCTACCCTTCATACTGCCACATCAGTGACCAGATTTTGACAAGCCTCAATCCAGTTGATCTCACTAACTGTCTTGCTGTCTGTAAAAGCTGGAGGCAGGCTGTAATCTCTAATAAGAACTGTGTACAAAAGATCAAAAATTACAGAAGACTAATCAAGAAAGATTCTGAAAATCATCACTACATCAAATCTCAACTAAAAACTCTACCACAACTTCATAGACCATTTGGAACAACATCTATTAATGCCATTGCCACTACTACTGTCTCTATGGAGTCTCTTAAAGTCACTGCCAATACTATCACTACAAATGCCACTACCAGTTTGAGACCTTGTCCCAAGTGCAGCTCTCCAGCTAGAAAGATCAATGTGCAAAAAGCTCATTGTAATTTCTGTGATTACAACTTCTGTTGTCAATGTTTCAAGTCATCACACGAACAGAGCTGTACAAGACAACTTTGTTCTAAGAGACCAGCTGACTCTGACTCTATTGTTTGTAACAAGAAGAGCAAAAAGAGATTAAGAAGACTTTAGTTTTTATTTGTTGTATTTATTTATTGATGTTTTGTATTTGTTTTAATGTTTAATATTTATTTGGTTTAAATCATTTCCTTTCATTATTCAACATCAAAAAAATATTTTCAAAATTTACTTTCAATTATTTCAGTACTAAATATCTATAGAAGTCTAAAATAAAGTTTGAGTAACCTGTCAACTTCTTATTAATAGTTGTTGGAGTCTTCCATTAACAACATGCAAATAGAGATTTGTTTCAAAACTGTGAAATGGCTGTTATAAATGCAAGAGCAGATTATGTCAACGTTTTTCAAAGCAGCAATATCTTCTCTGTTACTTCACAAAAAAGATTCCCTCTCTCTAGCACTATATAGCACAGTTGAATATAAATAAGATAAGACTGCTTGACTGTGTTTATAAGTTATGTCTTACAAGCATCATGGTTCTAACGTATGTTAGGGTAGAATAGAGCTAATTCAAGTACAATGCAGCTGCAGCTTCTTCACAGTCAGAGAAAATTGACTCAATCATTAGAGGCTTGTCATGTTCACAATGACACAATAATACATGTAAGTAATATGGTTTTATCCATTACCTTGTATACCACTTACTATCAGACAGAGATAAATATTCAAGTTTAAACTTGTCCTTTAAAGTAAAATGAGAATATTAAAGACAAACACTATTTGTATAGCAGCCTTGGCAGGACAATAAATAATACTTCACGATAAAAGTAATCCAAGAAGGCACCATAAAAACCAAGGAAAGTTTGAAAGTGAAATACTGGTAAAAACATTGACACCATAATCAATTGAGAAACCACAAATGCTGGTAAAGTTGAATAAAGTACCAGTGTCATAATGACAATCACATATGATAGTAATACAAGAGATACTCAAGAGACAAAAGAAATCATTCAATGAAGACTCTAATTAGATAAATTACTTGTAAGATCACAAGATAAGTGAAATTATGGATAGTAAAGTTTAACAAACAAGTATCATTTTAAAGACTATAACAATTTTAAATTTAAAAATCTTTTATCAAACTTAGTACATACAACTTCTCCAACAGACAAACATCAACTGACAGACAACAGTCATTATCTAAGTAAATATTCAAGTTTAAAGAATTAAATTGTGCTAATATTAACTATACCTTTTATCACACATTAGAACATACGACCTTTCCAACTCGTGAGGATCTCATGGAGGAAAACAGCAACTCTTTAGCTAGTGGTATAGACTGAAGTGTGGTATATATTAGGTTAACTACACTTTTTATCTCTTGTTAGAACACATGACCTCTATAATGGACCAACAGCTCCTGGGAGAAAACAGCCAATTACTCACTACAGATAAGAATTTAAGCTCGTTAACCTTTTGTAAAACAATAGAACACACAACCACCACACCTGACCAACATCTTGGTTAAACCAGTCATTCTCCAACTAGTGGTAAGACTTGAATTGTTCCAATATTAACTATAACTTCTGTCAAATTTTAGGACGCATAATATCTCCAGCTGGTGACAATCTCCTCACAGAAGACAGACATTATCTAACTAGTGGTAAGAATGAAAGTGTGTAAATATTAATCAAACCTTTTGTGAAATGGTAGCACACATGACTAGTCCAACTGGTCAACATCATGTTGGAGATGACAGCCATCATCTAACTAGTGGTAAGACTTGAATTGTTCCAATATTAAGTTTAAACTTCTGTCAAATTTTAGCACGCATAATATCTCAAGCTGATGACAATCTCCTCACAGATGACAGTCATTATCTAACTAGTGGTAAGAATGAAAGTGTGCAAATATTAATTAAATCTACTTAATATTGACTACCTTGTTAAAAAAAAGCATTTGGTGAGAGTCCCTCTGTGTCTGACCAATCGGTTGTTGTGAATTCTGATGATCACCCTGTTCTAGAAAGTATTGAAAATGTCATTCAAAACAATAACATACCTACATTTAGTTGGTGGTGAAGTGCTGATTGGTGGATATGAGAGTAATGACAGTGATGATGAAAAGAACGTGAGTGATTATTGTCCTCACACTCAAGAAAATCTTTAATTCTACAGCTATTGTACCATCCATTGTCGCTCTTGATGCTCGTACCATTGACGCAAATGAGGAAGTAAAAGTACAAAAATTTGCTACAAATGGGTGTACTTGTCAACTATGACACAAACAACAACCTTCTTGTACAACTATCACTTCTGATGAATACAAGAGTTACAGGATAAGTGTATTTGAGTTGACAAAAAAGGAATTGGATTTGGTTGTCATTGGTCAAAAAGCAGCTATGACAAACTTCAGTGACGTAAGTTAACCGTCATTTTTCTCAGACTCGGAAACATCAACACTCTACATTTCTACATGGAGGAAGATGGGTGTGTCTAAAGACTTTTTTGTTTCTACACGACATTGGCACGAAGAAGTACAAGGCTCTTAAAAAGCATTCCCATGAAAATGGTATTGCTATATGACGACATAGCAACGAGAGAAGGTTACCAGCCAATACCTTGGCAAGAGATGATATTGACAAATTATTGACATTCTTGGACAACTATAGTGAGGAGAATGCAATTCTTTTACCAGGTAGAATTCCTGAATACAAAAGGGATGACTGCAAGCTACTACCATCTAGTACTACCAAGAGTACAAAGAATCAATTGTAGAATGTGGAGGTCGATTTGCTGTTACTGGTAGAAGCAACTTTTTGCTGTTACTGGTAGAAGCTTCGACCAACACGCTGTATTACAAAACCTATGGCTGACCTTTGTGCCATTTGCCACAAGAACAGCTCTCTTATCACTAGTTCCTTTAGATTTGGGACATCTGAAATTGAAAAAAAGAGGTAATACAAAGATATTAAAAGGAATAAGTGCATACATTACATTACACTACAAAACATAACAATTTAGGTTTTAAAAAAAGCAGAGGAACATCTAGAGCTTGTCAAAACAGAGAGAGACTATTATCGTCTTGTGACAAAAGAGGCTCATCGTATTTCAGTGGAGCATTTTCAATCAATAACAAATACTCACCTCCACAACCAGGTCTATACAGTCAACCTCAATTTGGGCCTAACTTGGCCCATTACAGCTTTGACTTAGCTCAACAGATTCTATAGAATAATTTGTTATAAACCTAATTTAAAATAATTTTGATCTATAGGTGCACTTTCCAAGTGACTCATGGCAGCCTGGGCCAATCTATTTCAAAACACTATGAAAGTGTGGTATCTTTGGTGTACATTGTGAGAGTATTCCAATGCAAATCAATTACCTCATTGACGAGTCAGCAGTAACGGGGCTAATGAAGTCATCAGCATGCTCCACCACTTCTTTGAGACACATGGTCTTGAAGAAGCACATTGCCATTTACATGTTGACAATTGTGTAGGGCAAAATGAAAACAACACAGTAATTCAGGTACTATAATAAGCTACTTTCAAATTAATGTAACATTCATACATTTAGTACCTTTTGTGAAGAGTTCTTGTTGGTCTACATAGCCGCATCACCCTCTCTTTCCTTCCGGTCGGACATACAAAATTTTATCCAGACTGGTGTTTTGGGCTTCTCAAACAAAAATACAGAAGAACAAAGTTGGTTGCTTAAATGACATTCACCATCTTGTTGAGCAATCAGCTGAGGTCAACCAGGCCCAGTTAGTTGTTACCCAGGATGGAGAGATGATTGTAAAGATGTACTACTGGTCAAACTATCTCACCCCTCATTTTAAAAATGTTCCTGGAATAAAAAAATTTAAACATTTTCACATCAGTACAGACAAACCAGGTATTTTTGAAAATTTTAATTTGTTATCTATATCTACTATAGGAAAGTTGGCATTAAAAGCTTCAGTAAACTTTATAGTACATAGATTTAATGCACTAATCACATCGTGGACTCCATCTCAAGACAGTCTACCACCTATAATTATCCTGAAAGGCTTAGATCCCAAGAGACAGTGGTACCTTTTTGATAACATTAGAGAACATTGTCCTAACGAATTATGTAAGAACGCTGTCTGCCCTCTTCAAACTGTACCACGGCCAACTGACAACAGTGCCCATAACAACATTCCTCTCCCTTCAGTTACTGACACCGAGCCACCATCAAAAAGGAGATGTGGGATATGTCGCGAGACGGGACATAATTCACGTAGCTGTAATAACAAGTAGTTAGCCACATTAGTAAAAGAAATCTTTAAAGTTAATACAATTTCACGTACTTTCACAACTTTTCAATTTCACAGTAGAATAACATTCACAGAGTCTTTCCTCTCATTATTAGAATGGTTGTAGATCACTAACAAACTTTCTTCACCAATTTCAGATCAAACCAAACCTTGAAAGTAATGAAATCAGCAGGATGGTAGAGGATTCCTCTTCCCTTACAAAGTTACTACGAAATGTGCTTTACTCTGGATCACGTGATTCGTAGAATTTGAATAGTATATGCGTGGGTGGAAACATTAAATTCAAGTTTTCTCAAAACTCATTTTGCATGCGTTTATCGAAGGTATCAACAAACTCAGCGTCGTCAATACTTCGAAATGGTATGAAAAAGTCAAAATGACAGAATTGACCCAAGTGGTCCCTTTTCGCATATCCGGTCATATATAAAGCAGAAGGAACTTAATGAGATATATTGTTTACAAAGTGCACAAGATACAAGAGAATACACGTCAAAAATAATATCAGATAGAAAAAATATTTAGAAAAGGCTGACATAAATATATCAAAATAATAGAATGACACAAGTGGTTATACATCAGGACTATACAACAGACTCAAAGGAGCTAACATATGGATTATATAACTGACACAGGGAGAAATAATTCTGTTTATACAACATACACAGAATGTTAATTAACACACTGGGGCCAGTTATACAATAGACACTGTTAGTGAGAAGGGAAAAAACAATTTGGAATAATACACCAAGACACAATATATCCACATTAAACAATAAACACGAAGGAAAACAATTAAGAATTAAACAACAGAAAGACTGTTTAATAAGTCAGGATATGTCACTTTACATCATAGACAATGAGGATTAAAAAATCACAATTACACAACACAAAGTTTGGGGTAGCTTTATATGATAGCACAGAGGGTTAACAATTCAGAATTATACAACAGAGTTTACCAATTTTGCCTTATATGACAGACTCACAGGGTTAATAATTTAGAAATATATACAGACACAAAAGTGTTCAGTAAGACATTAGGATTAAACAACTGCTGTCACAAGTTAAAAATCCAAGGTTGGAAATGATTTATTTGACAAATGGATGGAAGTGTCTGACATCAGGTTTACTTCTAATATCAATGAAATGGGCCACTATAACACATCTTTTATGAGATATGGCTGTAGTCTTACATAAAAGACAAAGTTGATAAGATGTGAGGTAACATTAGACAAGGAGGAGTATAAAGTAATGACAAGAGCTGTACGACTAGTTGTTTCATGTCAAAATCCTCAGCCAGTTGCCTATCAATGCCCAAAAATCATAAACCATTAAAACAAAATACAATATACATAACTCACAAAATGATGTCTGATTATGTCCATAATCAACATTAAGATCCAAGAAAAGCCACGAGCAGTGATTGATGTTACATAATTCACCAGATCACAAGCCACAAGCAGTTATTGATGTCCAGCATTAATTACAAATAAGCCTACTAAAAGAGACACAAAATGTTAATAGTATAGCATATCCAATATCTACAAGTATTAGGATACAACCATCATCAAGAATGTCATCTGCATGCTGAGTCAAATGGCATACAAATAGAAAAACTACAGCATAAAAATGAACTAAAATCAAAGAAGTATATAAAAGATGATATTAAATAGACTAGATATTGAGATAGCCTCACTAGATTGCCTCTCCAGTCCAATTATCATTGTTTGCCACTAATAAAGAATTAAAGAAGATAGTATAGTATAATCTTATCAACTTGAAAATGAATAAAAACTCACAGTCTAAGCTATCACATGTTTAGCAGAAGATGTTGCTATATATTAGACATAACTTGCTGTAGTGATCAGATCATCTCTATCAGTGATCATCATCAACTATTCAACTCACTATATAGAAGTAAAACAGTTCAGTAAGCAATCATAGTATCTATAAGATTACTTAAAGTAGTAGAGGTATTAATAAACGTCATCAGATCATCTCCAATATCAACAAATCAATTTACTATAGGTACAGAATTTGTTTTTCCTAAATTACATTTCATGAAAAGCAAGATGACCATTATGATATCATTATAACTTGTAATTATACTACAAAATAACAGAAATGTGATATTTAAGAATATTTATGACTTATACATTATGGGATAAGTATTATAGGATCTTGTTAGATCATCTTCAATTGGTATTGAGCAAATTGCTGTAAAGTAAAGAGAACAAATAGTGAAAACATTCACTTAGCATGTTACCATCAATTTACCACCAGTAAAATAATCATCTCCAGTGGATCAGATAATGTTTGTACTCTAAAAGGAAAAACATTCTAGAAGAAAAGCATCATTCACTTTATGGAAGCATCCTGTTAAACATCTCCAGTAGACCTGCCTACGATAAAATGAAATACAATTATTATCATAAACCAGTTATACACTAGAACTACTGAATCATTTTAGGGCACAATTCTCAATAGATAAAAGTACATCTCAGAAGTAAGAAATATAGATGACAAAAACACAAGAAATGTCACGTAAAACCTCCTATGCTAGAAAATCCAAAGATGCTTGCTAGAAACAAGGACTCATTACTTTAAAAGTAGAGTGTCTATGCTGCCACAAAGCTTTTTAACATAGTTATATAATAGACTGTTTAATTGTCTGGACACATACAGTACAACTGCACTGAGTCTAAACAGGTAACAGCTATGGGAACAAGTTTGAATATAGTGTATAAATGCTATGACCTGATTGGTCTTTTTCTTTCTTTGCTGTATATTGCAACAAAAATAACATACAAAGCTAGTTTGTTTATTATTGTCTTGTGTAGATTGTAACGTTTTTCAGTAAAAAAGGGCGACAAGTTGACTTCATTTGAGATAACTGGCTGTAGACAGAAGTGGCAGTATTCGTAGATGTTATCATATTTCCGCAATATGTTTCCCATCGATTAATTTAGAAAGTTCATTGGCTTAGAACTCGACATCTAATCTTAAACTTTAAGAATAATTTTTTATTATATATTCCTCTTAAACAATTACAATTGAAGCAAAATTAATGTAATTTACTTAAATTATTTATAATTTAGTATACGAATTTTAATATTGACAACAGCACTTCAATCCAAAAGTATAAATCTTATTCGTATTGTAAAGTGAATTGTCTGAAAATTGTAGCAGTACTTTTAAAGTAATCACATTGAAAATATAGTCAAACAAAGTTGATGATAAAACAACAACAATACTTTACAAAAATATCTAATTTATTTATTCATACAAAGGTATATATATATATTTTCTAGAAATTTAAATAACAATAATGTAGTTATAACATTACACATTCATGAATGCAATTTAGCAGAAATTATACTGGGATCTTTATCAATGTGCCATTAACACTCTATTACCTGAAGTCTTTTTTGTTATTGTTCAGGTTGATCAGCAATATGTCTGTTTCAATGAAGGAGAATTTGGATATGTAACTGTTCCTTTGAACATACGAGTAGCAGGTTTGCCATAAAAATATTTTTGATAGATGTATAATCAAGGATTAATAAAATATAACTGTGAATAGTACTATCACTTTATTTCTATAGGACCTCAGGGAAATGGTTCAAGTGTAATTTTTGAATTTGAAGTGTCTAGTTCTAGAAGAGAAAGAATTGTAAACAACTTAGCTTGAAACTTTGGTGAGTCCATTGTATTTAAAACATCAAGAAACCATGAATTTTAATGATATTTTTCAGTTTATTAATTTTATTGATGAAGATTTTGAAGAATTACAGACTGTGAAATGTACAGAGATAGAGTAAGTCAAACTATAAAAATACCAATGGATTCAACTATCTAACTGTAGTCAGTTTTCAAGACTATATGTACTCTACCAATGTAACATCACAACATATCCACAATCAGAGAGCATAGCCAATATTACAGGTATTATGAATAATGGTGTTCAAAATAATCAATCTGGAATCCCTATTAGACCTGACTCCTGAGAGCATACAGTTTGGAAGTAATCTGTAGTTTTGTGGTGTTGTAATTCAATTTTGTTTCCACAGTTGGAGGGTTTTGTCAACAAGAGACTACTGTATCTGAATATGGTACTCATTTGTGGAAAGAGACTAGTAGTAGTCTGATTGATACTATAGACTGTGAATTTGGAGCACCATTTGGTGCAGGGTCTGCCACTGCTCAGAGGTTGTGTTTACTTGGTGTTCAGTGGTCTGAACCAGACTACAACAAATATAGAGATGGTAAAATTTAACACTAATGGCTACAACTAAGATACGGATCTGGTACACATGCGAAATATATAGTAATATCACATCAAGCTATCAGTATATAGTACATCCAATGTATTAATATATATGTTATATGTGTAGTCAGTTTCTATTTCATTACCTAAGCATAATGTTATATTGGGAAACATATTCTTGTATTCAAAGCCTCTTATATAGTGTTTCTGAATGGATTTGGTTGTATAATTAGTCACAGGACCAGTAGCCCATATGATGTACTGACACTGATCAAGACTATTGTCTTCACTGGTATCTCCTGTGGTGATATTACAAGTAAATGTGACCACTGTCTTGTTCTCAACATGTTCAGTTTGTAGTAGCTTATAATATCTTGCTGTGTATCAATGCGAGGCTCTTCCCTTGGACCTTCTGGTGGATTGTACTCGAATATAGGAGATAAAATCACGAAAACTCTTGAAATTGTAAAAACAGAAACACTTCTGACAATAGTCTTATAAAAAGGAAAATACACTTTAATAAAAAAGAAAGAATTTCAATAGGTCTGCCCTCCCAAGAGACTCATTGAGAACAGTTGTAGTACTGAGAATTTTAATTAAATTTTCTACCTGTCATCAAGGAATGATAACTGATTATTAGAATCAACTACTCCGAGTATAATGTGAAAGTTATTCCCTATAATTAACAATTCATTACCATTGATTGTGTGTCAGCAAAACCAACACCTGCCCATTAATAATTTGCTCTGACAATTAATGTGATTTCTTCATTGTGTACTATCCATTTTACTTCATAGCTTCCAATAGATGGTGGCTCATATTTTCCACTGCATATATCTAAATAGAACAAAACAGAAAATGCAAAAATGAAGGCTCAGTGTCACCATATGTTTACCATCACAAGTTGGAGGATTACCAGGCCATATGCCATTAGCCTGACAGATTCTTGTAGCTACACCAGATAATTTATGACAAATGTTATAGCTATAGTAAGCTATTGATTGATAGATAGTGCCTTCACTAAGATCCACAGTACCATTAGTTGGTGTAGTCAATTGGCCACAATCAACCACTGTAAGCATTAAGAAGTTTAAATGCATCATCTTCCTTATTAATGCATTGTAATAATTCCTGCAAACATGGACTTAATACAATGCAAGAACCTCACAAAAAGTTAATTTAGACTATAAATCTAACTTCTTATTTATCACATATTATTATCTTATAGTGGCAGAAGACATTATCTCCAATCCATATTTTATTAGCTTGACAGACAAGTTCAAAACTAGAGACATTAGACTGAAATCCAACATCACAAAAATAGGTGGCTATTGATTTGTTCCAGAAGAGAACACCAGACTTCCATTAGTAGGACTAGTCAGATCAACACAATTTACCACTAAAAGAGCATGTGTCATTAATTAATTTTCATTACATTTCTGGTATACATGCTTTACAGGAGGGTGGATCACTGCTCCATGTACCATCAAATTGACACATTTGTGTATCACTACCTACAATGTTTAGTGTAAGATTGTAACCTTCTATATATGAACTTTTTCACCAAATGTCAATCCACTATATGTAATAGTGCTATTAGCTACATCAGGCAATGTGTCACACTCTACAACTATTGGAAATAAACTACACTAACATTACTGCTGTAATAAATAGATCTAACTTTTACAAGATGTATGATTTCCACTCCAGTTAACATTACCCTGACATTGTCGAGACCATGACCCTATTAAATTGAAACTCTTATCACATATAAAGTTAGCTAGAGCACCAAAGGTCACTTCAGTAATTATAATAGAATCATTTATTGGAGCTGATAGAGAACTACAGCTGACAACTAAAAGAAGGAACACAATTTGTCTTGAAAAATCTAAACATTATTTTTACTTCGACAAGTTGGAGCAGCATTACTCCATGTTCCATTACTGAGACAATGTGTAGTGGTACTTCCAATAAGATCATATTCAACATTACAACTGTATTTAACTGTAGCACCCAATGTGGTCAATTGAATATTAATACTACCAAATAAAGGATTAGCAAAGTTACCACAATCCACAACTGAAAATATCAAATATTACTATAAAATTCACTGTTTTGAAACGTACTTTCACAAGATGTATCATTTCCATTCCAGTTACAATTAGCCTGACATTGATGAGATAAAGACCCTATTAAACTGAAACCCTCATCACATGTAAAGTTAGCTAGAACACCAAAGGTCATTTCAGTAATTATAATAGAACCATTTATTGGAGCTAATAGAGAACCACAACTGACAACTAAAGAACAATGGACATAAATGATAACATGGTGACACTTGATTACAAATCTTACTTTGGCATATTGGAGCTTGCCCACTCCAAGTAGCATTAGTCTGACAAATATGGTAGTTATTGCCAATTAGATTATAGCCAGTTTGACAGGAGTATACAGCCATGTCTTTAAAACCAGTATCAGTTATATCAATGAATCCATTTGTTGGTGCTGGGAGACTACTACAGTTAATACATGCAGTCACATTGGCATTTTAAAACATTCCTTTAACAGAGCAATCTTTAGTTGCATAATAAGGTCCTCCTTCGCCAGACCCAGTATTATTGTTAAACCCACTAGCTGAAGTGTCAAAGATAGTATTATAGCAGAGAGTACTGGCTCTATTTCCTCCAATTGTCTCAGGCCAGTAGTATCATAGTCCTAATACAGATTCAACTTGTATTTCAGCATCACAGAAAACAGTACCTACGTGAGAATGCAACATTTCTATACACAGGACTGCACTCAATATTTAACAATATGTACCTGATATAACTATAATTTCTGGAATGATTATATCTTTTATAATGGAACTAGGTAAACTATCAGGAGCTTTCTGCACTATACCAATGGTACTGTCCATAGCAGGGTACTGTGTGATGTTACACTCTATTCTTTGATTGTTGTTAATTGTATCTATAAGTCGAATATTAAAAGGTAGTGTTCAATGCTTTTGTAATAATTTAATAATCATTTGTGTACCTAGTAACTTGCACACACACTTGATAAATTGCAATCTAGGTCACTGGCACTAGTGAAGTTTAATATCTACAAACAGAAGTTACAGATTGTGGTTAAGTTAACTTCTAAAACGTGGACCTAGTCCAGTTGAAAAAGACATATTTGTGAAGAAAAATTAATCATTTCTTGAGGTAATGCTGACAATCTGAAATAAACAGATCATCCTGGATGCTCTGCTAGAAGAACAACCAGTTAAATTGTCTAAATTAGAAGAACACTCTCACCACTGATCAACGGGGGAAGAATAAATATCCTAATCATCAGCTGTTGCACCAACACTATATCTTCTGTGTAAAGTTGGGACAAATACAACAGCATTTCTGACATTTGAGGAAGATAATGTGATCGTCAATTAGGTACATTGAGCAATATTGTTGTCTTGAAATAACAAATATACAAGTACATGTACCTGTGTTTAACTAGAGATAAACACTACTGCTCTTGGAACATTTAAATTGCACTCTGAAGACAATCAAATTCCCTAATCTCTGGAGCCAACCCCTCAACTCAGCTCCTGTATTTATCAACCATACAATCTTTTAACAGTCATTACTTTATTCCAAAGATTTTATCCTATTTCTAAAGGATCTGTCCTATTTAAAGTAGACCATCATTTTACACAATTTAAAAATTATAATTTTATCACTTTGAAAACACTAACCTGATTTCTAAAAATACTACCCTATATTTATAATAGACTTTATATCCTATTTTAATGTCATAACTCAGTAAAAGAACTTGTCTCAGTATTGTATTTGTAAAAACACTACTTCTTTTTAAAAAGACCATCATTTTACAAATATTTTACATTGATAGATACTATACAACTTAAAAAACACAACCCTATTGAATGTTAAAACATTAAAAGACACAATTTTACTTCTAAAGACACTACCCTACTTCAAAATAGACTATCATTTGCACAAAAGGACAACACTTTTTAAATGCTACTACATTGAAAACCACTGCCCTATTTTTTAAAATCCACTACCCCATTTTAAAAAACCACCACCTTATTTAAAACTTTACTACCCTCTGTGAGATTTCACTAGCCTCTCTTTAATGTGGTTATTTTGGCACTAATCACCTGTTTTTGTCATGACTATGATTTAGCAAGATATCTTCTTTTATTTCAGAATGGTGATACACCTTTTCATAATGCCTGCAGTAATCGGATCTACTGAAGCAATTGCAATGTTGCTCTCCACCGGTATTGTTAATCCAAATGAAAGTAACAATATTAACAAAACTTCCATTGAACAAATTAAGCCTAATGATGAAAATTGCTTCAAAATTTTAAAGCTTTTTCTTCCATTTCAACAATGCTGTGAAATCTATCCCATTGATTCCTATGCCAAAGGTTTTTTCGGTGGAAATACAACAGTTGGAAAGAGTTCTTTCGCTGCTGTCTTAATTCAACGAGCAAAGAACGGTCATGACCACAAGTTTAATCAATCAGAGTGTGTCACCGATGTTGTACCATTAACAGCTGGTATAGCTACACATACACTACAATCACATGACATTGGTAATGCTGTTCTTTATGATTTAGCAGATCATCAAGAATACTATAGTAGCCATACTCCAGTACTTGAGCATTTGATGTTACGATCATCAGCTGTATTTTGTGTTTTATCTAAACTTACTGTAATGATAATGGTATAGCAAGTGATCTGTATTATTGGCTCAATTTTATAAAGAATATTAATTCTAGAGTGACAAAACCTTCTCACATTATTACTGTTGGAAGCCATGTTGATTTGAAAGATAGCAGTGTACAGTTTAAAGTCATTGTTGATGACATTGTAAGAGAAATTTTTCGTCGCCAGAAATTTAGTGGTTTTGTTGTTGTAGATTGTCATTGTCCAGGAGATAAAGGGGTTAAAGATTTTGTTTCTCTCCTAGCTGAAAGCTGTAAAGTTGTGCTGGACAGGTCTGACAGCATTAGTATCTATAGTCATGTTTTGTATCAATTTTTACTCAGGCTTGATAAGGGTAGCCATTACCTTACAACAGCTCTGTGCTTTGCATGAAGAGAAAAATGATCCTTCTCTTCCATCAAATGAATCAGTTTTATTAGAATTTTTAATCATTCTTTCTGATAAAGGTCTTATTTTATTTTTGAAGAATGAAGACTGTGAAAGCTGGATCATTATCAAGAAAGAGGCTCTTTTTGAGGAAGTCAATGGTACCCTATTTGCTCCATCCGCTATTACAAGTGTTTATAAACAGATTGCCAATAATGCTGGAATGGTTTCTGTATCAGCTCTGAAAAATCTTTTTAAAGATAAATATGATATTAATATGTTGATATCATTTCTAATTATTCTCGAGTTTTGCTATGTCTTAGATTCTGATACACTTGAAGAGATTTCAACTAATCTCTCACCTTCATCTCCTGTAGAAACAGAAAAATTGCTATACATATCTGCTCTTGTACAGGCAGAGCATCCTCCTGACTTGACTTTGGATGAAGGAATTGTTTGGTGTCTTTGGTGCAGCATTCCTCATCATTTTTTCTCTACTCGATTTCTTTTTTCGTTTGATTCTTCGTCTTGCCTTTAAATATTGCCCACCAAAATGTAATGTTGGGCAAATGAAAGGTGGCTCTGCATTAGCTCGACGTTGTACTTTGTGGAAAGATGGTATTTATTGGATTAGTAGAGGTGATTGTTCAAATGAGTGAAAATAATCGTTGTATAACTTTACTTACTTCCAATGGTGAAGCATTAAGGGTTTGCCAAATTCAAAGCAAAATTATTGAAGATATTTTTAACCTTCAGAAGGAGACCTGTCCTTTTTATGCCATCACAGAATGTTTGATATCTCCATCTGATATTAGTAGATCATTGACCAACAGAATTAGTGATGAGATGTTACCCGTGCTATGCTAATTAATACAAAGTATGTCACTGATGACAGTGGTACAACAACATAGAGGTTGCTAGCCTGTTTTTTGAGAATGAGCCTTTTAGTAAACTTTGCTCAGAATTTATTAAAGTTTTATTTGATAGTGTTAAGTCTTCAGAGCTCCTCTTATCAATTTATCATGAGTATTTACACTCACGTTGCTCTGCAATAATGAAGTTGTGTCCTTTAAGGGATTATACCTTCTTTTCTGTTAGAGAACATCTCAATAGTCACAGTATGTTTGCTGGACATGATCCTTTGGTAAGTAATTATTTTAATATTTTTATACAATCAATTATTGTCTATTTGTAGTCTGTTGTCTTTCCTAAACTCACTGATGATGACATACAAATACACTCAAAGGAATTCATTGATATGTTGAAATCCTCTCTAAGTATGTCTAATACTTTATCTATTATGACATAACACTGGTCAACTTAGTATGATATAATAATGTTTGTATTTAGTAGTTTTGTTGTTGCGTGATGTAAATGAATTTTGAAACAGTCAAATTAAAATTAGTAATAAACACACTTAGTATGTTTGTCAAGTAATTTGAAATTTCAAATTTTCTAATGATTACTTGATCAAGCTTTAGATTAATTTTGAAAATAATAAAGAAGTCTTTGTTTGCTTTTAAATCTTCTAATAAAATTTATGCCTACATCAGCATGTTTTGAAATGTTTACATTTAATATTAACTACAATTATTGATGAGTCTATTTCATAATATGTATGTATTTATATAGAGATTTTCATTAATAAAATTTATTCATGCATATACAAAAATTGTTTCATTACTTTTTATTTAACAGATTCTGTACCTAATGTCCATGATGTACTTATGTTATTGGCAAGTGTTAGTGCTCACTGGCAAGAAATAGGCTTGGCACTTGCAGTCTCTTCAAATAATTTAGAGAAGATACAACAAGTTCCTTACAGTAGAGAGGTGAAACGTTCTAAAGTTATAGAAACCTGGATCAATACTAAGTCATCTCCTATTACATGGGAGAATATTATCTTTTCTATTGAAGAACCTATTGTTAATAACAAAGCATAAGCTGATGAGATACGCAAGTACCTCTATTGTTGAGATAATTAAGAAACTATTTCAATTTACATACATTTCCTACATTGATAGATGTATACATACAAACAAACAGTTCCTATTTACTTAATTGAATTTACTTTATATGCTATTGTTATGCTTTTGTTTGTCTAAACCTTTTTATTTGCAAAGATGTTTCTTTTTTAAAACGCTGTGGCTAAACTACCCGTACCCGGGTAGTTTATCTTATATTACCGGTAGCAGTAAATAAAGGGTTAAATTGACCCTTGCGTAGCAGTATTGGTGCACGTGATTGAGAATGGTTCTATCTTTCGGCGTTGGTGATTTATTCTACAGTTTTACAAAACTGGAGACCAAACTGAACGATTATAAATTGGTAAACTGTGTGGAGTTTTGAAAACGAGACGCCAGAACTATTATGGTTGCAAAGAAAAGATTGAAAAAGAACTCAAGCCCGAACTAAGATATTACGAGATAAAATACTTCTGTATACACGGAGGGCAGTCCTTCAAGACTACAGGAAAGGGAATTAGATCAACCTAGTAAGGGCAATTGTCACATCTGCTGATGATAATGATTTTTATTCACAGTACATTTAAATGTGACTGCCCAGCACACATTACCTTTCGTGTTAATGAAAGTGATACTGCCTTAAAAGTGAAGAGTGTTTCAACTGAGCATAACCATGAAATATCACAGGTAAGCATTGGAATGGTGTCAGTTTTAACATGACTTGTGGCAATATTATATAGGCAATATTTAAGCACCTTCCTCACCAAAGACACCTTGATAAAGAAGAAAAATACAAGGCAACAAAACTGTTACACATGAGAGTCAACAATTGGAAAAATAATCAAGAGGTCACTCTTGTTGAAGTTGACAAAAGTATCTACATGTATACATTATTCCTCTCTTGGCCAAGTTTGCCATCAGCTTAAGGTTTAGTTAAAGGTTTAAAAGTGTAGGGGGTAGGTAGTTATAGTATAGCCAATTTATGTACACTGTAATACATATCTCATAATATATTTATCCTTTATTTTGTTAACAAGTTCTGCTGATGATGACACTTCTGGTAGTGAAGATGAATGTGATGAAGGTAATATCACAACAGTAATGAACTCATTTGGGGGAGCACTTACAGATATACATGTACAATGTACGTTAGATTACATTAATTACAGAAAACTGTCAAACGTGTTTTACAATGTGGGTACCAGTACATGTACTAACAGTCGTTTAAGGCCACCACAGCCTTCTACAAAGACTACTGAATGTGTTGGCCAGAAGAGGCCTCTCTCTGATACTACTAACACAGTTGTTGAAAGCCTCTCTAAGATTTTCAAACAACAGAGTTCTTTAGGTAAATTATAACACTATGACCATACTTTATTATGGTATTTCTAAAGGATTAAAACTTCCACCTGTTTTTAAGAAAAGAAGTAGACCTAAGGGCCATGACTGCATGAATATTAGACTATAAGAATATAAGAAACCTAAATGTTTCAGTCATAAACACTGCTCAGAAAAAGAAAGAGGTACATGCAATCCTGAATGGTCTTGCTATGACTGTCCACACTTACGTTTATAGTTATAATGTCTTGGTTTGTTGATTTACCAGAAATTGAAAGTGCTCTCATAATTGGTGGCCTTATAGAAGAACATGAAATAGAGTGTCATCCTGAGAAAGTATCAAATGCAGTACTGGATGAGAATGTAGATATTCATCTGGTCCGCCAATATTTAACTGACAATGCTTGGAAACTTATTGAAGATGTTGTTGAAAGGAAGAAAGACTGTGATGTTTGGCTATGCAAGATATGCCATCATGATCTTCATGACAGTAAATCAGAACAGTCAATTATTTGTGATTCGTGCCTTGAATGGTATATCATTTTAGTTGTGCTGGAGTAATTACACCTCCAAAAATGACTTACTGGTTCTGTAGAATTTGTTTTGTGGCTGCTAAAAATGTTGACTAGATATGTATGTAGACTATTAGTTCATTGATTCTTCTTTAAGTTCATTAAAGTGAACAAAGAGTTATTCATTAATACCTAGGGAGGTAGATCATGTACACTAATGTTGCTAAGTAACTCTCAAAATTAACCCTTTATTCACCGTTACCGGTAATACAATAAGAAAAGTTTCGATCATGGTACTGGTAGGTTAGCCACAGCGTTTTCAAAAAGGACTGAACAACAATCACGTCTGCGTATGACCAAGAAGCACATATCTATCTACAATATATATATGTATTTATATGTAATATTGTTGAAGGCTTGTATATAGTAATTAGTCAATGTGTGTTTTTTATTTTCAATTTACATTGAAGATTGTTCCAGCTCCACCTGGTAATTTGCATAATAACCTCCACCTATAATTGTAAACGTATTTTAAGTTGGGTGTGGTATTACTACTACACCGTGACCTCAAATGTTTAGAGTAACAGACCAATAGTCGTACGGACCGATTTTCGGACGTTTATATCTACTAAATGGTGAATGCTATAAAGCTGATTCTGCAGAGTCTGGTAGGTGCTTATCTGTACTACTTGTTTACAAAATACTAGCTTGAAAAAATACAGTATACTAGTGCTGCAGCTCGAAGATCAACATTGTACGAATACCGCGGTTTTCGTACAGTTGAACCAGTGTTCGGACATCTATCTGGGAAATAGCTGGGAATTGGAGACAAGCAATGAAATGTGAGATTCTAGTTCATCAATGATTCGTCTTTCAAACCTCCAACCCGGAGCCCTGCTCTTCTCGTATGACCGCGATTACAAGTGTGAGAGTGCAAGTGGGTCACGTGACCAGTATTCGGATGCACGTGGAAGAGAGAAACTCATACAATTTAAGGTAGCCTGTAGCCTGTAGCCTGGTTGACTGGTTTTTCTTTATTTACAGATCTAGATGTATTCTCACCCACCCATTTCAAGAAGAGTCATAAAAGCCGCGCATAGATCTACTTCGAGTAAGGAAACCTCATCCTGCTCTTTGCCACAGCGTGGTACTACATACAGGAGATGGAACAGCGAGAGTATGGAAAAAGCAGTTAAGGAAGTCGAGTTGGGAATGCCAATCAGACAAGCTTATGAAATCTTCTCAGTCCCGAAATCGCCACTCCATAATAGAGTGAGTGGCAAAGTTGATTGTAAGGCAAGGTCAAGTCCAACCCCTTATTTAAGTTTTGAAGAAGAAGAGGAATTAGTGAGTTTTTTAATCCAAACTGCTAAGATTGGGTACCCACATACCAAGAAACAAGTACTGGCTTTAGTTCAAAGAATTGTTGAGGGAAAGGGAATTGAAACAACACTATCAAATGGATGGTGGGAGAGATTTCTGGGAAGGCATCCCAAATTAACTCTGAAGATGGCTGTACAATTATCTTATGGAAGGGCAATTGCAACCAATCCAGATGTACTCGATCGTTACTTTGATATGCTTGAAGAAACTCTAGAAACCAATCACATACTTGATCCTTCTCGCATTTTCAACTGTGACGAAACTGGGCTTTCACTTAGCCCAAAATGTTTGAAAATAGTGGACAAGATTGGTTCTATAAATCGTAGCCATATAACTGGAAATACTAAAGCACAAATAACTGTTTTGGCTTGCTTGTGTGCAGCTGGTTACGTTATATCTCCCTTCATCATTTTTAACAGAAAATCTTTAAGTCGGGAGTTAACTAGAGAAGAAATCCTGGGACGCTCTACGGCCTGTCTGACAGTGGGTGGATGTCAAGGGATCTCTTTTTCCATTGGTTCACAAAGCATTTCCTACTAAATGCCCCACAAGTTCGCCCACTGCTTCTACTACTGGATGGGCACTCTACTCATTATTGTCCTGATACTATCAATATGGCTGCTCAAAATCAAGTTATCATTTTTACCCTCCCACCTCATACAACACATGTGATGCAGCCACTGGACAGAGGATGCTTTGCACCATTAAAAGTATCATGGAGACAGATTTGTCACCAATTCATTGCTAAAAACCCTGGGAAGACAGTAACTCAGTACGACTTTTGTCGCCTTTTCTCTCAGGCTTGGTCGATAGCTTTTTCAATAGAAAACATCGTATCAAGTTTTAGAGTCACTGGAGTGTACCCACTTGATCGGTCAGTTACTAAAGCACATGTGTTGGAGCCAAATGATAATGAAGATTTTGCTCTATTCAAACCCGAAGCTCTTGCTCGAAAAACAGGCCTAGCTTACATTCTATTATATAGCCCTGCTCTTGGACGTTCAAAGTCCCATCGTCAAGCTGTTACTAGTACTCCACATCGGTCAATGGATGATCTTGAGCTCCTCAGCAATGGAACCTTTCTTAGTTCAGATAGATCTATGGTCTTGGAAAGGTCGTTGTCTGATCCAGACTTGCACGAGAGATCTTTTCGAGAAGGTTCATTACCAACTCGATCTGCATCAGCTGTCAGCAATTTTTTAGTTCCTGCATTTTTACCGCCAAGTAAAGCCACTACAAAATCTGCAAGAAAAGTTCTTACCAGCCGCCATCATCTCCAATTTCTGTGGGGACAGAGACAGAAAGAAATGGAAGCTCTACAAAAGGATGAGCAGAAAAGAGTTAGAGAAAATAAGGCTAAAGCCAAAAGAGAACAGTCCCAAACAAAGAGAAGTGGAAGGAATAAGAAGAAAGGTGTGTCAAATTAAAATTATTGTACCTTTATTGTTTAGTTGTAGTAGGGGTCTCCGAGTCTCAGGCTGATGATATAGAATTGGCACTTCCAAGACAAACCAGGAATAAGAAGAAAGGTGTGTCAAATTAAAATTACTGTACCTTTATTGTTTAGTTGTAGTAGGGTTCTCCAAGTCTGAGGCTAATCATTTAGAAATGGCACTTCCAAGACAAACCAAGAATAAGAAGAAAGGTGTGTCAAATTAAAATTACTGTACCTTTATTGTTTAGTTGTAGTAGGGTTCTCCAAGTCTGAGGCTAATTATTTAGAGGTGGCACTTCCAAGACAAACCAGGAATAAGAAAAAATGTGTGTCAAATTAAAATTATTGTACCTTTATTGTTTAGTTGTAGTAGGGGTCTCTGAGTCTGAGACTGATGATTTAGAGATAGCACTTCCAAGAAAAGCAAAGAAAGGTGTGTCAAATTGAGATTACTTTACCTTTATTACCATACATGTAATTATAGAGTTCTTCGACCCTGAGCCTGTTGATATTGAAGTTTTAGAGACTCGCCAAACTGGAAAAAATATGAAAGGTGTGTCAAACTCAGATACGGGGCAAGCATTTTCAAGTGCTTAAAGCACAATTTCAAGCACTTGTAAAAGGGCTTAAGCACAAGCACATGTACTTGTATATAGAAGTAATTGAAGCACAAATTCAAGCACCACATAACTGTTTTAAGCACAAGCGACAGCACTTTGGTTAAGCAAATTCATTAATAATCACCTTGTTACATCAAAATGAACATTTATGAAACATATTATCACTAACCTGGCACCATTAGACCTAAAACTTACTAAAACGCTCTGTACATGTACAGACCTTTGTGCTTATTATATAATACTTTAATATAAAGTAGCACAAGTGCTTATACTTAAGAAAAGTATCAAAGCACCTGAAAGCACTTGCTTAAAGTGCTTGCGCAAGCACTCAAGTGCTTGCCCCATGTCTGCTACATGTACATGAGTATTATGTCATGTTTGTCACAGGTAAAGCAGATTCCTGGTGGATAAAAGATCTGAATCTTTATATAGCAGACAAGAATCATCTTGAAAGTGGTTCTGAAGTTTCCGACAATAGTGATCAATGCTGCCCACACTCTTCTAAGTCAACAATTTCCACACATACATGGTTTTCAGAATACATTGTTGGGTTATTGTCTCGAGTTTAAAGTTGTTCCTAGGATACCCTCTGTTCAGATACTTCACACAGGTACAGTGATGTGTATAAATAAGTTAAGCAGCAAGGTTAATAATACCTTATCAAAACAAAAAAGTATTTAGAAATTTCCACAGCAAAAAATTATGTCTGGTAATAATCCTTATTGGTTGTAGTAATACAAAGAGACTGCTATTAATTCACCTTGTCAAGTTGTTACATACTTACTGTAAGGGTAGAAATTTTTGAGGGGTTTTAAATTTTGTTGTTTTCATGGGTGATTTATAATCCACGAAAATATTGACCCAGCATTTGTGCATGTGCCTACATGTAGATGTAATGAAAATTAAATACCCTCATATTTAATGAATAAAGGATTATTCTTCATGTAAACTCTTTATTGTAGGATCTAATCACTGGATCTGTACATGTTCCCAAAGACCTGGAGTTGTCCAGATTATGGACAGTTTGGCATTATTCTATACACTTAACAAGCCCACTCTTCTTCAAGTTTCACAAATATACTCCTATTCCTCAAAATCTTCTCTGAAAATACAGACAATGTCTGTACAACAGCAGGAAGGGAGCCGGGACTGTGGCCTCTTTTCTATTGCTATGGCAATGGAAGTGTGTTGTGGAAACAATCCT
Source organism: Xestospongia muta (assembly GCA_963693285.1). Classification (NCBI taxonomy): domain Eukaryota; kingdom Metazoa; phylum Porifera; class Demospongiae; order Haplosclerida; family Petrosiidae; genus Xestospongia; species Xestospongia muta. Next base: position 3,512,203 of record OY848925.1, read on the forward strand.
GAATGTGCTAGTTTTCATCAAGAAGTAATGTGTGATCATCTAATTGATTGTTTTGAAAGAGGAAAGTTGTCTCTGTTCCCAAAGAAATTGCACAACCAGCCGGAATGTATATCTCGACCTTCGAGACATCATCACATCATTGACCTATATTGTTACTGTAAAATGCCTGAAGACTACGACGAGATGATGATCTCTTGTGATGTGTGTGGGCAGTGGTTTCACTGTTCCTGTGTTCATGTTACTCCAGGTAACATTCCTGATGTTTGGGAGTGTAAATCATGTTGCAAGATCACCAAGAAATAAAATAATTTTGTTTTAATAGTTAATGACAAGTTGGAAAATTATTTATAACTCATTATCCACCACCTCCCATAATTGTTTACGTCCGAATACTGGTCACGTGACCCACTTGCACTCTAACACTTGTAATCGCGGTTGTACAAGAAGTGCAGGGCTCCAGCTTGGAGGTTTGAAAGAGGAATCATTGATGAAGTAGAATCTCACGTTTCATTGCTTGTCTCCAATTAGGTTATCTGTTTATGTGACCTTTGTGTATAAATGTGCCATGTGTTCTCTTTCTATCTCTCATACTCATTTTCTCTCTTTCATTTTATTCTGGTGATAATCATCAATACATCTATTGCTACATCTTTGTATTAACCAGATCTTGTCACATCTTGGCAGCATTTGTTCTCATTGCCAATATTTGGTTAGAGAACTCTTTTGATTCAGATATACAAATATTCTGGACTATTCTCCCTTTTTATCATCAATTAATACAGTCAATGTTAGCAATATTAATGCCTTAATAATAGTTATATCTATTTTTTACTTATAGTTTTACTGATTATATAGTCAACTCTTCATAATATTCAAGTACTGGTCATGTTGATTTGTAATACTTATAGTTATAAACTTGTTACTTTGAGTCAAAACTTAAACAAATTTAACTCCTCTACTATACAAGACTAATTAAGTAACAAAGTAAGTGTAATGTTTCAATTGTGGGTGCAATTTTAGGATCAGACAAGTGAGTGGGAGGGAGTTTTCATTGAGGTCTTGAATGACACTAATGCAGTCATGAAGAATGATTCAACCATCAAATGAGCTGCAGGTACCTCTTATCATTTTCGTCTTATCATTACTTTTATCACACAGAGTGTTAGATGATACTATGTACTTGAGATAAGATGAGTACATATGTTGCTATGACAACATTACATATAGTGGAACCTTCCACTCTGGACACCTCTGAAATGCATATACCCACGATAATGCGGACAACTTCGTTTGTCTCGAATGCTTTTCCTGTTGAATCAATGTAAAATGAACCTCTGAAATCCGGACCCTTGATATACCGTAATGCAGACACAATTTTAAGACCTAATTGAACCAACAATGTGTCAAGTGCACTCGATATAACAAGCAGTGGGTGTGGTCATTCGTACTTGCTACATGCATATATTTGCATTGACACAAATTTTATAATTTTCTTGTCAAACAAATTAACAAGTAAACCATTCCTTTGCTTTTAAAATCATTATTACTCTAGGGGATCCATTCGCAGATCTGGATGACAGTAGTTCAGCAGATAGTGATGAGGTTGAATTGACTCAGTTAATTGAACAAGTTTGTGAAGATCCTCCTGATTTAGACATGTACTTGATCAAGATATTGTATGTAGAGAATTTGATGATGAAAATTGGAACAACGAATTCTTTTTAGAATTGGATCGTACGTACTCAAGGAAGTTCTAGTCGACCAAGAACATAAGATGCCAGTTCTGATAATTAATAAGATGAAGCAGATGATAAACTATTTCAACTTAAAATTAAGACGTTCACTGAACCAATTGACCTACTTGAGCAAATCCAATATTTTCTAGACTTTTCTGGCTATCAGACTTGCAAATGAGGTTGGTGCAGTAATTGACAAGGTAGTGCTATTACAAATGAAGGAATTGATGTCTGCTAAATAATTACATATAGATGAATATTTTCATTAACTCTATATTTATAAATATACTTATTAATACTAGACTGACTTTTTTCAGTTTACTTATCAAGGTTATGTCTTATCTTGTAATTTTTTTTAATAAAGTCCTATATATAGTATAAATGAGTCATTAAAAGTTGACCTCTGAAATGTGGACACTTCTCTAATTGGGACAGGTAGTACGGGTCCCAATGATGTCCGGATAAGGGAAGTTCCTCTTTATTTGGGATTTGTTCACAAAGCAATCTGATATCATAAAACATTGATCTTCTTTAACTCATCATTCAAATGAGATTAGTAAGTTTGTTTTTATATGATATGTGTTTATCACATTGTTGTACAATTGTACAAGTACATCTCATGATATTGTAGGTTAGTTAATAGTAATTAATTGATGTGTGTGGATCAAATATGTTCTGAAAATGTTATAAATGTTATCCATTGCCGTTTCTGAAAATGTGTACAGAAGATAGGCAGATATTGATAATGATGATTCTACAACAGTACCAATATCATTTCTTAGCAGGTTTTACACACTATGGAAGGTATAATAATATTGTAATGATCTTTCTTTGGGAGTACATCTGAAGTGGAATTCGATCTGATTTAAATGAGTTTGCTATATTGTTTCCTTCATCATTAAGTGTTTTTGATAAAACTCCATTGTCACAAGGACAACTTACTAATGTCAAAGATGGTATGTTGGACATTAGTAAGTTGTTGGTTGGATGGATTAGAACTGATGTTTTCAATACTGACTATAGTGAAGTGCACCTTAACAACAACCCTAATGCTCAAAATCGAATAGGGAACCTTGATATTGGCAATTTGGCATTGACTGTGTCAACATCCTGAACAAGTAATAGTTCTTCTTTGGAGTGAAATCAACAAGGTATGTTCACTAAGGCTACTAACTACATTATATTTGTATTTCAGCTATACTTCAATCTCAAGTGGAAATAGAATCAAATCAACAAGGTACATTTGCCAAGGCTACTGTTTAGATTATTGTATTTGTATTTTAGCTATATTTCAATGTCAAATAGAAATCAAATCAAATCAACAAGGTACATTTGCTAAGGCTACTGTCTAGATTATTGTATTTGTACTTCAGCTATACTTCAATCTCAAGTGGAACTAGAATCAAATCAGGGTCAAGTTATTAATAATACAATAACAATGTATTTAATTTCATTTCAGCTATGCATCCGTCTCAACCTGAAGTGGAGTCAAATCAAGAAAGTAAATTTATAACGCAATTATAATATGTAAATAACTTAAATCACTTTAGGAATTTGTAAAAGGCCTCATACATAGTCACAAGGAGAACTGTCTAACTTCTCCAAAAGAATGTCTTTTAAAAACATGGTCTTTGATTAGCGTCATTTGCACTTATAAACAAAACAAAACATAACACTAGCTAACAACCCTGCCAGTGTTGTGTTACATTTAATTTTGTATACCTTTAGGATTTAATGTTATATTGAACAATAAAATAGAGGTGATAGAAAATTTTCACAAAAGTACATGAACGATAAAGTGAACACAAACAGTTACAATGTAGTACCAGTAGCTACCATGCAATACCATGGCCAGAGGATACTGATTACCATGCATTACCTGTACATGTCTTATGTAGCACCAGTGAATACTATGTTGTTACCAATGGATACAATGTAATCCAAAGGACACCAGTAGTTAATAACAGATACCATATAATGCAAGAGTAAACCAGTAGTTACTACCAGATACCATGAAATACCAGTGGGCACCATGCAATATAGGGTACACCAGTAGTTTCTAACGTATACCTTGTAATACCAGTGGGCACTATACAATACAGGGTATACTTTATGTTCTAATGGATACCATGTATTATCAGTGGCCATGTAGTTACTAGTGGTTAGCATATAGTACTGTAATACCAGTGTATACTATACAATACCAGTACACACCAGTAGTAGTTACTAATGGCTACAATGTATATGTATCAGTTGATACCATGTAGTTAATAGTGGTTACCATAGTACAAGTGGATACCATGTAATACAAGGGGGTGCCAGTAGTTGCTAATGGTAACATGTAGTATCATGTAGTTATAGTGAGTACTGGTGGATACCATATAATACAAAGGGATGCAATGTAGTTACTAGTGGTCACCATACAGTACCAGATGACACAACGTATACGTAGTTACTAGTGGTTACCATATAATACCAGTGGATACCATGTAGTACCAGTTGATACCATGTAATACAAGCTGATACTATGTAGTACAAGTGGATACCATATAGTATCAGTGGATACAATGTTAATAGCAGTTACCATGTAGTACCAATGGATACAACTGTAGTTACTAGTGGTTACCATGTAGTATCAGTAATATTACGTAGCACCAGTGGATATGATGTATATTTCTATAGTGCTTACAATGTCATACAAATGGATATGGTGTAGTTACTTGTGGTTACCACATATCCAGTGGATACAATGTAGTGACTATGAACACCATGCATTCAATACTAGTAGACACTAGTAGTTACTAATGATACATTATGTAGTATCATTGGATAATAATTAGTACCAGTAGTTACTAATGGTTACCATACAATTAAGAGATGTAGTTACATAGTGACAGAATATCTCCAGAATAGCCTATTATAGTTGTGGTTACTATGTATTACAGTGTACTAACAGTTGCCATGTAGTACTATAGTCGATATCTTGCAGTTACTAGTAATTACAATGTAGTACCAATGGATACCATGCAATATCAGTAGATACTAGTAGTTTTACTATGTTATTTAAGTGGATATTATATAGTTACTAGTTGTTATCATGTAGTATCAGTGATACCATGTAATATCATTTTATACCCTGTAATATCAGTAGTTACTATGATAGTAACAGTAGATACCATGCATTACCAGTGGATACTATTTACTACGATATCATGGCCAGAGGATAGTGATTACCATGCATTACCTGTACATGTCTCATGTAGCACCAGTGAATACTATGTTGTTACCAATGGATACAATGTAATCCAAAGGACACCAGTAGTTAATAACAGATACCATATAATGCAAGAGTAAACCAGTGGTTACTAACAGATACCATGAAACACCAGTGGGCACCATGCAATATAGGGTACACCAGTAGTTTCTAACGTATACCTTGTAATACCAGTGGGCTCTATACAATACAGGGTATACTTTATGTTCTAACGGATACCATGTATTATCAGTGGCCATGTAGTTACTAGTGGTTAGCATATAGTACTGTAATACTAGTGTATACTATACAATACCAGTACACACCAGTAGTAGTTACTAATGGCTACAATGTATATGTATCAGTAGATACCATGTAGTTAATAGTGGTTACCATAGTACAAGTGGATACCATGTAATACAAGGGGATGCCAGTAGTTGCTAATGGTAACATGTAGTACCATGTAGTTATAGTGAGTACTGGTGGATACCATATAATACAAAGGGATGCAATGTAGTTACTAGTGGTCACCATACAGTACCAGATGATACAACGTATACGTAGTTACTAGTGGTTACCATATAATACCAGTGGATACCATGTAGTACCAGTTGATACCATGTAATACAAGCTGATACTATGTAGTACAAGTGGATACCATATAGTATCAGTGGATACAATGTTAATAGCAGTTACCATGTAGTACCAATGGATACAACTGTAGTTACTAGTGGTTACCATGTAGTATCAGTAATATTACGTAGCACCAGTGGATATGATGTATATTTCTATAGTGCTTACAATGTCATACAAATGGATATGGTATAGTTACTTGTGGTTACCACATATCCAGTGGATACAATGTAGTGACTATGAACACCATGCATTCAATACTAGTAGACACTAGTAGTTACTAATGATACATTATGTAGTATCATTGGATAATAATTAGTACCAGTAGTTACTAATGGTTACCATACAATTAAGAGATGTAGTTACATAGTGACAGAATATCTCCAGAATAGCCTATTATAGTTGTGGTTACTATGTATTACAGTGTACTAACAGTTGCCATGTAGTACTATAGTCGATATCTTGCAGTTACTAGTAATTACAATGTAGTACCAATGGATACCATGCAATATCAGTAGATACTAGTAGTTTTACTATGTTATTTAAGTGGATATTATATAGTTACTAGTTGTTATCATGTAGTATCAGTGATACCATGTAATATCATTTTATACCCTGTAATATCAGTAGTTACTATGATAGTAACAGTAGATACCATGCATTACCAGTGGATACTATTTACTACGATATCATGGCCAGAGGATACTGATTACCATGCATTACCTGTACATGTCTCATGTAGCACCAGTGAATACTATGTTGTTACCAATGGATACAATGTAATCCAAAGGACACCAGTAGTTAATAACAGATACCATATAATGCAAGAGTAAACCAGTAGTTACTAACAGATACCATGAAACACCAGTGGGCACCATGCAATATAGGGTACACCAGTAGTTTCTAACGTATACCTTGTAATACCAGTGGGCTCTATACAATACAGGGTATACTTTATGTTCTAACGGATACCATGTATTATCAGTGGCCATGTAGTTACTAGTGGTTAGCATATAGTACTGTAATACCAGTGTATACTATACAATACCAGTACACACCAGTAGTAGTTACTAATGGCTACAATGTATATGTATCAGTAGATACCATGTAGTTAATAGTGGTTACCATAGTACAAGTGGATACCATGTAATACAAGGGGATGCCAGTAGTTGCTAATGGTAACATGTAGTACCATGTAGTTATAGTGAGTACTGGTGGATACCATATAATACAAAGGGATGCAATGTAGTTACTAGTGGTCACCATACAGTACCAGATGATACAACGTATACGTAGTTACTAGTGGTTACCATATAATACCAGTGGATACCATGTAGTACCAGTTGATACCATGTAATACAAGCTGATACTATGTAGTACAAGTGGATACCATATAGTATCAGTGGATACAATGTTAATAGCAGTTACCATGTAGTACCAATGGATACAACTGTAGTTACTAGTGGTTACCATGTAGTATCAGTAATATTACGTAGCACCAGTGGATATGATGTATATTTCTATAGTGCTTACAATGTCATACAAATGGATATGGTATAGTTACTTGTGGTTACCACATATCCAGTGGATACAATGTAGTGACTATGAACACCATGCATTCAATACTAGTAGACACTAGTAGTTACTAATGATACATTATGTAGTATCATTGGATAATAATTAGTACCAGTAGTTACTAATGGTTACCATACAATTAAGAGATGTAGTTACATAGTGACAGAATATCTCCAGAATAGCCTATTATAGTTGTGGTTACTATGTATTACAGTGTACTAACAGTTGCCATGTAGTACTATAGTCGATATCTTGCAGTTACTAGTAATTACAATGTAGTACCAATGGATACCATGCAATATCAGTAGATACTAGTAGTTTTACTATGTTATTTAAGTGGATATTATATAGTTACTAGTTGTTATCATGTAGTATCAGTGATACCATGTAATATCATTTTATACCCTGTAATATCAGTAGTTACTATGATAGTAACAGTAGATACCATGCATTACCAGTGGATACTATTTACTACCTGTAGTAACCATGTAGTGACTATGAACACCATGCATTCAATACTAGTAGACACTAGTAGTTACTAATGATACATTATGTAGTATCATTGGATAATAATTAGTACCAGTAGTTACTAATGGTTACCATACAATTAAGAGATGTAGTTACATAGTGACAGAATATCTCCAGAATAGCCTATTATAGTTGTGGTTACTATGTATTACAGTGTACTAACAGTTGCCATGTAGTACTATAGTCGATATCTTGCAGTTACTAGTAATTACAATGTAGTACCAATGGATACCATGCAATATCAGTAGATACTAGTAGTTTTACTATGTTATTTAAGTGGATATTATATAGTTACTAGTTGTTATCATGTAGTATCAGTGATACCATGTAATATCATTTTATACCCTGTAATATCAGTAGTTACTATGATAGTAACAGTAGATACCATGCATTACCAGTGGATACCATTTACTACCTGTAGTAACCATGTAGTACCATTAGATACAATGTAGTTAAAAGTGGTAACCATGTAGTACCAGTGGATACAATGGTAGTTACTAGTGGTTACCATGTAGTACCAGTGGATACAATGGTAGTTACTAGTGGTAACCATGTAGTACCAGTGGATACAATGGTAGTTACTAGTGGTTACCATGTAGTACCAGTGGATACAATGGTAGTTAATAGTGGTTACCATGTAGTACCAGTGAATACAATGTAGTTACTAGTGGTTACCATGTAGCACAAGTGGGTATGATGTAATTTCTATACTGCTTACAATGTCATACAAATGAATATGGTGTAGTTACTTGTGGTTACCACATAGTACCAGTGGATACAATGTAGTGACTATGAACACCATGCATTCAATACTAGTAGACACCAGTAGTTACTAATGATACATTATGTAGTATCATTGGATACTAATTAACACCTGTAGTTACTAATGGTTACCATACAATTATATAATGAGATATAGTAAGCCCAGTGACAGGATATATCTCACGTCTACTTCCCGTCACTTTTGGACACACAGCATCACTCATTTCTTAGACATCCATCTTGTTGAAAGGAAAGAAGAGAGAAGTTTGAGACCTATATAAAGACTGAGTGAAACCTAACAAGAAGATCACAATATTCGTATGTAATAATTCATTACAATAATTGCTAATAGATAGGTCTAGTATAGTAGATTTGTGAGCTAGCTTATTGATCATTTAATGATCAAGGCTATCACAGGTCAGGATTGTATTAGACATAGAGTAGGATGGAAGTACACCAATCCATAACTTATATGTGCTAAACTCCTTCAATATTTTGCTATAATTATAGTGCTATATTAGTTAATATAATGACCTTAAAATGGAACAATGCACATGACCCATATCTAAATATATTTGTCAGTTTAGATCAATATCTATTTATATATATTATATTAATAAGTTCATTTACTTTGTTTTAATGTATTGTTATATACAACAATTGTAATTGAAAATAACATGTAAAACTAAATGAAAACTGATACAACAGTGTGCTATATAAAAACTTACATTGAGTTTTAACTTTATAGAAACAGAATATTAAATTCTCTCCCTCTCTCTAACCAGAAGGTTTACAAGAGAAAAGATAAAGTACTTACAATTTATTTGTGTAAATACTCTAGACAAGTACATCACATTATTTTGTTTGAAGAAAGGAGTAAACACACCACACTCAATGGGTAATAAAAAGAGTAAACTAGTAAAAGAGGAGAAGAGGACTTCTTCAGTAAGTCTACTTGTTTGATAATTGTAGCAAATAATGAACTTGTACACTTTATAGCCATTACTAAAAGTTAGACTAAGGAAAACTACTAACTATTCTGGAGCAGAAGGAAAATCAAGTGGAAAAAGTCTTGATCCAATGAAATTGGTCAGTACAATATTGAAAGTAATAGTTAAATCATCATAACTTGTAGACCCTTTAAATGACAGATATTGCTTTTATTGTTAAGTGTTATATATTTACATTAATATAACTAGAAGCTTTATTATCATATATTTTCTAGTTTAGTGAGTTTGTTGGAAAATTTTCAGACTATTAAGCTGTTTACACATAATTATCTCATCATTTATTTCCTCTTTGATGTAACTTTTATTATGTAATTATTGTGAATTATAGGGTCTGTGTTTTATAACTTGATATAAAGACTATATGACTCATTGTGTTGATCGATTAGATAATGTTTCTTACATATTATCTCAATTATATAAGATGTAGGTGTGGCTTATACAATTAGCTCAAGACCATTACTCTCTGTCTCCTATACTCTTAAATAATGAAGACATATTAAGTTATAACTTGTATATTCTTTCTCTTTGTATTATGTTGTGAGATAGTTTGTTCAGAATGTTCACTCAACTTATTAGCATCATCTGTACTGTAATATCTTCACCAATATTGGTCATAGACTAAGTTATTATACTAACCCATTCACATTATACACTGATATATAATGTTAAGAAAGTACTGATGTTAATATTTTCTGTGACAGGTAACACAAGATGTCAGTCTTCAAACAAGTAAATTAGAAACTGTATCATCAGATTCATCACAACTAAGTTCAAAAGACCCTCCAAAGAAATTAAATGAAAAAGACTTTGATCCCATAAAATTGGTTAGTATACAATATCATTTATAGATCATTACTAACATTTTCTGTTGAGTTAACAGTTAATTGTTAGTCATATCAGCAATTAATGTACATGTACACATTACCATATTGATGGTCACTCCTCTAAAAAAAATAAGATTATTGATTTCTTAATTAATTTAGTTTAGTTTATGACTTAAGCAAATCATTAAATAAATGTTATAAAGTTTTATTACTCTCTATTAATTAATGACATCAAATGATGTAATGATTGAACACATTCATTAAACTTATATTGGTCATAGACTAAGTAATTATACTAGCACATTCACACTGCACACTGATAAATACTGTTAAGAAAGTACTGATGTTTACATTTTCTGTTACAGGTAACACAAGATATCAGTTTTCAAACAAGTGAATTAGACTCTGAACCATCACAATTAAGTTCAAGTGACCCTCCAAAGAAATTGATTGAGAAGGACATCGATCCCATGAAAATGGTTAGTTTACAATATCTTTAAACATAGATTTCACTATAATAGTGACTATGATGTAATGATTGAACACATTTAACTCTTCTGTTTATGATTTACTTGTTTTTTTAGAAGTTTATTATAAAATTTAAATTGAAGATAACTTAATAGCATTTAATTTACCACCAAATAAGTGACATCAGTCTTATCCACACTGATTTTTAGTAATTATTAATGTAGTCAGTATAGACTTACCTTCATAGTTGATATTGTATCTAATGAGATATTTACTTTTGATATAGTGTGCATTTACAATATTAAGTTATATAATAAGTTATCTAGTGTCTATTTCCCAGGATGACTTCCTGTGCAAAGCAGCTTATTATGGTAATGTTGACAAGATTAAAGAAGCAATACAAGGTGGTACAAATGTCAATGCCAGAGATAAGGTTTGTCAATAATATTAGTGTATTATATAAACAGTGTCCCAATAATTGAGACCCTTTTATCATTAACTACTGTAATAATTTCTTTTTAAAATTGCTTAGTTAATGTCTCCATTCTCTACAGATACCAATTGTCATACTACAGACTTTACTAGCAATTTTACATATGTAATGCTTTGAGACATGTCACATGATACTACAAATAGATATTTTTAAAGCTAAAATAGTCTGTACTTCATTTTATTGAAATTTTTGCAATAGCTTTATATACTATATATATATATATAAGAAATGTTTATTTGTAATAGAAGTATCAGGTTTTGATATGAACGTACCGTATACCGGGATTTATTGGCGACAATAAAATTTATCGGAATCATAAAATTGTGTTATTGGCGAGATTAAATTTGATGAACTTAGGACATATCTTGTTACCTCACCCACTTTAACAAAATGGAGTTCTGGTTTGATTCTGTTGTTAGAGCCTACCATGTGTACCAAAGTGTATAGAACTCTATTGTTAAAATTGTGTCCACATGGGCGTGGCGAGCATGTGATAAATTTTGACTGTTATTTAATTTGGCGATTTTTTGAAGTTCGCCAATTTGCCAAATTTTATCGGTCGCCAATAAATCCCGGTATATGGTATATGTTTCATAAACAAATACAGTTCATTTGTTAATGATATTCTAGAATTTATAACTAATGAACAATTACAAGTGTAAAGCTTTGATTGTTGGTTTGTAATTATAGATTTATTGCTAAGTAAGATACACTACTAGAGAGATTGTCTAGACAAGACTAACTCATAGTAATCCAATTATATTATTTACACATTATATTGTGTCTCTTTATTAGGATGGTAATAGTATGATCACATTAGCTTGTCGGTCCTCTGAAGATAATGCACAAGTTATTCAATTTTTAATTGATATGGGAGGAAAAATTAATCTTCAAAACAATGTGAGTGTTATGATATTTATTATAACATTCAATTTGTGTAAGGACATTTATTATAACATTTGACACATGTAGGTTTGTATCAATTAAACTTAAAAAACATCCCCAATTATATAATATGTGACAATAAGTCTAGCTATGATCAATTTGTTTCTGATAGTCCACTAGAATGTTATGAGCAAAGCCACACCTCTAATAATACATTTATAAATTTACCTAATGTTTTACTCAATCTATTAATACTTGACAATATTGTTCTATTGTCTATATTAATGAAACTGTCAGCATATACTATACATATAAAGTATTTACTCATATTTCATGTAAAACACACTGCAGTAATACACCTTGTCATATATGGAAGAAATTGACTTCCTTTTTATTACCTATGCAGCCAACTGTTTGCATATCATAGTCATATTACCTCTGTTTTGCAATGCACACAAAGGTTCTTCTTATGTTAGAAGTATTTTAAAGTCATATTTTTAACAGTCATTTTATGAAATGAAATCTTGTTTCTTTTGTTTCTGTGTTTACTTGTATCTGTTTATAAATTTAGTAATTAATTATCATGTCTCAACTACCTGTCTTTCCTATTGTACAGGAATACTTGCATAATTATTATATGTATATATGTATAGGATATTATTTGTTTATCAATAAATATGATACTGGTACATGATACAACCATTTACTGTCAATAATAGATATTATAGAATGATACTATGTATATCCTCAGATAGTATTATGACAACATAAATTGTGAATGTATGAGATGACATTGTTATCATTGTTAATTGAATATATTTATTATATGATTTATGTCTTATTGTCAGGATGGATACACTGCTCTACATTTAGCCTGTATTTATGGACTTCAGAAATGTATAGAATGTCTAATACAAGCTGAAGTGAATGTAAATTTAAAAGATAAGGTAATTGTCCCAGTAAAACTATCATTGTACTGTACTACAGTTTTTGTACATTATGTACATGTGCAAACTGTGTTAAACTTTGTGATTACTCTAAAAATAGCCTACATTAATAATACAAAATACCTTGTTTCTTGACCAATCACAAAAATTGTGAACATTGAGTTTTACCAACTATATGGTACTTAATGCTGAAGTTGATAAACCATTCATGACGTGAAGAACTGAACATAGTTTCACTAAGGGTGTGATTTGTTAATATTAATATCAATTGATAAAACAAATAATTATTGATGTCCACTTTGATTGTTTCTTTTTTTATTGCATGCAAGTTTTGAAATCAGAATCAAATATTGCCATAGCATAATGCAATTAAATAAATTTTACTGGTGCTACAACCACGTGTAATTTTCTGGATATTAACTGCTATTGAATTGTGCTAAGCTTCTACAATTTTTACTATTATTATTGAGAAAGACTCTGATAGTATTGTCACAGCAGAAACGTGAATGTATGTGATGACAGTGTTATTACAGTTAATAGAATATATTTATTATATGATTTATCTCTTATTGTCAGGATGGACGTACTGCTCTACATTTAGCCTGTATTTTAGGACATCAGAAATGTATAAACTATCTCATACAAGCTAAGGCGAGCATAAATTTAAAAGATGAGGTAATTGTCCTAGTAAAACTATCACTGTAATGTAATATAGTCATATACATATATGTACATATAGAGAATATTTTAGTTTTGTGATTACCTTGTCTACTCTCAGTGCATATTGAAATTGTTAAAGTAAAGCTTATTCTCTATTTCTCTGCTTGTAAGGCTTGTCTTGTAAGAGTATATGATAGGTAACATATCCTTTATATGTTATAAAAGGCTGATTATAATAAACTATGTTATAGGAGTGATCAGTGAATACAAAGTGTATATATAAATAATGATTATAATATATCATTACTATAATAAAGGTTTTAGTCCTCCTCTTTATATAATTGTTAATAGACCTTACTATAAAATGTTTACTTGAATTATGATACTTTCTTTGCATTTATTCTTTTAGTATGGATGTCGACCTCTTTTATATGCTTATTTATGTGAAGAACAATCAAAAGAAGGTGTAATTGAGGCACTGATGGAAGCTTGTCCTGCAGACATTGAAGAGATATATACTGTAAGTATCAATGATTATAATTGACAAATATTTGTACATTTTAAACAAAAATTTGTCATAAAATTAAGTAAAGTTGTCTTAATTATGAAGTCAATGTGATATGTTTTGTAAAAGTAGACATTGTTTACAGCTTATAAGTGTGTTGTTTGTTTTCATTGTCCATTATCGATACATATATCTGTCCTTGTAGCTTTAATAAAAATGAATTAATTTTAAGAGTTGTAGGTATGTCTTGTGTATACAATAAGATATTCAATCATTATCATAGTTATTTGAATATTATCCTGAGGGTGTGATAAATGGTATCATATGAGGTAAACGGAGGAATAGCTGGAAAGAAAATGAAAACATAATATATATTGGATAAATAAAAGAGCACACCCTAAACCTTCACATCACATTCACTTACACAAAGCACATCCAACCAGATTATGTTATTAACATATTATATCCAAATCGAATTATCTATAAAATAGTTAATTGAGAGTTACAATAATCATGATTTAATGGTAAAATTGTGAATCACAATAGTGTAATTATCGTGAAATTTTTAATAAAATAATGAATTAGGTTGTACAATAATCATAAATACAGTATTTAGTGGTACAACTATGATTGCTTAGTTTATATTAAACACATAATATAAATTAATTAATTATCTTGTATTTCTCTATGATATAGGAATACCAGTTTTTAACAGCTGCTAAGAACAATGATGTTGACAATTTAAGGGAAATCTTGGTTTTGACAGCCACTTTTAATATTAATATTGGCAATACTGTGAGTCAACTTATTTACACAAATATTTGTCAGTATTATTACATATACTGACATCTTTTCAGCATATTAATAAATAAATTGTAAAACAATTTGTGGGGCTAGCTTAATTAAGCCATCACTATCATGTGTTAAAATAATAGTTATTCTAATAATAATAATAACAATAATAGTCAATCAAATAATATTATGTTACAACAAATCATGCACTTTGAAAAATTACCATTATATGGTATAATGTGAATTATGAAAAATAGTTTATAATATCAACATAATAGAAATGGTCTGTATTGTACATATATGTAATTATGATAGGTTGTTTGTTATGATAACTATGTTATTATTTTTTTTCTGTATAAAAGATGATGTATTGTATTTGTTGCTATTTTTTGAGACATGAATGGAAAAAGATGGGTGTTTAATGATATCTGTATATCGAAAATGAAAGTTGTCTATGAATTCTTACTTTATGACATGTATTGACAAATATATGTTATTATCATGAAGTTTAATGTTTTAAGACAGGATAATGTTATTATACTTTTTATTTGGTGTCCCCATATAGGATGGTGATACTCCAGTTCATTTGGCTGCCTACCATAACCATGTAGATACACTCAAACTACTAATGCATCACAATGCACATTTAGATCTGAGAAACAAAGTAAGTATTTAGTGGTATTACATTTTTGTTAAATTATTCCATTGAATAATGATAAATATAACAATTGTCTAAGATGATTTTAATATGTAAAAAGTCTATGAAATCATTAGTACTATATTCTTCACTAAAGCATACTTATTAAGTATGTTATATATTACTATGTAGATATTGTTTATAATGTCTCCTCCCATAATGTAAACATTACATAGCTATTACAATATATGTGTAGTGGTTTTGATTGATTAATTAAACTGTTCTAATATTTCTTTGACACCATACAATGCCATCTGTGTTACATCTGTTACATTTATTCTTTTTATGTCTACTTTCCTTATCTGTTACTTATC
This sequence comes from Xestospongia muta, assembly GCA_963693285.1. NCBI lineage: Eukaryota > Metazoa > Porifera > Demospongiae > Haplosclerida > Petrosiidae > Xestospongia > Xestospongia muta. Next base: position 3,528,285 of record OY848925.1, read on the forward strand.
GCTATAATATATTATATAGTAATGTAAATAGGTTTGCAAAAATAGTAACTATTAAAGTGTGTGTGTGTGTGTACTGTTTTCCTTGTCCACATTGACTAGAAGTATGGTGCAGCTATTGAGTTATTAATAATTAATAATATTCATTTTATGTCTGTTTACTTTATTTTATTTGTTAGTTATCATTATATGAAAATATTGTTTGCAATGTCTCCTCCCATAATACAGTTATTATATAAACAGCTTTAAAGAGATGTTGACTATTATAATATGTACATGTGTGTTTAATGCTTAGAATTGTTCACAATAACTAGATGTATGGTGCTACTTATATTGTCCATGGTATTATTAACAGTATAGTAAATCACTGTTAACGTTGCATTGAATTAAGCATGACTGATCAAAGCTTCAGAGTACTGTTATCTGATTAAACAAACAGATATGATCAGTTCTGTACCTTTGCCATTGCTTAATGGAGTCTTTGAAGTTATCAATAATACAATCCCTTACAGTAACAGCAGTATCATCAAAATAGTCTTAGGACTATTTTATAACTATCATCTTGCTAGTTATGTAATGTAATATTCAACCTTAGGCCTAATTCTGCCTTTTACAAAAATGTTTTTTTTGGTAGGGTTAGTGTAGCAAGTGAACGTTTTCTTTGACTTTTTACTCTTTTGCCATGTATTGATAAACGTATGTTATTATCATAATGTTTAATGTTTTAAGACAGGATAGCATTATCACAAATGTTATTTGGATTGTCCATGTAGGATGGTGATACTCCTCTTCATTTGGCTGCCTACAATAACAATGTAGATATACTCAGCATATTAGTGCAACACAATGCACTTTTAGATGTGAAAAACAAAGTAAGTGTTTGGTGGTATTATATTTTTCTTAGACTATTCCATTAAATAATCATAAATATAATAATTATCTGTAAGATTATTTAATACGTAAAAGGTCTATATTCTTCACTACGGCATACTTATTAAGTATGTCATATTACTATGTAGATATTGTTACATAATAATACAAACAGCTCTACAAAAGATGTTAACTATTACAATATCTATGGTTTCTATTGTCCACACTAATTAGAAGTATAGTAGTACTTATATTGTACATGTCATATTGTACATGTCATTGATAACAATACATAGTATATAAAGAAGACATATTATAAAGTTTAAAACCAGAAATCCCATAAAATGAATGGCATTGTTCACATTCCACCATAACTGATATTACACATATTTTGTATACAATTAATGAACATTTGTACAAGCGTTCTCCAGCTTCACCAGAATAATTGAGAAATTTTCGAAAATGCCTTTAATACTAAAAGTTAGATAGATGTCATTACAACTACTTTCTTATAATGAGATTTGTTTGTTATTATTGCCTTTTGTATTGATAATTACATTACTTACCTTAGCTTCTCTTTGTAGTATAAGTTTGAGCATATCACTCTATTTTCTATCCAGTTGTGAAAAATGTTAAGATATGATGAAGTTCTTTTCTTATTAAGGTTGTAGTTAGCATAACTCTAAACCTCAAGCTCTTGATAGTGACATACAGGATTAAAACGATAGGTAGTTTGCATTTTTGACATTTTTACATCAAAACTGATAGCATATTCTATACTTGCTTGATACCATTTAGTGTCAACTTGTGACATATTTGCTCCATTTATTAATCTCTTTGATAGTGGCACATTAAACTAATAGGTAGTTTGTATTTTTGATATCTATATTTCAAAACTAATAACACACTCTATACTGCTTGACATTCTTTGTTACCATGTAATACCAACTTGTGACATATTTATTCCTATTACATCATTTGCTTTGTCTGTCATTTATTAAACATGTGGCAATTATCAGACTAAATTTCATAACACTTAATATTGTAGTACTTCTCTTATATGTAACAATTTTATGTATACAATTTTCATTTTTCTGTTGTCACTTTCATTTGATAAAATAACTTACTTTATATTCTTTGTTTTCAGAATGGTGAGACATCTCTTCACTATGCATGTCGTAATGGCTCTACTGAAGCAATTTCATTTTTACTTTCAACAGGCAGCATAGACCCTAACGAGAAAAGTAATTTGAACAAAACTCCCATTGAATTGATTAAGCCTGGTGATAAAAATCGCTTTAAAATGTTAAAGCTTTTTCTTCCATTTAAACAATGCTGTAAGAAGTACCCCATTGATTCCTATGCCAAACTTTTCTTCTGTGGAAATACAACAGCTGGAAAGAGTTCTTTAACTGCAGTCTTAATTCAGCGAGCCAAGAAGGGTCGTGACCACAAGTTTAATCTATTAGAGTGTGTTACTGATGTTGTACCATTAACAGCTGGTATAGCTACACATACGCTACAATCACATGACATTGGTAATGTCGTTCTTTATGATTTAGCAGGTCACCGAGAATACTATAGTAGCCATACTGCAGTGCTTGAGCATTTGATGTTACGATCACCAGCTATATTTTGTGTTTTATCTAAGCTTACAAATGATGAAGATGATACAAAAAATGATCTCTATTATTGGCTCAATTTTATAGAGAATATAAATGCTCGACTAACTCAACCTTCTCAAGTCATTGTGATAGCTAGCCATGTTGACCTTAAAGATAGCAGCTCACAGTTTAAAGTCACTCTTGATGACATAACAAAAAATGTTCATTATAACAATTATAACTTCAGTGGTTTTGTTGCTGTGGACTGTCATCGTCCAGGAGGTAAAGGTGTTGAAGAGCTTGTATCTCTACTAGCTGAAAGCTGTAAAGTAGTTGTAGACAAGTCCGATAGCATTAGTATCTATAGTCATGTCTTGTATGCATTTTTACTCACCCTTAATATGGTAGCCATTAGCTTACAACAGCTCTGTGCTTTGCTTGAAGAGAAAAATGATCCATCTCTTCCATCAAATGAATCGGTTTTATTAGAGCTCTTAACAATTCTCTCTGATAAAGGTTTAATCTTATTCCTTAGGAGGAAGGAATCAGAAAGTTGGATTATTATTAAGAAAGAGGTTCTCCTTGAGGAAGTCAATGGTATCTTATTTGCTCCATCTGAAATCATACGTGTGTATCAACAGATAGCTAGCAACACAGGATTAGTCCCTGTGTCTGCTCTGAAACGTCTCTTTCATGATAAATATGATACTGACATGTTAGTATCATTTCTGATAATTCTAGAGTTTTGTCACGTACTAGAAGCTGATGCACTTAAAAAAATCCCTACCAATCTCTCACTCTTGTCTCCAACTGAATCCGAGCAATTTTTGTACATACCTGCACTGGTAAGTGCAGAGCGTCCTCATGATGTTGGTTTAACAGAAGGTGTTGGTTGGTGTCTGTGGTGCAACAATTCTTGTCAATTTTTCTCAACACGATTTCTTTTTCTTTTACTTCTTCGTCTTGCCTTTAAATATTGCCTACCAATATATGGTTTTGGAAAAGTTAATCCCCAAAGCTCTGTAAATTTAGTTCGACGATGTCAATTCTGGAAAGATGGTATTAGTTGGATTAGTAATGTTGGAGTCAAAGTGATCGTTCAAGTAAGTGAATTCAATCGAAGAGTAACAGTGCTTGTTTCGGATCAATCAGATGTTCATTCAACACTGTCCTGTTCTCTCCAGAGCCAAATTATCACTGATATTTTTTGTCTTCAAAAGGAAATTTGTCCTTCTTATGATCTTATAGAAGGCCTGATATCACCAACTCATCTTAGCAAGTCACTTACTGAAAGCATCAGAAATATACCAGTGTTCAGTTTTAGCGACGTAGCCCGAGCTATACTACAAAAAACAAAGAGTATCACAGATGACAATGGTACAGTGACAGCTACTGTTACAGCTTTATTTTTGAGATGTGAAGCATTTTCTAACCTCTGTCCAGCTGCTGTAAAAGAGCTATTTGATAAAACCAAGTCTTCCGACACTCTGCCTTCATATTTTCTGTCATATTTACAAAGTAATTGCTCTGAAGTAATGAAACTCTTTGTTACAGAGGAGTATACATACCTCTCTGTGAGGGAACACCTCAGCAGTCACAGTATGTTTGCTGGACGTAACCCTTTGGTAAGTGAATTTTAATAATGTTCATTTATGTTAACCTTGTTTACTTCAGGAAATTTTGTCTCATCCTCTGACTGATAAAGAAATAAAAATTGCTTCTCTGAACTTTCAATTTTTTTTAAAATCTGAAGGTAAAATATTATAACATTTATAAATATAGCACATTTTTTTCATTTTATCATAGTACCAGCAGTGGACAGCTGTAATAATCAATTTAGTTATTTTCCTAAGTTATGTAAGTTATAGAGTTTATTGCATTGTTACTATTAACATTGTTTAGCTGAAAAGCCTGAAAGGGTTGACGTGTTGAGTAAACTCACAGCTATTGATGCATTATGGCGCAGTATTGGCAATGGTCTTGGCCTATCTTACAATTTTCTTCAAGGTTTAGATGAATCCAATAAATCTAATCAAACAAGACTCGATCATGTCCTTCAAATGTGGCTAAACATGGATGGTAAAGCTACTCTTGTAACTTGGGAAACAATTATAGATGTTGTCAAGGGACCTCTCGTTCAAAACGAACCTCTTGCTAATAAGATATATCATGACTTGAAAGAAGATAGCTCTAAATAAGAGATTAATTGAAGTGAGTATGTGATACCATATTTTTTATTAGTTATGACATATTTTTCTTTACCACCTGTACATTAAAAAGTCTTATAGAACAGTTTATCATTATTTCAATTATGTACTGGTTATTACATTATGTTATTATTATCTAAAGATTGCAATAATATAATCGATCACTTTTTAGGTAAATATTAACCAGCTGACCATTATTCTGATATCATGCTAATTTATTGTTAATAATATATTTTGACTACCAGTATGCCTTTTTATATGTGATAAGAGGATTATTTTAAACTGTTATCATTCTCACAAATGATGAATGTATTGACAAAGTATAATTTGGTGTATATTTCACATCACTATCAGTGTCTTTACTATTTTTTATTTCATTTAATGTAGGTAATAACCAAGCCAAATTATTGTCTTATCTCTACATTCCAGTTGTTTATTCTTATTTCTATTTTTTTCTTAGTGTTTTAACAATTTCATTGCTGTCAAGTTATATCAATAAATTGTTTGTGGTTCTCTTTATTTGAAAGTAACTACTGTGGTGTAATCTCAAAAATGATTCTTTCTTGGCAATGCTAGAGTAAAGCTCCTTCCCATGAAGGCTGCATTCTAGCTCCACCCGAAAATATAGAAAATTATTAAAAGGGGTGTGGTTTAATTTTATGTAGTGATTTCAAATGAGGCAAAGCAAAGAATATAGTCTTCCACTCTAAATAAAGAGCTGGCCTCACCAGACTAAGTTTCGATAGCATTATGACTAGGTTCAAAGTATGTATTTAGTACTGTGCATTGTTACTGTACTTAGAGGATCTGTGATCAGTTGTGACGTACAAGACAAGATACAAGAGTCATGATATTATCATGTATATTTGCTATATAGTTGTAGCTGACATATACACATCTAGTTGTGTTGTAGAGAATTGTACTAGCGTAGAAGTTATGATAATATAACTAAACAAAACTAGGTTTGTACAGTAACAATACACCTTTTATGTCTAAAGTAATTATGTGTGTGAAGTGTCAGTGCTAATACTTAATATTGTAAAATTAACTATTTTAATTTAGCGATGTGATCTTATTGATTTAATTGACCATTTCCTCTATGAATAATTAAGTAGTCAGCCATTCTAGGTCCCTATGTTATACTTGACCAATCTATGACATACCATTAATTGCATTTACTATAAATATAGGAGCTGGTTAAAGACAGCTACCTTAAACCTACTAATAATTGTGTATACTAATTGTACCAATTGTAATAACTACTGTATAAATTATAAAATTAGTATACATGAAAAATTTTAATTTCATGAGATTTCATGAAATTAAACATGATTCTGAAAACTGCTAAATCAATACATGCTAAATATGAACATTTAAATTCACTAAATTTAATGAATACAATCAATAACAGTCTTAACAATGCTAACTAGCTACTTCATTAATTGTACACTTCAAAATATCATATACAGTTTCAATAACAAGTTTAAATATATATTATGCATGTATAATAATATATAGAGATTACTTCCAATGTATGTTCTTCTACAGGCTATAAGTGCTGGATACTATGCTGGTTATATCCCATTGTCAATGTACCAACTTTTGTTGGGTGTATGTCATCTTGGTTCTGAACCCCTAGTTTATTATCACCTGCATGTGTTCTTCCTTGATGGAAGGAATATCTTCAGAGCAAATGAGGCACATGAATGTGCTCAAACATGCAAATGGGTATGAGGAATTAGCTGGAATTGTTTATTCTACATGATAAATGATATGGGTCTGCCACCTAGTTGATTAGCTGTGGACCTGGTCAGTCTAAGGAGCCAGAAAACATGTCCCTGCTTATTATGATGCATTGGATATGATGGATCTAGGTGGCAATACACGTCAAGGTAATGTACATGTTTAGTGTATACATATGGTATGCATTTTGTGTAAGTGTATGAGCTGCAATTATTTTGGTAACATTATTGACTTAGTAGTAGCTATAATTATTATAGCTCTGATGAGGTATATGTCTTAGTTATCTCTCTTTAGTACATATTAATGTATTATAGTTCTTTTCATTATTAATTATATGTCCTTCTCTCTTCACAGAGCATGCTGAGACTGTTCTCAAACAACTTGTTGTTGCTGTACAATCCAGTAAGACTAAGAGAAAAAAGAATGTTGAAGAAGAAGAAAAGAAAGATGAAGAGGAAATGTTCCTTGAAGACGATGTAATCATACCTACTAATGTGATCTTTGCCACTCTTCAAGAGCCTCCAATAGAATATTTAATTAAACAATTGGATCAAACAAAACTTACAGTTGCAAGAAAAATCTCAGATTCTCGTCTCAAACGTCAAACCAAGTCAATATCAATCAGGTAAGCTATATTTCAATTTAAATAAAATGACTTATTTTAGATAGTGATGTAGATTTAAACGAGGAAGCGTTCAAACCAACCACACCCCTCGTTCATCAAGGGGTAGTTTATCTGAAAGTGGAGATGAAGTAGGAGAGCTACCTTATAATCAGAAGAAGCATCCATTTTATATACACAGTGACTCAGCTATTGTCATGGTAAGCACTAGATAGACACTATACATTTATAAATGTAGTAAATTTAATCTGTTTCACACACTCCACTATAAAATTACTTTTTTAAAAGTAATATATCATATAATTTTTATAGTCTTTTGAAGAAGACTGCTCTTCCATGATCTTCTTTGAGGTTCAACATCATAGGAGTTCCTCTCTCCTACCAATAGACCATGTTGGTCAAAGTCGTGATGCTATTAGTATTAAACTACCTCAAGATGCTGGGATAGAAGGTATTAAACCACATTATATGTTGTGATTAGAGAGAGAGAGAGAGAGAGAGAGGAGATTAATTTCATTGGGAGAAGAATATTACTTTTATTTCTCTTAAAGCCTACATCTGTTACTATGCTTTGTTGTACTCCTAGTGAACAAAATATTTATGATAACATTAAAACTAAGATCAACCAGCTCCTGAGTATGAGGCCACCTAAGTAAGTCCACAACTTAAATGTATTCATCCATAATGTACAACACAATGGTTCTAGTAATATTACATAAAATGGTTTTCTTCTGTAGTTCTGAGAGGACAGTTACCATTCCACACTCACCAAATGGTTTTGGTTTTAAAATGGTTGATGGTAAAACAGTGGGTGTGTTTATCTCTGATTTGTGTGCTGATGTCACACAAGTAAGTATAAACACTTTGATCGACTATACATTTATCTTAATATTATATAGTCATTAATATTAGACCATCCTTTATAATTATATTGTTTTCTATTACAGGTATATGGTGGTGATCGAATCCTTAACATCAATGGACATAACACACGAGGACTAACATTGTATGATGCTACTCAACTTTTACAGAGTGTGTCTGATGATCTTCAGTTGATTGTAGTGGAGAACTAAGCTAGTAAGTTATAACTTATAATAATTAGATGAACACACTCACTGAGCTAGTACAGCCTTCCTTAGATACAACTCCTTTGATGTACCTTTATTAGAGGGACATCCTCCTTTATAACTATACAGTTTTTACTGTATTAATAATCATTGATTGATTTATTTTTCGTAGAATTTTTAAGTGTATGTGAGCAAGTTGAATTACTCGTTATACTTCCATAGTCATATTGACCACAGCCCCACTAGTAACCATGAAATGACACTCAAGAAAGGCTCTTTGCTTAGGGTAGTCAATACATTTGTTCATTCTCCAAATTATTGGTTAGTTTGGGTTGTTTATGAATGAATTGGTGTGGAGACACAACTGAAGAGAATACCAAGTACTGTATAGTAAGTACATTGTAGTTGATAGTAAATTTATAATAATTATAGGTAAATACCAAATAATGATCATCTTGTATTCTATCATGTACTAATATTTCAGTATATAGACAATGCTTATATCATATTGAAGATATCCTAATGATATAATCTATTAATATCAAACTTCAATTTATTTTTAGTGCTTAAAGACAATTTAGTTATGAGATATATGAGTGTGTTCAACGATCTGAATAGATCATCTGATGTGATGTATTGCCGTCCAGTATGTATTGTTGGACCACAAAGTGATACTATTGCTGAGAATTTGTTAAAACAAGGTGGTTTCTTGCTTTATAAAAATATTGAAGAAGTCCTGGGTGTCTGTGCTAAGGTATATAATGAGAAGATAGACTATACATAATGAAGTACTGTATGTCCAATATGTTACTGTTTATAATTTGAATAGTTGGCCATTTTTCTGTCTTAACTATAGCAAACAATGTACATACATTAAAGTGATTGTTATTATATTTTCTCATAATTACAAGGTTCATATCATGCAGTATACAATGTCTCTGATAAAATTATGCTGTTAAACAAGAACTCAGTAGAAACACCAGTCATATCTTCCACGTGCTCGAGTGAGAACCACACCAAGAAAAGTGACATCATCCGCAAAGGCTATTTGTTAAGCGCGTTTCCTTATTAAGCGCATATTTTCTTCCTGTAGAGATACGAGTGCATGTGGTTAATAACCAGCAAATACGGTATGTGATTGATACTATAGGGGTGTGGTCTATAAGAAAAATCAGATAATGAATTATTAACACGAATATAATCAAGAATATGTAAGAGAGTGTCAAATATACAAATTGTTTCTCTCTTGTCCTCAATAGAATTTCCTTTACAATAGTGATATGTAGATCGTTCACAGAATATAGAGTAAATTGAGGTCAATTAACATCATCTCATCATTCACTACGTAAGTGAGGAAACTTCTCTATCTCAGAAATATATATATACTATTGAACTGTAACAATATAAAATCAATATAACTTGATCAACTGAACTGACTTCAATAGTCTAGTTGTATTAATAATGTGTAGTCCTCTACTTCCTCTGAAAACAAGAAAGGATGTGTTGACTTCTCTACTTTCATTTAAGTAAATTATTAAAGTATGTTTTTCTTCAAACTCTTTGGAAAGTAAAAAGCCAGCAAATAAAATCTCCACAAAGGAATTTAAAATAAGGTCACACCTATAAATAATCTCGAGGGCCAAATGACCAGCTGTCAGAGAGTAAAACAATGCGACGTTAGAGAAGTAAGTGTTGAGCAAAACTGTTCTACTTTTATTGTCTATTAGTTTTGTTATGACAAACAATTGTTAATAAAAGAAGAAAATAAAATAATGTCAAGAGAAATTTAAAAAGAAAAAAAAAGTGAGTGAGAAGACAAATTAAGAATAAACAACAAACTACTTACTATTTCCAGAACTCAAGTCTGTCTTTAATAATTTGATAACTGTCTAATTTCATACAATACTCTTTGTGTTCTCCTGATAAGTATAGTTTCCTTATTGTAGTGTTTTTACTAAGTGATGTGCACATTGTCTTGATATCATCATTGTTCAGTGAAGTATCATAGAGATGTAGTTCTATCAGTGATGTACTTGTTTGTATTAGATCTGCTATTGTACTGGTACTAACTGAAGTGATCTGACGATTACGTCCGATGCTCAACTTAGTCAATGTTTGGTTTTTAGTAAGTCCTTCACAGATATATTGGACTCCATTATCAGTGATGTTACAGTTGAAAAGATAAAGTTCTTTTAAAGTTGTTTTAGTTGCTAATATAGTAGATAAGTGAGCCATATCTTCATCTGTCATACCAGTAACATCATACAATACTAACTGTTCAAGTGTTTTGTTATTAAAGAGACTATCACTGACTTGTTGGATACCACCAGTAAGTGAAGAGGAGTACAACTCTAGTGTCTTTATTGTTTTATTAGTTTTTAGTATCTCTGATAATATCGATACACACTTACTGTCCAATGAAGTGTGCCATATATAAAGACTACACACTGTACACTTATTAAGATTGTTTATAATAACTGCAGTACTTTCAGGAGATAATGACGAGAGATAAATACTCCATTCTTTATTTCCTGTTTGTTTTTCTTTTATTAATTTACTTATAACATCTTCACTTTCTACTACAGTTGGTCTAGTGAGTCTAACACTATTGTCATCATCTCTCCACCAAACACTTCCAGTGTCTCCTGTTATAAAACAGAGTTAATATATAGTATAGTACACACATAGTAATATATACTAAAATACACTACATACACAGACAACACACTGAAAAGAAAGGAAGCCATTACTGGCAACGAGCTATAGGGGGCGGGGCTTATTAAAATTTCCTAACAGAAAGAGGCCACTGAAAGTTGATTTGGCTACAGAGAAACTATAGATATAATTCTATCATTGTTATCATATAACAGAACACACCATTGGATATTAGGTATTAATTTTTTTATTAACTTGTGAACTGTATAGAGTTTACAGGTTGACTAGATATATATAATGAGACTGACTATAAACAATGAAGTGATCTGATGAAATTTATTAGTTAAGGTATTCATAGTAGAAAGACAAGCAGATTGCTTTGGCAATCAATAAAGGAAAAACAATACCTTGTCTTTTATAATCAACAATCCTTTATAATAGTACTCTGCTCATATGTTATATAATTCCATATATATACTGTAAAACAGAAAACTTTCAAGGTAAATAATTTATTTTGTCACTATTTGTCTGCTTAAAGGTGTCTAGTGACTTTAGCCCAATTCCTTGTATTTAAGCTATTTTTTGACCCTCAATCAGAATGTTCCTAGGGTACGATGTTACAAATGTCATTGTTCAAAATGGAAAACAAAGTATAGATACCTAGACTTAAAGATATAGTTCCTTTTGAAATATTTCAAAAGCAATCAATTTTTGGTACTCAAAATTAGTAAAACAACTGCTGATCAAGAGAAAGCTGTTTGTGAATTTTTAGAAGATAGAGACATCTTAGTTACATTTTGTTTTGTTTCGTTTTGTTTTCTTCCTAAGGCATTTTTTCTAATATCCTTTGGAACAAAGACTGTAGCTCCTTAGTACACAACTTGTAATATGACCAGCTATTTTTTTGTCTCTTGTAATAACATGTTTCACTGACAACATCATAGTAAAATCTGAGGAACTGAACTAAACTCACCAGACATCCTTTCTCGCATTAAGTAAGTGGACGTCTGGGGATGAGACTAGCAGTTCCTGTGATATATATTCCTTACACTCACAATAAGAGGAAGAGTTTAATAAACCATATACATAATAAATGTTGTCTTTATCTACAGGGTACTTTTATGTAAACCACAAATTACATAACACTGTATATTCAAATTTAACCACAACATTTAAGGGACAACTAATTGCCCTTACCTTCACCAGACCCTATATTTATTCAAAGATACATACCTTCATTTGACTCTTTATTCTCTGTCTCTACTTTATCATCAGAATCTTTCAATATGTCATCTGGAGTCTCTATTGATAAAAACATTTATAATAGAATAAACCAATATTATTTTTAATTTTAATATTTGTATGATTATTAATATATTATACTAACAACATTATGACTTTGTGGTAGTAATTTTATGACTCAATCATGACATCATTCAGTACAACAGTTACTAGTAGACAAAACGAATTACTGTAATGATACTAACATTGAAGAATGTAATGGAATAGGTTAGTATATTATATCAATAAACAATCTTTTTACATTGTTATGATAATACGAATTACAATACAATCTACTTGGATGACGTAATGAACTCTCTTCTTTATCATCAACTGAACCCTTTAACTGATCTTTTAACTCTGATCGAGATTCTATAAGAGTATTATAAGATTATTTATATATATTGAATAGTACTACCTGTAGTTTCAGTGATAAGCGAAGTCTTTTCCTGACTGGACTGTGTTTGAGTCTCCTCAAATCCTTGATCAGTTACTGGTTTATGAACCTTTGGTATGAATGGTAGATCTAGTAACAATGTCATATAATGAGAAGTGACTAATACCAGTTACCTTTTAAGCTCTGTTTTAACTCCTCAATCTGTTGGTCTCTCTCCCTTAGTTGTAAAGTCAATGATGTTATTATTTCATGTAAAGTCTCTAGCTCTTTTTGTCTCTCAGTAGACACTGACAGTATACTCTTCTCAATAGCTTTATATAAAATGAGAAAAAAAATTGATCACTAATACATTATGTCAAATATGGACAACATTAGACTTGTGATTGCTGTTGTATTAATTTACCTTCCTTTGTTTTCACAAGTGACGTCAAATCTTTAATTGTCTTTTCTTTCATTTCTCTTGTTTCTATATTAAGGAACATTAAGTTATAAATCAGATATATCATATAATAGACAGTTATTAAATAAAAAAGTAGTTGTACACAATATACCTTCATTTTGTCTGACAATAGATGATATTTGCATAGTCATCTTTTTCTGGATCGTTTGTTCTAATTCTAGTTGACTTCTCAACTCCTTTGTGTTCTCTTCTACAATAGCTCTAACCTCCTATATATCAATAAACAACACATGTACCAACTGTTGTCTCATACTACTTATCTCTTACCTTGTCTCTTCTATGATCATAAATGGTACAGTGACCAACTGTAAGTTGTACTAATCCTCTCCTCTTCACTGATTCAAGAGTCTCCTGAGCTCTGGCAATAAGTAGAGTTGTTAGACTGAGTGGAAAAAAGCAGGTGACAATTATGGACTTGCCCTCTCTAATGACACGAATCTGTACATTTCCTTCAACTGATTCTGAAAGGATATCCTCAATATCTTCTAATGTGCAATCTTTAGGATCCCAGTTTAAAACAAAGACAGCTGTCTCACATTGAAGATGAGAAGGTGTGTTTGTAACTTTGAAGGTTTCGTTTAGACAAAGAGAAACCTTTGTTTCTTTACAAAATGATTGAACAAAATCTTTGTATGTTTTTATATGTGTCTCAGCTTCTTTGATTTTGAATCGTGTTACAATACCCTCTAGACAACTGATATTGACAACAGTACAGTGGTCATTAACAACATCTAGAACATCATCAATGGAGTTAGAATGAGCTAATTGAGATTTGAAGTGAGAGTAACCATCTTTAAGATATCCCTTTAACTTATCCAGAGGTGGAGGTGCTTTGTTGATGGCTTCTCGGGTATTACTGAACATTATTGCATATTTACTTTTCATTGATCCAAAAATAGACCTAAACTTTCGTGAAATTGGAATTGTGACTTCCTTTTTAGTCTCTTCTGCAATTAAAAAACATTATAACCTCTAATAGTTTTCATTACTAACTTTGACTTGCAATTAACGTGCTATCAACTGAAACTCCTGCCATAGTAATTGATGAATTAGCTAATTAACACAATGATATCATCATCTTAATTTACTACAGTAAATATACCTTCACTAACTCCAGTAATAACATGTACTTCTGAATCCTTGTCTTCAAAAAATGCTTTATCTACACCAAACAATTTGTAACAGTTATACAATAACCTATACACTTACCACAATCCTTTAAGATAGCATTAGCACATGGTACACACTACAAAAATGTTAATGTTAAAATGACAAAAAAAAAATGTTATATTGATGCATCTGTGGCAACATAAGAGCATGTGTTGTTTTAACACTAAACATATGGCGTTACATACACATGACATCTGTTGTTAATCCAACAGCACACTTTGTTATGCTAACACATAATCATTTGTTACACATACAATTCCAAATATCTTGAAACAATTGTTGTTGTTATAACAACTTTTCCGTACAGGTTAAAGTAACCCCAAAGAAGTACTCAAGGTCACCCAGCTTGCTTTGTGGCTGTTTGCAAATATTATATACTATTTAGATTTCAATATTTGATCAATTTCCAACTATTAATAGTTGTTAAAAAAGTTGAGGAAAAAATATCAAATGCAAACTCAAACCAACAAAGTGTTCATATAGTATCTGACTACCTGTTAAATATAACAGTCCACAGCAGTAGTTGTGTTGATATATATTGATGATTGCTTTGAAGAGTCACCAAATCCCAAAATCTTATCTTGAATGAAGTACAAAACATCCTTTACTCTTGGAAAATACACAATATTGAAGATATAGTGACAAGCCAAGAGAGCAAAAATAGCCCCATTCATATCTTTACATTCAAGTACAATCTCTTGTTCTATTGCAATAAAAAGTTGTGGTAATAATTCCAAATCAGGGTCCACAAATCGAATTATGTGAGGATGACTATTTTCTTCATCTATAGCCTCAGTTATAGGAGTTCCACGCTATAAAATATACATAATAAAGTGCAATAATTATGTGTTATACTCACAGTAACTTCCACAAGAAGAAATGGAATGTCAACTTTTGAGCTGAAGGTTTCTTTTTTCTTTGGTTTAGTTGATAGAAAATATCCCAAACACCTTAGAGCAGAAATACTTAGGGCATCTAAAGAAATCTATGAATAAGGCATAACAAAAGAGTTTCCACCTTCATCATCAATTCTTTCATCAATGTGTAAAGACCGGAGTGCATGTTTTAAATCTTTAGATGAAGATAGACTAGCTTGAGCATAATTTATAACTGCATGGGAATATTTTTTCCAGTTGTCTTCAAATAAACTACCATATAAATTATCAACCTGCATTATCAGGTTAAATTCTTCTGCAGCCTGTGAAATGGTTAGCAAAGTTATTGCAATTCAGTATAAAACCTACATAAACTGCCTTTTTTAGAAATGGATATTGATTGCATATATCTTTCACTTTGTGAGCCGTACACAGGATCCACTCTCGTCGTCTTTTAAATGTCCTGGCAATCAGAGAGACAATTTCGCCAACATTTGACCTTGGCTTTTCCATCTCTTTTTGTAAAAGACCCAAATTCCTTTTGTGGCTCACTTCATCTTCCTCAAATTCTAAAACTTCAAGGGAAGGATAAAAATGCTTTTCTTGGTCAATCTTTCTTTTTTTTGGACGTGGAGATTTTTCTTCGTCTCTTTTATCAGAAGTTGGATTTCTGTTGCAATTTTGGCATCTTGTATAAATAAAGTCAGCCCAAGAGTCCTAATACATAAATAACACGATGTCAGTAGAATAAATTGTAACAACTTACATATTCTTTTATAAATGAATGCTTTCTTAACAATGATCTAGCTACGGCTTCACAATCCTTCTTTGAAGGTCGTTGTATGTATACTAGCAGCATTGTAGCTAAAGTACGAACTACATACTTTCTATCATCATTAGTCAACTTTTTAAGTCTAAAGTTGGTTTCTGTTCGCTCACGAAATGTAGGTATTGGAAATGGATCAGGAACTTTACTAAACTAAGAAAGAATTAGTAGCAAAACAATATAATCACATACCTGATCTTCCTTAAAATTTAATTTACTAAAAGAAACTGGTGAGGCTTTCTATAGTGCACCAATTAATGATATACAACCTTTTTGCTCGTACCTTTTTTGTTGATGGGGTGGACAACACTGAGCTACTAGTGGAAGCAACAGAAGGTGGTGAATTAATAGGAGGTGGTGAAGTGATAGATGGTGGTGAGTAAACATCAATGACTGAATCCTTGATTAAGATTTAAAAATATATTTAAATTAAGGAATAATTAATCTGACCAAATCCACTGATACAGATCAAAGGTTTTAACACCTTGGATAGTATAAGCTAATAACCCTGTACTGAAATAACTTTGGGGTTAACAGCCTGTATCTTTACAGACACACATAGGAGGTAACTATTATAATTTACAAAACAGATAAAACACACCTTTGAATTTGCAAATGGGATGACCATAATGTCATCAGACAATGATGAAAATGGACTCCTCTCATAATTATCCTATAAAAACATTAGCGATCAATTATTACACATTTGCCACATAGCTATACCATTTCCTTCCCAATTGCAAACTTGAGTGCGTTATACACTTTTAATCTCTCACCAAATTTAGGCAGAACATCTTTTAAACAGTCTGGTCCTGTGCTTGTACCTAAAGCTTGGTAAATGGCCTCCCCATCCATTGCCTGATCTATTAAAGATTGCACAGTGTAAAGACAATATCATCTGTTATCTGTGAAGTTTTAGAAAACTAACTTTTGAAAGCCTGCTGTATTTCATCACAAAATCCTTGGTCCTGAAGCCAACTTCCAACCTCATCTACGTTCATTTTCTCCATTACGCACAGCAGAAAGAGATAACAGGGTACAAACAAAACATGTGAAACTCTGAAAAATGCGCATGCGTGACCACACCTAACATTCAATCATGGCTTTTTTGTGCAGGTTTTGCTGTTTCTGTTGTAAAGAGTGGAAAGTTTTTTTAAGGCACACATTTCAATCTCACTCTAATGAGCCGAACTTTTTGTTTACATGTGGTGTTGAAGGCTGCCAGCAAACCTTTCGAACATATGCTTCTATTTGCTCACATTTGAACAGAAAACATAGGCATGCAAATTTGGAGGAAGTACAATCAGAAGTTATTGCAGGAACCTCTACTTATCTTTCTAACGAAATCAATAACATCGAGGACAATGTTAGTAATTATAGAGATGATGACATAACTGAGTCGTTTCCTGATGATGAAGATGATGACATTACAACTGGTAGTGAAGATAACATTGATGTTTCAGGCTGTACATCAACTGAAAACTATCTACAGAGGTCAGCTGCACTTTTTTTGTTGACTTTAAAGGAGCGTTATCAGCTAACTCAGACTGCTATCAATTTTTTAATCAGACAAGTTCAAAATATGATCCATTATTCTTTGTTAAATATTAAAAATTCTGCTGAGTTGATGGGTCTTATTACTGAAAACATCACCCAGTCTGTTTTATTGGATTACTTTGAATGTGTAGATCCTTTCAAATCACTGCATTCAGAATATCTTCAAACTAAATTTTATAAAGACCATTTTGGGCTAGTTGTAAGTTCATATAATGAATTTACATGTACATGTACTCACCTGTCAATACATACTCTTGGCACTGTTAGTGTGCCAGGCAATAATACAATATAATTATTTCATTTATTTATGTGTTGAGTACTGTATTAAGTGATTATTGATTGTTATTATATATAGGAGCCAAGAACAATTGTCTTAGGTACTAGATTGGTCACTTGTGGGAGTGGAACTTTAAAAGAAAAGGAAGATACTTTTCAATACATTCCTTTACTGGATAGCCTAAAATCATTTCTCTCTAATCACGAAATATTTGATGAGGTGATTATTGATATACATGTCCCTCAGTTAATGTAAATATATGTTTATACTAGTTTGTACTTGTACAATTCTGTATCTGTTGTATAAAAAGTATCATTTCACAGGTTATGAAATCTCATTCTCAGCCACCAGGATTCTTAGCTGATTATTGTGATGGATTATGTTATAAATCTCACCCTTTATATAGAGAAGATACCAACGCACTGCAAATAATTGCATATTTTGATGAAGTAGAAGCTTGTAACCCTCTTGGTAGTCATGCTGGTGTTCACAAGTTAGGTACATATGCTTAATATTTTAGTACTATTGTCCATATTTTTATTATATATTTCATTTAGGTATGTTTTACTTTACCCTGGGTAATCTTAAACCAGAACTACGATCTTCACAAAGAGCCATTCAGTTAATTGCCTGTGTTACATCTCAGAACTTGACAAGATATGGATTTTCTGCAATACTTCGACCTTTTATTGAAGATGTTAATGCATTATGTGAGGTAAATGATGTATGATAAGAAATGGGCTTTAGGCATGCATATGTGTCATGTGCCACCTTTGTGCACAATTTAATAAGAAAACCCCACCCCTAATGTTAAATTGTACAGTGTATGTGTACATTTAAAAATTATATTGTATGGTTCTATTTATTTTGTGTAAGGTTACACTATCATTGTTCTATTTAATGCACAACACAGTTATTTCATATCCAGTTTTACTTAACTACCATTTTGTGTAGGATGGTCTTTCTTTCACCTTGGCTGGAAACAATGTCACTATTTATGGCACACTTTTTTTGGTTTTGGCTGATAATTTAGCAGCTCATCAGCTGGGAGGATACAAAGTTGGAGTTGGCTTTTCTCTACGCAAGTGTCGTGTATGTATGGCCACTGATTCAGACATACAAACAAAAGTATTTTAATTGTTTATGATTTAGGTTTCTAATATACATGAGTAGTTTACAGAGGAACAATTCCATCAAAGAACTCCTCAGGAGTATGACTTCCATTCTTCTCTATTGAATGGTCCATATGCTTCAGACAACTCAACTACTTATGGATTAAATTATTCAAGTCCTCTCAATGAAGTTCATTACTTTCATGTAGCTAATGGCCAACTTCCACAAGATATTATGCATACATTATTTGAAGGTGTCTTACCAAAGGAAATCCAACTTATGCTACAACATTTTGTTTTTGTTGATCATCTCTTCAACTTAGATTTGTTTAATGCAAGGTTATCACATTTTGTATATGGTAGATCAGACCTTAAGAACAAACCACCAAAAGCGTTTGAAGAATATCATATTAGAGGAACAACAAAGCTACCTTTATCAGGTAAGGTTATTTGTATTTTTTAATGGTTTTTAAAATGAAACCTCTAATAATTCTATTCAGCTTCTCAAATGTGGACGTTTGCAACCCTGTTACCATTAATAATTGGTGACTTAGTTCCTGAAACTAATCCCAAATGGGAATGCTTTTTGCTACTTTTGCAAATCACAAAATTTTGTACTTCGGTAGTAGTTACACCAGCCCTTTCATGTACACTGAAAGTGTTAATTGAGCAACACCATGATCAATTTAGATATTGTTATCCTGATGTGAATATAATTCCGAAGATGCACTACATGGTTCACTTTCCAAAGCAATTGCTTGAGTAAGTAAATATCTGATGAATTTGTCAATTCTTCTCTTCCTAGGATTGGCCCTCTCTGTAATTCTATGTGCATGCGAATGGAAGCTAAAAATTCTTATTCCAGGCAGATAGCTAGAACTAGTAACTTCAAGAATGTCCCATACACTGTAGCAAAACGTCATCAACGGCTCTTGTGTGCATACTTGCAAGGCAGGTTTTTTACTTACGAGGAGCTTGATTGTGGACCATGTTAGTCAGTTTTATAATTGTGTCAATTTCCATCTAATTGTTTACGTTGTACATATCTACATGTTTCAAATACTTAGTACAAGGATCATTCTTTTTTTTCTAATAGGTAAAACCATTGGGAGATTAGGAGATGATTCCATGCTTCAAGCAATACTAGATGTACTTCCTGAAACAGATCTAGATACAATTCTAACAAAGTAAATCAATACCTTTATATAGGACATCAGTATTATTAAATTGCATGATGATTGCATATAACTGTTATTAATTAATGATATTTGTAATTACCAAGTCATATAGTAAACAGTGGAGACTAATTATCAATATATTTTTACTTCAGGCCAAATTGGATTAAGATTTATGGAGAGGAATATCATCCATTTGAATTTGTTTTATGTGCTTGGCAAGATGATGATCTCCCTGTTTTTGCCCAAATAAAGTCTATCATTTTAATCTGTGGTATACCTGTATTTGTAGTTGAAATATTTCAAACAATTGGTATCAACAATCATCTCTTGTCGTACGTCATCCAGAAATCTTTTATCACAACTGTGATCTTGCTCTCCAAACTTTTTTATAAACAATGTATATCATCACATCATTGTGTTGGGGACTATAACACATACATATGTCTTCGCTCACATGTCATAAATATTTCATTGTAGATATAACAATTGAATAACATGAATTAATAAAGTATTGTTAAAATAGTAAAAACATGCTGTACTAACAATTTCAGTGTTAATATAACAATTCAAACTCTTCCTAGAGCAGAGCATTGTTATAGTTACAATTGAATGTTACTTTCACAGAATGTCATTTCTACAGTGCATGTTATTTTGACAATGCATTTTTAATAGTGCATTGCTAGTAAATTTTAACAGTACACTAGCAAAGATCATCAGGTGATGATAGTTGGTATGTATAGCATGACGTATAGCTCTTAACAAAACCAATGATGCTTTTCCTATAGAGTGAGATTCAGCAGTATATTTCACAATAAAAAATATAGCTTTTGAAATAACTCCCTCTCCATAAAGGTACTGTGCTACTCTAACAGGATATTGGAGAGATTGAGAGAGAGTGCCATAATGACAACGTAAAATGTCACTGGCACAATTTTCATAACTCATTTGATCACTATGTTCTGTCTGTGGTAACTCTTGAACAATATCTGCTGTCATCTGGTCATCAGGAAACATTTGAACTATTTAATATAGAAAGAGATGTTAGTTTTCCACTAAAAAATTGATCTTTAGTTCTTATTTACCTACCGTATTCACTAATAAGTATGTCAGATAGATTTTTTGTCTTCCTAAACTTGGACAGTACTGTCGCTACCACTTTCAACTTCTTGTGATCTGAAGATACAGCTGTATATATAGCAGATAACAGAGTTGTCTTCTTCTCATCTAGGGAGCCTTTTAGTCTCTCTATATTATCAAGTGTTTCTTCACTGATACATCTCACACTAAATAGGAGCTGAGACACTTTTACAGGGTTAAATGAAGATTGTGACAGAGCATCAATATGGCGACAAAAAATAATACTTGCTTCAGTTACTGGGAGATCACTTCCTATGATAAAGACACTAGCTCATTACTTAGTATTACAATTATTTGACACATATACCAGTATACCACACATATCATTATAACTGACTGCACTAGATACATGATTATACTTACCAACAGTGCTAGCGGAAATTTTCAATGATTGTGGTGGTGTATCAGTATGGCTTGGAAGAATAATATTTGATTCAGTAGGTGAGGACTGGGATTCTATTCCTATAATATGACATTTATAGATGATATTTTAACTCATAAATTAGTAATCAAAGTGTGTGACATATCACTGACCAACAGACTTTCTCAATGTCTGCTCATACTCATGGGCGACAGAGTTTTCTTCAATGACCTTCTTCTTCAAAGTCTCTAAAACCTGTCTTCTGGTAGCATTAGGGTTGGTGTTCAACCACAACTCAAACATTTTTAACGTCTTGTAAGTAGAATCATCAGGTTGTCTACGAATATCATCCAACTTCTTGGAATCAAGTTTAAGCAGGATTCCAAACTGGTACCATTTACCACCAATTTGAATATGTTCACATAATTCATCAAGAGCTGGTTTCTCTCCTAATATCTTCTCAAATGAAAGATTTCCTTCAGACATTGTTTACTTGCCCAACTAGAAACGGACACAGCAGACACGCCCAACTCTGTCTGGTGACGTTTAAGGTGTGGCTAATTTTTCCAGGAAGACAATAAGATTCATTAGTCACACCTAGTGTTAATTATGTGCAAATTAAATTTCATTTTCATTAGCAATAGCCATATATGATTCCATAGACACTAACAGTTGCTCCTTGTAGGACAGCCCTATACAGTCATTATATAGGAATGTCTTTTAGTATAGTGAATGGTTTATAACAACTCCCAGTCTATCCAGTGTATTATGTATTATACATTATACTTGTTTAAAGGATCACATGATAATGTAGTATGTGTGTTAGATCTCTTATGAACAGAATACCAGTTACATAATCTGAAACTTGATTCACATATGTCTGACAAGAGGAGTTCATGTTCATGAAGAAAAGCTAAATTGTACCAAAGTAATTCAGTTGATTTCCAACCATAGTAACACTTGCACCAATAGGGGAACTTTATTTCATATTATTACATCATACTTACGTACAGAATCTGTGAATGTCACAATGGATACATATCACCATCTAGATAGAGTTCTGACTAAATGCTGTGCCAGTGAATGTAAAGATTTAACAGCTACATTCTACAGACGTATCAACTTCACTAAAGGAATCACTTATATTAACAATGGTGTATGTGAAAGAATCAATCAAGAATATTGTATGGTACATTATTTACATGGTATTACATCAGGTATGATAATATGTCCTGATACTCTATTCTATTGCCCAACATATACTCGTAATGGATCTGTTAATGCCTATTGTGTTGATGGTCCTTGTCAAGATCATGTGACAAAAGATTTGTAGACTATATGGGATGTTGTGGTGCTCCTATACTTGGTTTCACTTTTAACTTAACAACATGTGGCATTACCGTTAGCAGTGTTTGTTCCATTGCAACTGTAAGTCCTACTGTAACAGTCAGTTCTACTGTAGCTGTCAGTGCTAGCCCCACTGTTGCAGTCTCTTCATCTCAAGTGGTTGATCTAAATGTTTGTCTTTGTCCTGGTATTAATAACAGTAATAAAAATTATTGCAATAGATTTGATATAAATTGAAATTTTATTGTATTTCATATTAATATGGCAAGCATAATTTTATTAAACAAGAATTTGATTGAACTGTATTTTATTTTTTAATTTTTGTGCTATTCATTATGTTTGTTGCAAAGAAGCTAGTGGATTGATTTTTACCATCTTATCCTTAGCCTCTGACAATAACTGTACTGGAGTTGAAGGGTCTACATCTTCTGAAGAGATAGTAGAGAAGTTTTTAAGAGGTCATTATGGATATTTCTGTCAAGATAAAGAGAGTACTGATGACAAGAAGGGAATATTGACTTGTGAAAAACTTGGGTATGATCCAGCAGGTTAGTGTTCTGTATGGATATATGTGTTTAGTATCTTACTTAATTTAATTGTAGCAATTAGTCCATTTTGAAAATAATTAACATCACTAACAGCTGATACACTTAAGTCTGTTGAATTGAGTTTCTCATTAGCTATAACTACTGCCCTAGAACTTGCTCCTCATATATACTTCTGAATAGAACCTGTTGATGCAGGAACCAGAAACAGTTAGCTTCCAAATGTGTTCACAGCAGAACATTCTCACCATGGTACATAATTGTACATACTTGATAATCAGAGTATTATGTGATTGATACTATAGGGTGTGGTCTATAAGAAAAATCAGATAATGAATTATTAACACTAATATAATCAAGAATATGTAAGAGAGTGTCCATTATTACATAGTCCCATAGAAACACTGTGTGGAAACCAATGTAAACATACATGTGATGTAGTTGTGTATATAAATTTTATTGTATAGTTTACATTAAGATTATCTGCTATAGAATTGTTATATCACTCACATGTATATATATTACATCACTTTCTATGCAGTGTTCTATGGTACTATGTGATGTTCAATACCATCTTAACTCAAATCTAGCCTTGATATAATGATGATAAGGGATATTGTTTTGATCCACATGATAGCCATTGTTGTTTTATACTGATTTTTTAAAAACTAAATATAGTATTAAGCATGATTTATTCTTTTACTTTTACAAGGTATTTATTATTGTAATCAATGAACACTTACTTTCTCTGTCTGCTGACATGCACTTGCTGTATTATTAGAAGATGACTTACTTCTCATTTATTGCAGAGTTCAAAGAATTTCAAAACGTCATGAATGTTTTACAATCTGTTAAGCACGTAAACTACCTTGCAAAGTAACTCTTCAGGTAATTACTACTGATAAAGTGTGTACTGTTGAATACATATTCATGTCATTAGGCCTCATTAACAGGAGTTCAGTATTGTATACTGCAAAGAGGCCATTTCTAAGTCGTTTCTTAAGATCAGATTTCTCTTGCCTCCTAGCAATCAAGAAACAGGTATTATTACATCACATTACCAATTAAGTTAGTGCTCTTGTTGGGATTATTGATACTTAAGTTGTATGGGCCTTGTTTGTGTAGCTACTATGTAGCAACAATAACTTTCATACAGCCTTTCTTACTGTGGTCTTCTTTGCCCACTGTGTTATTTTTAAATTAACAAAAATTCTGTCAATAACAGTATTCAATTTTAAGCCTGATTGACATAGTAAAGCCACAGGTTCACCAGAATTTAGTGTTCTCCCAGAGGCCATAGAATGCTGAAATATTACATGATTACCTTGACTTGAAATTGAACCATTGCCCAAATCCAAACTCGATTTATATTTAATGTTACATCTTCTCCTGTTGTATCAGTTGTGATTAGTTCCTTTGAAAACAACAATCTAAGAATGTTACCTCCAGAATCAACTGTTGTGTCATCAGTGTTTTGAGTGGTGTCAAGTCTTGGTGTATATCGACCTGTGGTATGGCTAAAAAATGCCAATAAAATTATGCAATTTTAATTACCATGCAGACTATTTACTAATCCTTAATAAATGTTTCAGCTCTCGCAATTCCTCCTATGATAATATCAGCAGGGAACTGGAAATAAATGAGAGATATTTCAAAGGGTACTCATAATTCACTTACTGAACAAACATAAACTGTCATACATAGACTTACCATGTAAAGAGAAACCATTTTAAAAAAAATCGATTGCTATCCCTCTATTATCAGAACTCTCAGACTATGTTATAGTGAAGCTTACTTTTGAACCATCCACCATATATTGCACTCTGTACAGACCATTTATTTCAGTAAACTCTGCAAAACACTCACCATTAACTGATCTCAACAGAGACATTATTGCTAGTAGCACACCACCATTTTAGTGGCATTCCAAGCTATGGCAAATTATTCTACAAGACTTACAAATGCGAACTGTATATATAATATGGCTCTTTCTATGCATAGAACACTTCTTTGCTATTGACAATTTAAAATAGCCATCGGAGCTCAAGAGAACAAGGGCATATAAACAAAAGCCGTTGATAAGCGATTCTCAAATCATCATTATTAATTTTGCTGACACATAGTTGATCTTAATATGATAACTTTTTATTAAATTTTTATAATATTTTATAAATGTTCAGCAAATCCAACAAAGTAAGACCAGTAATACTTCAAAGAGTACACTAATAACTTTCACAGTATAAATATTATCACGTCAGAAATAGCTCACCTGTAGAGATAAAAGATAGTAAAAGTACAAGAATTTGTCAGTTTGGAATGCATGTGTTTAGAGAAGTGATCATAACCATGACACCAAAAAATTAAAATTTCAACTTGGTTTTAGCTCTTAGAAATCATGGAAAACGAAGTTTGCCCTCAAGAAGAGAGCATTGCCCAATTGTCTATAAAAAAAGATACGAGAGACAAGAGAGGTATGACCTAGACAGTTTCTAGGTGTAATCCTAGGCCAAGAATGGAGCTGGGTTCATCTGTTATTTTCTTCAATTAATAACTTTTATGTTTCTCTATTAGGAGTAAAAAGAAAGACTGATGGAAAGAAAACAGAACAGCAAAAGAAAATTTCCCACAGAATTGGTTTCAAAATCGACATGCCAAGAAAAAAGCTTGCTCACCAAGCAAGTTCACATGCACCTCTTCTTCTTCTAAGTGAACCGTTGCATCTATCTCGTTATTACTCTACAAGTGATTCTTTTTTTAGTTCCAAACATAGTAAATAGAGTTTCACTTTAACCTCCATACCCACTCATCGTCCTCAGATTCATTAGAGCCATATGTATCTTGACACAGCATATACCAAGTATTATTGAAATAAATTTGAACAAGTCCTTGTCCTTCCTGAAATCTTGTGACTAATCAAATATCACCCCAACTTCAAAATCAGGTTGGCTAAGCCCCCCCCCCCCTTGTTTGTACTCAAGACAATGTATACAATAACCTTTTGACTGAAGTGATTATTAATAGTGAAAAAAGGTTGATGGAAAGGAAACAGAACAGCAAAAAAGAGCCAGGACAAACTATTCAAAAGAACAATTGTTTACATTAGAATCGGTATTTGCCAAAGAGCCCTACCCTGATTTGTTATCATAAAGTTCGTATAATGAACTTTTCTCTACTCCAAACAACAGTTTATCTCCTACTTCAACAACACCTGATTCTTTGATAATTCTCATGGACTTGTCTTATTATTTGGTATATCCACCCACCCCTTATAATACGACAATAAATCACATAATGTAAACTTGGAATGTAGTAATTTTGCACAAGGGCGGCACAGCGGGTGGGGCTGGTGAGGCAATAGCCCCACCATCTTTTGCGGAGTCCGAAAGTGCAAGTTTCAGTGTATCAACACGTGCGTATCTGGTGGATGGCGAAGAAGCAGACGTTGTTGGGCAGTCCCCAGAAAGCAGTGATATATACACAAGTACATATTATAATTTCCTACAGGGAAGGCTGTGATGAAACATTGTCCGTAGAATGCAAAGTATGATTAATTAGGTGTTTAATGTACTAAGTACTCATTTTAATGCAGGAAAAACAAGAAGTCATTAATGATAGTGAAAAGTTGAAATCCTCTAGGAGTGATGAACACAATGATGATGATGAAGATGTCATTATAACATCTTTTCAATCTTGGTTGTTACCATCAACACCTGTGAGTTAATAAACAGACATCTTTGACAAGGTGTTTGTATATATATATCACAGATCTATGAGACTGGAGCGCCACTGGAGTTGCGCTATATACCAAACAAGGGTTTTGGAAATCAAACCAGCAACTTATGTTGGATAAACAGCACCTCCAGTTATTGCACGTAACCCCCCTGGCAAACATCTATGTGGTAATTAGAAACCCCAAACTTTGAAGTATTGATGAATTATTTTAATAGGTATACAACAAGTGGAATTAACACCAGTCCAAAAAGAATACTTAAACATTGAGTGCACAGTAGAAGATAACATTGTTAATTCACAGATGATAACAGTATTCATTTATTTCAGGCAATATGATATAATTTATGTCATTTAATAGACATTGATGACATCAACACACTTAGATTTTGGTGGCCAGAATGATATAATAGAGGGAATAGAATTACTTGTTGATGCTGTTAGTGTTCAATCAATGCAGGTAATGGAAATTTAAGCAATGTACAACTGTAATCTACTAAGAATGTTTGTCTAATGAACAGAAACTGTTTAACATACATACAATCACTGAGAAACAATGTCCTATCTGCAAGGAGGTCTGTTATTGTGATGATGACAGTGTTGTTTATATTAGCAATTAGATATATGTTGGAGAACAGCACACAAAAATACTATTAATTTCAGTAGATGGCCAAAAAAATCATATATCAGAATTGTTGTGGAAGAAAATATCTTGCTACTCAGATGAAACATCCCATCATTTGTAAGCTATATATTGTGGGCAATAATGCAATAATAAAACCTACAGATGCATACCTTGCAATAAATGTCTAATGACTGTTAGCACAAATATTGCTTCACTACCTGATGTACAGATACTAGGCATTTCTCAAAACACATATTCAAGTAAAAAATCAAGCAAACACTTGTCCTGTCTTATCCATTTGAAGAGGAGATGAAGCAGACAAATTATGTTATAGTTCATAAGCTTTGTTTACCAATCAACATAGAAACTCTTACCCTTCCTGTATATCTCTGATGCCCTAAAATCCATTTAAGCATATGAGGTTAAATAATAAAACTACCACTAGAGTTTAATGGCTTTTAACATTTTCTTAACAGACAAGAAAGAAACAGAGTTATTAGGATGTAATCCTATATATGAGTGCACTAAATTCACTAATGTCCTTAAACTAAAGTGGTCTAGAGCCATACTTTCAACAGCAAAAGAGTTTGAGATAGTAATCCAAAAAATTGATTACTCTCAATATTTCCATCTTTAAAAAGTGGCTGAAGGTTGTATTTTTGCCACCAGGTGTGCTCCCAACAGCTAATAATAGCATTAGTAAAGCTGAAATTTGTACTTTGTAAGATGATTGTTTGCAAATTTTTCATTGTATATGTTATTGCAATCGTATCATATGCTTATTACATATTAATAGATATAGTGATCTCTAATGAAAGTATCATGCCCCTTAGTAGAAGGTCACAGAGCTAAGCCTGTCATGAATATCTCTTAGAATAAATATCAGTGACTAGATTCCTATAATTTTATGTTTGAGGTATAGGCGATAATAATGAAATAAAAGTATCTATTTAGTAAATACTAATGCAATTGACATTATTGTTGCCCAAATGTTTTGTCGTTGGAAACAGTCATTGATTGGATTATCGTTGTCAAGGAAACATAAAGTAATTGAAACATTTTTGATTTTCAAATTCTGTTTTAATGGTTAAATATAATATCAATACAAAATTATCCTCACATGCATACAATGAACATTAAACTTGAAATAAGTAGGTTCAGATTTTTATATGACCAAGATTATACAATTATCTATAATATTATTAATTCTTGTTCCCTTGAAAGTTGGCAAAAGATTGAGGTATTTAATTTAAATATCTGTAACAGTGTTCTGTTACAGTCTAGATTCTTTGAGAGTGTTAGTTCAGGAGGATAATATCATCATCTTATCAATAACAAAATACAAAACTTAAATAGAGAGTACAGAACAAAGAACAATAAAACAAGAGTAAGGCCACTAGACAACAAAGAAGTACAAACTCATGATCAGGTCTAATTAACACTTGTACACTAATTAACAGGTCAGTCTGTATGAGAAAATAAACAATGGTAAGATACATGCATTAATACAAATTACTATATACTATTTACTAAAGGTCTGTTACATATCCATTGGTTCAGAACTGTACCCTAATTTCCTTCTCCAGGTACGTGTAGTGTTAATTTCGCATTTCTCTCTAGTTGTCTTGCTACAATGAAATTTTCTAAAGTCAAATGATTTTGTAGTTTGTCCTGATGAGAGCTTCTTATTGGAGTACAACAAAATATATTTATTTATTTCATCAAATTCTTGACCCTCGGTAATGAAACACTGTGCAGTAGCTTCTTCATTATCACCACAGGAACAGTATAGTCTGAGTATTATTCCTTGTTCTCTTGCATAATGTCCACAAGATGGGATACCGAGGCTGTCTAGAATTTTGACACAATCTTTGATCCAATTACCAGAATAGCTGCAATCAGACTCTAATGTGAGTTGTTTTCCCCTAAAGTGATCCATATAAAGACCAAAGATATCTTGGAAGGTGATGACTCCATCTTTAAAACACCAGTTACCAGTATTAATTTCTCCATGACCAGTGTAATAGATGATAGCTAAATGATTAACTTGTATAATCAATATAATATGTATGTGTCCCTCTTACCTGAATTTTGTTTACAGTTAGTAAAGAAGCTCCTTATCTCTTTAAGATAGTAATCTTTGGAGTATTCAGTTCCTGGATGATCAAAACAGGGAAATATATGATCACAACGTGGATTTTTTTCATGTAATTTTATAATATGGTCAATCTCCTTTGTCATCCATTGATTAGATCCTCTTTGATCACTGGGTATAAGTTTATGTGCAACTTGAATGGTTTGAGAATCAGACACTTCTTGAAATGAACCAATGATCAGGAGATCATATGTAGTGCACTGATGATGTTCTAGATAGGTTAAAGTATACTCTTGTGATTTTCAATTCTATAATGTACATAGTTGCTATAGTCTCACAGTCACTTATTGCTTCATTGCAACTCTTACTGTAATTAGGCAATTTATGAATAATTCCCTTTGACATTAATGAAAAACATGAAGTGTATATCTACTGATAGAGGGCAGATGTTATTAACACAGGTTTCCTTGGGTTAGCTTTGTGGCTTAAAATTAGTAAGATAATGTGGTGGGGGTTTCAATAGGAAATACACCACTAAGGCTTTGTCATTTTGCTCTAGTTCCTATAGAAACTATTATCTAACCTATATCTCTTTGTTAATAGTAATACCTTTATTATAGTGATGTCATATGTATCCCATCCAATACAATTTATTAATAATGATGATGCTTGTTTTGTACATTAAAATGGGACTCTACACTATAGTATGCTCCCAATGTTTTTAACAATGATCGTATATAAATGCTTTTTTGTTGCATACAATCTACTGAATACTTTATTAACAGATTCAATGAAAGTCTTGTTGTTTTCAAATTAGTATTTCAACTTCCATTATGTTCTACAAGAGTGTTTCATATAACTAAATAATAACTATTCAGAATAGGAACATTATACAAATCTTTTCTTGTAAGTTATTTTTTCATTATTCAAAAATAATAGTGATTTCAACCACAATGTACTCAAAAGCACACACTTAACTATAAATGCATTTTATAATAAATAATGAATAATTTGTATCAACCTATAAGGCTATAGCTTGAACCAAATAGAAACTTTTGACTTCCTGTCATTTGTAAGGTCAATTAGTGTATATTCTTTAATTGTATGGTATAATTACCTTTTTTAATAGAATCCAATTCTTCAGTCAGTTTTCTACTAGCTCTTTGTTGCATTTCTAGTTGTTGTCTTAACTTTTCATTCTCTTCTGTAAGAGCTCTAACTTCCTGTAGTTAGTAGACATTATATCAACAAACAAGTAGTAACTGTTGTCTAATATTACTTATCTCTTACTTCATGTCTTTGTTTATCAGTGTCATTCATCTCTATTTTAGACAAATGACTATGTGGTTGTGTAACTACAAAAAAATTAAATCAAGTAATGAATATAAACATTGACTGTAATTGTATATCTAGTAATGATTTTTACATAATTAGAAGGCTTTGCCGAAGTAGTAAACAAGCAAATATAAACTACAGATAACTCAGTCATTGCCATCTGCCATTAAAAGATTGTTATTTCTTAAGTCCTTTTTATTCAATAATTACAAGTTAATAAAAAGTCTTTCAAATGGTTTTATCATGATACTAATTGTTAGACTAGTCATTAGCTGATGATGTCTATGAGGCTACTGAAATGCCATATAATTATATAATTAAACTAAACATGCATCATGTAGTAGCTTAATTCATATTTCATTGATACAAAATTGATTCTGTTTTCAGTAATTTCTTCCATTACATTTATATACGTGTTATGTGACCATCAACCTCTTGTTGTATGACTATTAGTATATGATTGGATGTAGTTAAAAAGTCATGCTAATGACATTACGACCAAGATTTTAAAGCAAATGGACCAGATTTCCTGTTTGTGCAGGGGTGTGGCAATCTGGGGATTAGACTACAGTCCATGGTACAGTCCAAGTGTCTCAGCTTGCATTTGCCTTGTGGATCAAATTTTTATAGGACAATGTATTGGTGGTTTCTATAGGAAGTAGAGCACTCAAGCTTTGCCCTCTTACTCTATTTTTGTAGAAACCATTGTCTACCTTATGCCTATTTCTTAATAGCTACTATCATATCTTCATGTAACCCATCTGATACAACTTATTAATAATGATGAGTCTTGTCTTGTACATTATAATGACAGTCTACAATATAGTATGTTCCCAATGCTTTTAAAAATGATCATGCACAAATGATTTGCAATGCATATAATCTACAAAAGGCTTTATTAACAGATTTTATTATATAATGTTTAGTTTTATTTCCTGTTGATGTTTCAGCTTGCATTGCGTTCTACAAGAGTGCCAGACCTAACTTAATAATAACTATTCTCAATAGAAACATATTGTAAGTGTTTTTTTTACTTTTGTAAGTCTCCTTTTTAGCATTGAAGACATAATAGTGATTATAGCCATAATGTACTCAAAAACATGAGCTTAACTATAAAAACCATTTTATTTTAAAAAATGATTAATTTTATATTAACGACAAGGCTATAGCTTGAACCAAATCTTTTGACTTTCTGTCATTTGTAAGGTGAATTAGTGTATACTCTTATAATTATAATGTAGAATTACCTTTTTTAATAGAATCTAATTCTTCAGTCAGTTCTCTACTAGTGTTTTGTTGTATTTGTAATTGTTGTCTTAACTTTTCAGTCTCTTCTGTTAGAGCTCTAACTTCCTGTAGATAGTAGACATTATATCAACAAACAAGTAGTAACTGTTGTCTAATACTACTTATCTCTTACTTCATCTCTTTGTTTATCAGTGTCCTTCATTTCAATGTTAGACAACTGACCTTCTTGTTGTGCAACTATAAATTTTAAATCAAGTAATTAATATAAATATTGACTGTAATTATATGCCTAAATATATGTGATGACATATGTATCCCATCCAATACAATTTATCAATAATGATGATGCTTGCTTTGTACATTAAAATGGAATTCTACACTACATTATGCTCCCAATGTTTTTAATAATGATTATATATAAATGCTTTAAATTGTGTTGCATACAATCTTCTATAGACTTCATTAACACACTATTCAATGAAAGTCTTGTTGTATTTCAAATTAATATTTCAACTTCCATTATGTTCTACAAGTGTGTTAGACATAACTAAATAATAACTATTCAGAATAGGAACATATTCCAAATTGTTTCTTGTAAGTTATATTTTCATTGCTCAAAAATAATACTGATTTCAACAACAATGTACTCAAAAGCATACACTTAACTATAAATGGCATTTTATAATAATGAATTATTTGCATCAACCTATAAGGCTATAGCGAGAACAAAATATATACCAAATTTTGATTTCCTGTCCATATAATAGGTCAATTAGTATACACTCTTTAATCATAATGTAGAATTACATTTTTTAATAGAATCCAATTCTTCAGTGAGTTTTCTACTAGCTCTTTGTTGCATTTCTAGTTGTTGTCTTAACTTTTCATTCTCTTCTGTAAGAGCTCTAACTTCCTGTAGATAGTAGACATTACATCAACAAACAAGTAGTAACTGTTGTCTCATACTACTTATCTCTTACGTCATCTCTTTGTTTATCAGTTTCATTCATCTCTATTTTAGACAACTGACTTTGTTGTTGTGCACCTATAAAAATTAAATCAAGTAATGAATATAAATATTGACTGTAATTATATGCCTAGCAATGAGTTTTACATAGTTGGAAGGCATTGCCAAAGTAGTAAGCAAGTAAATATAAACTACAGATAATTCAGTCGTTGCCATTTGCCATTGAAGGATTGTCATTTCTTAAGTCCTTTGTATTCAACAATTAAAAGTTATTGAAAAGTCTTTCAAATGGTTTTATCATGATACTAATTGTCAGAGTAGTCATTAGCTGATCATATCTATGAGGCTACAAATAATCATTTACACAGTATAATTTAACTAAAAATGCATCATGTAGTAGCTTAATTCATATTTCATTGATGCAAAATTGATTCTGTACCCAGTAATTTTCTTCCATTACATTATATATCATAAAGAAAAACTTTAATGTTCTTGTATAGACCATGCATTTGCAACCACCATAAATAACTATTATGAATGTGGTGGGAACTAGGCAATGCCATTCAACAGGTCAACTCTCTATGTCTACTAGGATGATAATATAATAAAGAAGTGATATAGTTAAAATCATGTTACTTGTTCATTTTGTATAACTTATATCTAGCCTTACTTGTTCATTATAGCTGACAAATGCAATAATAACTATTAATATAACTTCTTACCGACTTTAAAATTACTTACAAGAATGTTAATTGTCTTTATATATATGTGTGTGTGTGTGTGTTACTAGACAGTAATTTTAGTTATAGTGTTAATATCATCACTAACTAGTTTGAGAGATAGTTGGGATGATAGAAGTGTTATCTACAGGAAGAGATTGTTCTTGACACATTTCTGTACGTACCTTAACATAGATATAGAACTTCAAAATATGTCATATAAATTAATCCATTAGTCTCACTTCTAATATTGAATGTATTTACATATTGCAATATTATTTGTATTTCTCTTACTTAGTTGTAATGTTAGTGATTTTACATCCTTCTGAAGTCTTAGTATCTTTTGTTGTTCCTCTGCTAACATAGAGAGTAACTCTTTCTCTTTAGCTAAAAAGGAAGCATTGCAATTAGTGCTATTTTAATGTTCAGAAAAAATAATTGTCATATATTTAGGCAGTTGTTGTGACTGTCTATGTGGGGGGGGTAGCTTGATTGCTCATTCAAATATCTTAGCAGAATATGATAAATCATAGCATCTCATACAAACTTAATTCAGTGATCTGAGGCTTTCAATACACTGCAGCATTAGGAACATCTATATGTAGTGACTGAATTTTGGTTTTAGTATTGTAAGAGCAAGGTAAATATTTCCAGATTCTGAGCTTCTTTCTTCTATATATTCTTTTTAGCACAAGGTGTGCTAAACGACTCAGTTAAAGATTAAAAGATATAAGCATTTTTACAGACATAGTACATCTATATAGGGAATATCTGATTTAGCAGTGATGACAATAGTACCTTCCCTACATAAAGCACACATAAGAAACACACTGCTTTATAACTATCGATTATGTTTTTGTCAGTCATTAGTGCTTTGATTTTTAATATGAGGACTTGATGTTATTGTCATCACTGCTACTTTGTTTGCTTATGTTTTACAACATTGATACTAAATCAACCTTATATCATATCCATCTTACGAAGAAAATTTATAAAATATTGTCTATTTAAAGAGTTTGGAATTAGCTGGCATGGAACATTTGGGGAAAGTATATAAGACAGTTACAGGCCACAAAGCTACACTACATTTATAGGCTTGATTATGGAATCACTAAGTCTGCTTCTGAAGTTGTCAAAACGAGATCTACAACCTTGTTTGTAGTTAGGTTAATATCACATCAATTTTAAAGGACATTTTGTAATAATTGTCTTAATGTATGTACCTTCCTTTCTTTCCAGAAGTGATGTCAAATTTAGAACATCTCTTTCTTTCTTTTGTCTCTTTTCTAAAAATAGTAACATGCAAATTACTTCATATAATTTAAGTAGTTCATTATGAGCAGACAGATTTAATACAGTCAATTTAAAAAGACAATGTATAAAAATACCTTCAATAGAATCAATTGCCATAGTCTTCTCTCTACTAATGACTTGTTGTTTTGCCAGTTGATGTCTTAACTTTTCAATCTCAACTACAAGAGCTCTAACTTTCTGTAGATTAAAAGACATTACAAAACAGGTTTATTATTGTAAAAAATCATCATGTCATTTTTGTAAGATGCTGATGTCACGGTGATGCAATTTTAGGAATATGACAGATCTATGACAGCCATCATATCTAATTGGCTGCCATGTGCATCAGAGGTGTAAGTATGAGGCTTTATTACATTCTATTGTTTTCAATTCTCATGTATAACAATAGAATAAAATAATTAAATGAGAGGTCCAAAACTATTACCTATTACATGCTTTGTATGCCAAGGCAATAACAAAAGTTGCCTTTACCTCATCACTTCTTTCTTTATCAGTGATATCCTTCTCTATTTCAGTTAATCTCTCAAAAGATTTAGTAAAGTTTAAATCTGCTTAATTAGTGATAGAATAAGAAAAACCTGTTAGTTTTGTGTATGGTGATATATCAGAATAAATACAGACAGTTTTATATTAAATAGGAAATACACCAACGTTTGAATGTAATGTTGTTAATAACAGTATATTCTACTTTTAGCATACTAAAAGTAGAAATGACTTTTTATACTGTTTTCATAATACCTGGATATACACTGATAGGTGACGTGAGCTCTCCTTCCTGGCTAGATATGCTTTTGGTCTCCTTAAGGCCCTGATCAGATGAATCTGATTCTGTAGCCTTTAACAAAAAGGCTAGGTCTGTTGTCAATGAGAATTGACAATTATCTTCTAAAATGCTAATAACAAATGCTACCTTTCAAGCTCTGTTGTATGATTTCTCTTTCCCTCTTATTTAATTGTAAAGTCAATGAAATAACTATTTCCTCAATCTCTTGCTGTTGTTCTGATGTCATTGATAATAACTTCTTGGTAACTATCAAAATGACATTATGAACGTATTATAGTAATATAACAATAATCAATACTTCACTTAAGATAATTTAAAACTATCTCATCTCTTTAGTGCTACCAGAATTCAGACACCTTTTTATGGTTTAGCAAATAAGACTACAGGGAAGCCTAGGGGAATGAATGCAAATAGGTACTTGGGCAATGCTCCTATACAGTCAACCTTTGATAAACCATGAATTCCATGCTCATCTGGAGTGACATTTATCAACTACATTTTATTATATTAACATTTGTATTATATTTAACAAGAATCAGATTGGCTTCTAGCAAATAATTATTTGTTACATTTGTAAGCTGAAGCTGTGAATTTCTCTACATGTAAAATATAAGAGCTAAACCAGTCAAAGTTGAGAGATCTAAAGTGTAATAGTGTTTTATGTTAATATACTCTTCCACTTGCACATACTTCATTTCATATTCTAAAACACAATATTTACAAATACCTTCACTTTGTGGTACAATTGATTCAAGTTTCATAGTCTGCTGTTTACTGATTGTTTGTTGTACATGCATTTCCGGTTCATGTCTCAACTCTTCAATTTCTTTTGCATGAGCTCTAACTTCCTGTAGATGTTAGACACGTTAACAAAACACATAATAACTGTTGTCTCTTGCCTCATCTCTTCTCTGTTTATCAGTGACATCCTTCTCTAATTGATTTTGTTGTTGCGGACCTATAAAGTAAGTAATCATTATCACATTCATTAATATGATATTACTATCTAAATACTTACTGATATATGGTGTATCCTCTTCTTCATCAGTTCCTTGATCAGATGAAACTACCTTTGAGATGAGAATTGTATTACCGGGAAAATCAGTAATGTCTGATTTATGTTTGTATACTTCATTAGATGTTGTCTGTAAAAGAAGTACAGTAATTAAAAATAGTAATAGATAGTTACTTGTAAGGTCGTACTATGTAATAATGATATGTCCAACATGATTATTTTTATGTTTTTACCTCTTTCTCACTTTTATTAAGGATAATCTCATTTCCAATCTGTAACAAAATCACTCCAATATCAAGGAGATATGGTAGCCTTATCTTTACCATTTTCACTAGTGCTCCCATTAGTGGTTTAGGAGCACACATAGTAACAAAGATACAACCTTCTCCTACTTCACAAATGTGAATATACCTGGTGTAGTCAGAGAACATGTTTTTGATGACTTTCTGAAATTCTTTAACTGTTAAACTATCACTTGAAGGCCAATTTAATTTAATAGTAATGGTACACTCAGGTGTAGGATAACGACCTAATAGCTCAGTTTCCTTCTTGAGCTCTTGAGTGAAGGTACTGCTAAGCAGCTTTTTACAATAGTTCTGTTCATCATTTTCATATTCTTGAATGGCAAATAAAACATCATATAGTTTGAAGTGATCAACAATAAGGAATAGAACCTCTATGTTAACTGGTGAACAAAGCTTACGAACTATATTGAAAACACCTTTGAAGTTTCTTGCTCTTTGAATCTTTGTTTTAAATTGATAAAACTGGATAAGTATATTCTTGAGATCATCAAATTCAATACCAGCTGATACAACTCTTTGTTGAATTTTTTCCACAAGAGAACTCAACTTTCCTTGCATTATCATGAAATCACTATATTCACTTTCATCAGCTATGACTAAGACTGTACAAATAGGAATTAAGTAAATTATTGATATTCTTATAGACTCACTCTGTTTATGCTGTTGATTTGAGGGTTGAGTAGTTATTGGTTCTGTTACATTTATTACATATTGTTGATTTATAGTTGGAAGTGTTGATATCTCTGCAGGAAATGAAAGTAAACAAAATTCAATCATTCATTAATATCTTATATTTGGGCTACTGCATAATCTTTGTTTATTGGATATGACTATGTATAGATTG
Source organism: Xestospongia muta (assembly GCA_963693285.1). NCBI lineage: Eukaryota > Metazoa > Porifera > Demospongiae > Haplosclerida > Petrosiidae > Xestospongia > Xestospongia muta. The sequence goes on from OY848925.1 coordinate 3,566,553, forward strand.
ACCTTATACTTTATATGAGAATGCTTAAATTTAATGCTTGGTAATATAAAACCATTACATTAATCAGTTAACTGAGCATATATAATGTAACTAGATAATCCAAAAATATAGCATGTGAAAGTGGTTCTTGACTTTATGTTCATAGCTATAAATGATTTTATGTAAATAATCATTTCCAATAACTTATTCATACTGACAACTGTATTCACAGTGAGTGTAAAATGTTATGAATAAGTATTTTTATACCATTACTGTTATGACCTAATTTAGTTAAAATTCCACCCATTACTAATGTATTTTCTCTTAGTTTAGTATTGATAGTTGGCAATACAGTGATATGAATTAGTAATAGTATTCATATGTCATCACAGTTGTGACCTTATTTAGTTAAAACACCACCCATTACTGATTTGAGTTATTCATAGGAATGAGGGGGAGAGAGACTGGAAGTAGAATTAAACAATTAAACCTTTCATGAGCTCAAATGTATGGCATAAAATTCAGTTGATGCAATACATTTCAGATCAGCATCAGCTAGGGAGTGTCTCTAATTATCTCAGTAACTTATTCAATGTCAGAAAATCTTAACAACCTGGTAAAATCTTTACATAGCATCATTGATGTAGTACAGCATTTGAAAAAACATATATAATAGAAAAATGTTTAAGCAGAGATGAAAAACTGAGCACATATCATAGTAATATATGTGTGATCCACTCCTGTTTCAATCACTCTTTTCTCCTTTATCTTTGTTCAATGATATATCGAATAGTAACATACTGCTAAGAATTAGATAATATAATTCACATATATAATGCTACTGTTGTGACCTAATTTGGTCACCCATCACTGACATAATCTATTCAATGTAATGTACGATTGTTATATATCATATTTATACTTAGAATTATTGCTATATGGGAACAGTGTATGACAAATAGTTAAAATACTAGAAAACTGTCTAGTAGGTATAGCACAAGTCCATACTTCATTGTATATAATATGGACCAACATCTTTTACCATTAATGATATAAGACAATGTATGAATATCCAGTACTGGACAATAGATAACCTTATGATAGACAGCATACATGAAGTAAGGGAGAGCAGTAGGATTGTCTCTAGTATGTGATGACAATGCAATACTAGTTAAATTGCTCGTATGGTGTTTGGAATAACACTACTGCATTCATTGCTATGTTTGTTTGTGATCTTATTAGCATATCAATATAAACATAGCCATCTCTATATAAGGATTGCTACTGGTTGCTTCACTACCTAGGATTTCACAAAGTTGATCTATACTCTTGGTATTATTGAATATTGTCATGTAATACAAATTTTTGTTGATTTCCATATAAAAATATGTGACCTTATTTGCAAAAAGGGACTACTTTTGGCAAAACATTTGTGACATGATTTATAAAAAAGGACAACTGTTAAAACATCATAAAAATATTTTTGTATACATAAAGCTGCTATAATATGCACAACTATTCATGGAACTGCAGCTATGTATACAAAAAAGTTTTTTCAGGTGTTATAACAGCGATCTTTTTTTATAAATCATATCACAATTGCTTGACAGAAGTGGTCCCTTATTGCAAATCAGGTCACATATATGAGGTCACACATATATGTTGATGCGTGGAACTAATGTTTAGTCTTATAGCAGTGTGAAAGCAATAAAATCACAGAGGCATTTACAACACAAAGTATACATCACTGCATAGCATTACTAACTTGTCTGAGATATAGTTGAGATAATAGAAGAGTTATTTACTGAAAGAGGTTGACCTCGATACACTTCTGTATGTATTACCTAAAGATAGTAACAACTCTCTATTATTTATATAAATTAATCCATTAGTCTTACCTCTCTTTCTGTACTGTTCATAATACTCTTATCTTCAGAAACATATTGAGTGAGACCACTAATACCAGACGTATCAGTAATGTCTAAATTAGATTTGTAGTCTTCCTAAAATATAGTGACATATATAATGTACAATAATATGTTCACAGGATATTAATGTACACATAGGCAGATATGTAGTTACAATATATATGTCTAACTCGGTATAGATATGTTAGCATGTAGCTGTCAAGAAATCATTATATACCTCTTTCTCACTCATGATAACTTCATTTCCAATCTGTAACTTGATCAGTCCAATATCAAGGAGATATGGTAGCCTTGTCCTTGCTATTTTCAATATTGCTTCTATTAGTGACTTAGGAGCACACATAGTAAAAGAGATACAACCTTCAGCCACATCACAAATGTGAATGTATTGAGAGTAGTCAAGGAACAGATTTTTGATTACTACCTCAAATTCTTTCACTGTTGAAGGTTTAGCTTTAGCCCATTTTAATTTTAGGGCAATGATGCAGCCTGGTGTAGGATTACGACCAATAAGTTCAGCTTCCTTTTTTACCTCTTGAGCAAACGAAGCACTTAATAAATCATTACAATAGTTCTGTTTTTCAATCTCATATTCTTGAATGGCTATTTGAGCATCAGGGAGTTTGAAATGATTGACGATTTGTACAAGGACCTCTATATTAACTGGTGAGCATTGTTTACGCACAGCAACAAAAATATCTGAATAGTTTTCTGCTGCTTGAATCTCCTCTTCAAATGGATAGGACAGGATAAGTAAGTCCTTGAAATCTTCAAATTCAATGCCAGCTGACTTGACTTCTTTTTTAATTGTTAAAATTAACGCACCTAATTTTATTTGCATTATAGTCAAATCATTATATGCACTTTCACCAACTGTGAAAATATCTGAAATGAGTATTTTGAGTATATTTTAATATCACTGCTGTATTTTTAAACTTACTCTTCACACTTTGTTGATGAGTAGCGTCTGTTACTGATGACTCTGTCGAAGTGAGTAAATTATTGAATTAGTTATACGCAATTGAGAAATGATCATTATTTATTTTGTTAGAGTATTGTCATTTTCTTACCACATTCTATCTTTATTTCCTCAGCAATAGCGCTAAGTAATGGAGGATAAGATTCAAACACCGAAATAATCTTTGTAAGTTTAGTGCAATCGTTAGCAACTGCAATCATTAATTCATCTAGTAGGTAATAATTTCTGATATTACAACTTTTACTCTCAGTAGTAGCTTTCGTTCGAGTTGATTCTGATACGAGGTCAGCAGCGTACAAGTCTGCAGCTAACGTGACTGGATCAGTAATTGTATGAAGCAAAATTCCAAAGTACTTCTGTAACAATTTATATTCCTTAGAAGAAGGTATAAAGCTGTTGGATTTACTAGTAGCCATTGCTACAGTTAATCCACCTTTTTGGGTTTCAGAGACACGCCCTTAGTGGAGGTATGACGCACAGCTTTTATATAAGGTATATCAAATTAATGATTATGATTATAATAATATCGTAGCTACATATCGCTGCATTTAGGAATGGTCATCATCTTTAGGTATTAGTGAACAACTGAACTAAACAACTTTTTATTACAGTAGTTCTGACAGTAGATCACATTGTCACAGTCGACAGTACTAGTGAGAAACTCTGTCCTCTACTACTTTGAGGTCAAGTAGGAATTGATCATTGATCATAACCTGACCTGATGCAATTGGAACAGATTTCAGCCAATGGACCTTGTTTTTAATAGTTTGAGCATCAAAACTTTGGCATGCATTTTGCAAATATTTACAAACATTAATATTTAAGAGTATTAAATGAGACTACATTGAAAATCTAATAAGATATGTACCCATATACGCATTACACAAATTAATTACTATTGATCAATATATCACATCAATTTTAAGACTAGATATAGGACTACGTTATGTATTTTTTGAAGGAATTTGTCCATTTCCTCATAATTTCATAATTATCAGCATTGACTTTTCAGTTATAATTTTCTACTTTATCTTCAATGAACAGTAACCACTGTATACAATACCTAATCCTCAAGAATGTCTTTTAGAACAAATAACGGAAAACTCTACTTACCAACAACTATTCACTTAGAAACAACAGTAGGAAGACTTACTCGTTTGTGTTATAAATCAGGAAATGACAAACACAATAACGGTAAATACATGCGTATTAATAATGTCGTGTGTAATTTAAATTATACACGTCAAATAAATACGGAAGCCAAAGACGACATCCAATTCTACTTCGAATTTCATATACTCTGCTTTGAAGTTTTCCGAAAATATTCCAATTTCAATTCTATTTGCTCTTTCTATGGAATATTTAACAACTAAAATCCTATAGCCCCACCCTAACAGAAAACATGTCGCTTCGCTCCATTCTAAGGACAGCTCGCGGTGCTCCCGTTTCACTTCATTGAGCGATGGAAAGTAGAATTGGAATTGGATCTCCCCCTTCGGCTTCCGTAAATAAAAGTTCACGAGTGAAGTTTAAATGACACACGTTAAATATAAATAGCTCATGTACATTGAAACTGTCAAAGTGAGTTAATTTGTTACAATAGTACGTTTTCGCCTACGGATACCATAATTCTAATTAAACAAACATTGCAAATTTACAAATCACAATAGCTACTGGAATAAAAGGGACTGATTGAAACAATCTAAGTAATGATGAAGAATTCACAAGTTAATGTGTTGGGAGAAGCCTGCTGTATAGTCTGATAAAAAAATTATATTACTGCTAAATCTATCTTTGAGTTCCTTAATATGTTAATCTTTTTCTGTAGCTTTCTTTTTGTGATGAGATGGATGTGCACCTGCTGCAAGCTGCTGTATCAAAACCTCTCTACAGACCTGTTCTCTCTGAAATACTTCAACACATTCAAAGATGTTCGGATGAGATACAGCCAACTACTCGCTGTAGATGATTGTGCCAACCCTCCAAGTGATTGTTTGTCCATCGTCCTTCAGTCTCATATAAGTTCCACTCTGCTGTGTGGAGGGTTTTAGCTATCCATGTGTTTTTGAAATACATAACGAATTCATCAATTTTTGGTAACTCTGGAGTATCTGCTTTTATTTCTTGCCATGCAAGATGAACAAAACGAATGGGAACAAAGGCAAGAGCTGCTGTTCTACATACGAATGACTTTAGTTGCTCCATATTTTCTTTGTACTGGATTTGCAGACAAATGTGTTGAACATTTCTCATAATTGCCTGCCAGAAATGATTATAACTTTCTCGATATGTAGATGTTGGAAAATTTAATTGCATTGCCACAGTTTCAGGTTCGAGTTGTAGTTGTAGATTTTGAGCTTTCTCTTGAATTATATGAAGCAGTCTGTCGTAATTAGTAGACCTAAATTAATTTACCGTATAACAGGGTTTTTTCGAAGGCAGCATATTTCGCGAATTTCACAGAATTTAGGACAATTTGTGAAATAACTAACATGAAAAAAATTCCTACAGGGTTAAACCATAAATTATTAATACTACATAACGTAGTATTAATAATCTATGGTTAAACTCTAAACAACAGTCTTATTTATTATTAGACCAAACATCACTGTGAGATTGTACATATCCTAACTCAACCTTATCTCTACTGTATTTTTTTTTAAATGTCACCAGCCTTCAGAGGACCTTTCCTTGTCTCAGGAAACTTTCTGGCCTCTAATTCATGCTCTTGGTCATCAGGGTATCTACCTTGTAGATCCTCAATCTGATGTTAGTATAAATCATTCTATGATTGCATCAGAAGAGAAGTAAGTTGTCATCACAGTTGTAGTAGATATGTCTTCAATGGGGAATAGAGAGATATGAATGGATAGTGGAATGAATTAATGGATGAATGGATGGAAAGATATGTTGGATAGATTGACAGACAGACTAATAAATGGACACATAGTCAAATGGATATATGATTGGATTGATGTAATAATTATTTATTTTATTACAGTCTGTTTATTGTGCTTTAATTGAGGGACTAATGGAGTGTTACACCTCTGCTCTTGCACCAACAGGAAAAGTTGTCAGATCTGTCAGGTAAGATGACTACTGTTAATGTGTTAGATCAATATATCTTCAAGTGTAGTTAATGCATTGGGATCTTTATAATATATTCATCCACCTGTTTACCTGTCTGTCCATTCATTTATCCATTCATCCACTTGTTCAATAGTGTTTCAATTCATCCATCCATCCATTCATTAGTACATCCATTCATTCATTAGTGCACCATTCATGATTCATCCAACAAACTATATAGCCATTTTTATAATTATAAATTAACAGCATAGTTTACATATTAAAACTCTTTGTGTGCTACTCTTTGTTTCATGATAGGCAAATATCTGGACTTAGTGCTTCCAAGGAGTTACCTAGTTCCATTGAAGAAGCTCTGTTGCTATGGGTAAACAAAATAGGTAGAACGGCACTTTCACATGAACAACAGCTGTATCAAACAATGTTTAAAGAACCTGATCCCATTAAAAGGACACAACATCAACTGAAGGCATTACAGGAAGGAGGAGTGAAAGGATTTCCTAATACTACAAATAACGGTAGTGGTTTGATTGATGGATAGTGTATAGCAGCTGCAATACTGTATTTTGCTAAGGATGACCTAAATTGGATGGGTAAAATACTTGTCTAGTACTTTAAAGACCAGTACATATTGTTAGCATTACCACTCACTGTAACAATAGGACCCAGGTTAAAATGATTATTATGGCACTGATGTAGAATAGTTATCATTACAAAGATTTGTCCTAGATCGTTAAAGATTGCAATAGCCTAGTGTATCTACTTACATGCAGTATTTATTATATTATTGTAATCCTTTAGACTTCCACTTCAGTCATCAGCCATTCACAAGAAAAGAAGCTCACAAAAATCTCAAGAAAATCAAATAATATTGTGATGGTAGAACAATATAGTAAAATAGAACAATTATAGTAAAATACTTTCAGTTTTATAGTTTAGGAAGGTTATGGAATGGAGTTTCCTTACAGAATAAAATCATGTATAAAGGTTTCATAACATACATGTATGTCAATTCCTTAACTACCTGACTAAATTAAATGGAAAGATTTCCTTTAATTAGAATTAATATGGTATATGGTGCTTACAAACAGCAAGTATGGCTAATGTGATAGTCATCAGAGGCAATGTCAATCACATCACATGACAATTTTGTCACCTGACCACACCATGATCTACAACATTTGACATCACAAGGTATGTATCTTCACAAAGTAATTATATTTTTTTAAGTCAAATACTAAAACATGTATGCTGTGTAAATGCTACAGTATATGCTATCTTATTACATAGTTATCAGCACCTTATACTTCAGGAATATGCTACAAATAAGCTTGTTTATATCAGTAGTAGAATAAGGGTTTATAACACCCTATAGATACATTATAAGCACCCCTGTTCTAAGCTCTCTTATATTTTTGAAATAAGGTGTACTTATAACTGTATTATAACAATGTTATATCATAGCTTATTTTGAGCATTGCCAATTTGGGGGAGATATTTTCACAAAAATGAAATGCAACACAAATGCACTATAATAATAATGTCAATCAGAACTAAACAAATATTCAGAATCACTGTCATCTTCTCTTTCTACTGTTGCTGTACTAGGATTTAGCACTGACACAACGAATGATTCACCATCAACATTATCTTTATTTCGTCTATCTTTAAGTATCCACAGCTTTGCATTTTCTAGAATTGTCTTTTGAACTAGGGACCCTACTTCTCTTGTGAATCGTGCACGGGAAGAATCTATGTTCACATTCTTTCATCAAGTTTTTCCATGAACAAGTTAAATCGATCAGACCGATAATGAGGTTGATGGTGAACATATTTTTCTTTGTCGGACATCATGTCTGGTGTTGCAGACTCCCAAAATCTTTCACATCTTTCAAATGACTACATTATTGAAAGCATAAGCATTGTGGTATATATTGTATACAAAACAAACCTGCTGCTTTCTCGATCTCTGTTGTTTTTTACTTTTGACCGGGGTCGACAAATGCTTTGGGCATTCAGTTATAGTCTTTCTATAAGTCCTACAACCTTCTACAAAGAAATAAAGATTAAAACAAAATAAACTCATCACATACTTCATATAACTTCTTCAGGATAACAATTTCCAACTGCAAAAATACTTGTGCTCACAACCTTAGCATTATGATTTCCATGTATTCTGTGTATAAGAGTATTTATTATATCAATGTTACTACAAAAAGCTTACAGTTCATTTGTCTTGAATTGTTTGTTCTCATCATTGCATAATGCACTGCTCGTATTTTGCTCTATTAGTAAGGAATAAAGTATAGTGGATTATCATTCTTTGGATCATAGCATGAGAATAAGTTACTGATGTGTGTGTGAGCAGTACTTGTAAGACAAGGGGTGTAGGTCTTTTGGGTTTACTGATACTGCTAGGAATTACAGAAGTGCTTGAGGATGGTGTCGAAGATCTGATATCAATATCATCTTCTAGTGTTTTCTTTTGAGTCTCTAAAGAATCCAGTCGATTGTAAATACAATCAATTTTGGTACAAACACTACCACGTTTTGAGTCCATACATTGTTGAAATAATTAAAGTATGGTGGTCAATGTCTGTATTTCATTATGACTTGTAACATGACCATCATTTGTAACTTGACCATCATTTGTTCCAGTATGGCAATGAGAGATAGATCTATTTCCAGTTGGGAGAGATTGTCCAGGGAGCCAGTACTATGATGGTGACACTACAAAAATGCCAGTTTAATTTGACCAACAGTACCACTAGAAATGAAGTATCTTTGTCTAGTGAATTCATCTAGTTGTACATAATTGTGAGAATCAGTGAGTTCAGATGACAAAGGCTGATATCGCAACCTATGGTGTGTATATATAACATAATTTAGTCTCGTTGTACAACAACGAACCTTATAGGACAAACATTTCATTTTCCTGACAATCACTTAGTCAGTATACTTACATGAGAAAGAAATCAAGCTAACATTTGTTGCTTACACAACATACAACTTTTTACTGATTACAAAATATCTTAACTTTCATTTGATATTTCATTACAGAATGCTACTATATATCACAGGCATATAAGTTAGGGTGATCCTGATGTTCTATGTTTTATAGTACGGCAAGTACCGTCATATATTACAATATATAGCATAATTTGTACCTAGATAAACTGTAAAAACTTGATGAAGTGGCTCCGGAGGCATTCTTTGCCTTCTAAACTGAAGAGCTCTCCTTGCACCTGTTAATGTAGATGAAAACGTAGTTATAGTAGTGTCTTTCGATGCTCCTTTTCTTCTGGCTCAGGAAAACTCCATCAATTATTATACATACGACACGAAGTATATACCGTAAATAATCTATTCTTTTTAAAGGTGGTATTGTTAGCAATTTTGTAATTTGATCATGGAGAGGTGTGTGAGTTGTAAAAGAATCTGTTCTTATTGTATGGAAGAGGTTGCACATACCTCTTTTTACCGTCATCTAAACGATAAGACAGGTGTAGTTTGTCCTGGAAAATGTAGTCAATTGGTGTCTTACACTCCTACGATAAGGGCCGATCAATTGATGACGAAACACCTGTCCAGTCTAGATCTCAATGATTGACTGCACAGAAAGAAGCTACCACAAGCTTATTAATCCAATTATCGAGAAAATGATGTCGATCTGAAGAATCTACAGGAAATGTATAATTGTTTATATCCTGTAACAGAGTACGATATTGTTGAATCATTTCTGCAAACAACTATCCGTTAATGATCATCTTTTCTCAGCAGTAAATTACATTCTCCAAAATTAACTGCTGTTGTTGCACACTGGCTTAATAATGTCATGGATATTGATACAAGTAGACAGGCATACACCCGAGCTGGATTTTTAATTTATTTCTTTCGTCATGAGTTAAACTAAAATCCAGGTCAAATTTTGTAAAACTACAAATACTAATATATTAGCACATATCCAATGGTTGGAAGATCGCCCATATTGTGATAGGCACATTCTAACAACATTTCTTTCTTCAACAACATTTCTTTCTTCAATAACATTTGTGAGAGATAGCTGTGTCAACTTTATTCCTGTTATTTTTTACTAGAATAGTGGGACATTGTGCAGTTGCCTAGACTAATGTAAAACGTGATTATAGAATTGACAAAGTGATTGTTTGTGTTCCCTTTTTAAAAAGTGCACTTGTTTAATATTAGCTGTGTCTTTTGTAAAATTTTATATTATACAGTGCACTTAATTAAATGTATTATTCACAATAATGATTATTATTAATGGTTATGGCAATAAGCGTATGTTTATATCAAATTGCTTAAAATAAGTCTGTTATAAGCAAGATTATAACAGAATGAGGTGTAAGCACCCACACTATACTATCCTTATATAGACTGTTAGTATAAGAGAGTTTATAACAGTCTGATATTACTGTTATAATTGGTGTCAGATAACAGACTATTCTTAGCAATTGATGCAGTGTATCAACAATGACCACACCCACTACACAATATTCTAAGTATATAATATATGAAAATAATATAAAATTTAGTAATTTTAAATGAGTCCATTGATTTTAATAATTTTATAAAACATAATGTTATTGTGATGTCATATGTTAAAATAAGTTATTCATAGAGGAAGTGGCAATTAAGTCATGACAATCATATCGCTAAATTAACTCTTATGCTGGCTTAGAAGGTAGGTAGATGCAGCTTAATACACTGACTTAGTCTGGCATCACTGCCCCTTTGATAAGAAAGGAAGGACCTGGACATTACAGTAGAATGTTTTTGATATATGCTACTACCAGGTGACCTGGTACTAAGCATATATCAAAAACATTCTACTATAATATAATTAAAGATGTGCATGTAGCAAGTAGACTTTCACCAGTAAACTCATTCCTCTTATCTTCATTGCTTTTAGTAGTGATAATAATTTTTAGGTGATTGTTACAAACTCACAGACTTTAAATACCTCTATTTTATTACCACTAGTTATGAGTTTATTTAAGTATTTATTTTGTAGGCGTAACTGTTTGTGGTATTATTTAATGATATTTATGATGAAAGAATGTGATAATTAAGTGCTACAGTATATGGTGCAGCTGAATGATTTTGGCATATGTGCGCTACCTACCAGATACTTCCTTTCTAAGTGAAGGGGTGGCAACACTAGACTAACACTCTTGACACACATTACTAGTGACATTAAATGAAGGAGTGTTGTTATATTACAGGGCTACCTTTACTCCATCAAATTATTTACCAATACCATTCTATAACACATCTACATGTGTATATGTTAGCTAGAACTATACACTATAATAATATACTTGATAATATCATGACTCTTATATCTTGTCTGGTACATTATGACTGATTTCAATTCATCTAGCTACAGAAGAACACATCATATATACATATTATGAAGTTATGTAGTTAACAGAATCAATCCTGATAATACCAAATCTAGACTAATACATACCAAGTCATTTGATAATGACGTGGTATTAATTAAACCCCACCCTACTTAATGACCCTTGCAGATTTGGGTGAAGGTGGAATACAACTGTCGACCTCTTTAGCTCCAACTTGTCATAGTATTTTGAGATAGGGAGTAAAAACAACATATTAATATAGAAATATTAAAGTAGTAAAAAATATAAAAATGATAATAAATAGCTCAATCAATTGTTAATAAGATAATAATAAGTTTAAAATGTTTATGTTGGTCATAATTACCTATAGTAAATAAAATATTATAAAGACAAAATAATGAATGGACAATGTACACAAAGTATACTTTGTCAACCTGTTTAAGGAAATTATAAAACTTTACATTGTTATTATATACTGATAGTCAAAAAGACTTAGTTAACAATAAATTATCATAATGTCAGAATAATGGTGAGCTTGTATTATTAATATAAGATGGTATCAATTATGATACTATTTCCTTTAGAAAGTAATACCAAATTGTAATAATAGGTACTAAACTACTAAAAGATCACCTTAAGTACAAGTAACAAAGTTACCAACACCATAACTCTATATATTGTCAGTAAACAATATAACATTGAGTACTCACTTCATTTAATCTCTTATTTAGAGCTATCTTCTTTCAAGTCTTGATATATCTTGATAGCAAGAGCTTTGTTTTGAACAAGAGGTCCCTTGACAACATCTATAATTGTTTTCCAAGTTACAGGAGTAGCTTTGCCATCCATGTTTAGCCACATTTGAAGGACATGATCGAGTCTTATTTGATTAGATTTATTGGATTCATCTAAACCTTGAAGAAAATTGTAAGATAGACCAAGACCATTGCCAATACTACGCCATGATGCATCAATAGCTGTGAGTTTACTCAACAAGTCAATTCTTTCAGGCTTTTCAGCTAAACGATGTTAATAGTAACAATACAACAAACTCTATAACTTGCATAACTTAGGAAAATAAATAAATTGATTATTACAGCTGTCCACTGCTGGTACTATGATAAAATGAAAAAAATGTGCTATATTTATAAATGTTATAATATTTTACCTTCAGATTTTAAAAAAGTTTGAAAGTTCAGAGAGGCAATTTTTATTTCGTTATCAGTCAGAGGTTGAGACAAAATATCCTGCAATAAACAAAAGTTAACATTATTGAATATCATTAAATTCACTTACAAAAGGGTTACGTCCAGCAAACATACTGTGATGGCTTATGTGTTCTCTCACAGAGAGGTATGTACACTCCTTTGTTTAATAGAGCTGCATTACTTTGGAGCAATGACATTGTAAATATGACAGAAAATCTGAAGGCACATTGTTTAGAGACTTGGTATCATCAAATAGCTCTTTCACAGCAGCTGGACAGAGGTTAGCAAATGATTCACATCTCAAAAATAAAGTTGTAACAGTTGTCATCATTGCACCATTGTCATCTGTGATACTTTTTGTTTTCAGTAGTATAGCTTGGGCTACATCACTCAAATTGAATACTGGTATATTTCTGATGCTTTCAGTAAGTGACTTGTTAAGATGAGTTGGCAATATCAGACCCTCTATAAGATCATAAAAAGGACAAATTTCCTTCTGAAGGGAAAATACATCAGTGATAATTTGGCTCTGGAGAGAACAGGACAGTGTTGAGTGATCATCTGAAATAAGCACTGTTATTCTTCGATTAAATTCACTTACTTGAACGATCACTTCGACTCCACCATCATTGACCCAATTAATACCATCTTTCCAGAATTTACATCGTCGAGCTAAAACTGAGCTTGGTTTCACTTGGCCAAATCCAGATTTTGGTAGGCAATATTTAAAGGCAAGACGAAGAAGTAAAAGAAAAAGAAAGCGTGTGGACAAAAATTGATGAGGATTGTTGCACCACAGACACCAACCAACACCTTCTGTCAAACCAACATCAGGAGGACACTCTGCATTTACTAGTGCAGGCATGTACAACAAAAACTCAGATTCAGTTGGAGACGATACTGAAAGATTGGTGGGGATTTTATTAAGTGCATCAGCATCTAGTACGTGACAAAATTCTAAAATTATCAGAAATGATACTAACATGCCAGTATCATATTTATCATGAAAGAGACTTTTCAGAGCAGACACAGGGACTAATCCTGTGTTGCTAGCTATCTGTCGATACACACGTTTGATAGCAGATGGAGCAAATAAGACACCATTGACTTCCTCAAGGAGAGCCTCTTTCTTAATAATTATCCAACTTTGACACTCATCCCTTCTAACAAATAATGTTAAACCTTTGTCGGAAAGAATTGTCAGGAATTCTAATAAAGCTGATTTATTTGATGGAAGAGATGGATCGTTTTTTTCTTCAAGCAAAGCACAGAGCTGTTGTAAGCTAATGGCTACCATATTAAGGGTGAGTAAAAATGCATACAAGACGTGACTATAGATACTAATGCTATCGGACTTGTCTACAACTACTTTACAAGCTTTCAGCTAGTAGAGATACAAGCTCTTTAACACCTTTACCTCCTGGACGATGACAGTCCACAGCAACAAAACCACTAAACTTGTTACGATGAACAGTTTCTCTTACAACATCATCAAGAATGACTTTAAACTGTGAACTGCTATCTTTAAGGTCAACATGGCTTGCTATCACAATGACTTGAGAAGGTTGAGTTAGTCTTACATTGATATTTTCTATAAAATTGAGCCAATAATAGAGATCACTTGCTATATCATTATCATAATCAGTAAGCTTAGATAAAACACAAAATACAGCTGGTGATCGTAACATCAAGTGCTCAAGTACTGCAGTATGGCTACTATAGTATTCTCGGTGACCTGCTAAATCATAAAGAACAACATTACCAATGTCATGTGATTGTAGTGTATGTGTAGCTATACCAGCTGTTAATGGTATAACATCAGTGACACACTCTAATAGATTAAACTTGTGATAACGACCTTTCTTGGCTCGTTGAATTAAGACTGCAGATAAAGAGCTCTTTCCAGCTGTTTTATTTCCACAGAAAAAGACTTTGGCATAGGAATCAATGGGATAATTTTCACGGCATTGTTGAAATGGGAGAAAAAGCTTTAAAATTTCAAAGCGATTTTTATCATCAGGCTTAATCAGTTCAATGTGAGTTTTGTTATGATAGTTACTTTCATTTGGATTAACAATACCGGTAGATAGCAGGATTGCAATAGCTTCAGTAGATCCTTCACTGCAAGCATGATGAAGAGGTGTATCACCAATCTGAAATAAAAGAAGATATCTTGTTAAATCCTAGTCATAACAAAAAGAGGTGATTACTATATAATTTGTAAAATACAATAATTAAGTTTTTCTGAGTAGTGTCACTAAATTAAATGGACACAATATAAGAGAAGTACTATAATATCAAGTGTTGTGAAATTTAGTCTGATAATTGCCACATGTTTAATAAACGACAGACAAGGTAAATGATGTAAAAGGAATTAAATATGTGACAAGTTGGTATTACATGGTAACAAGAATGTCAAGCAGGTATAGAGTATGTTATTATACTCTGTCCCAGTTGAGTTGAGGCCTTCATTAAAACACACTATGTTTTCTCTCGTGGTTGTGAAAATGCAAGGGGAAAAGAGACTGACATCACAAACAAATGAGGTTGTTGCGAATGTCTATGACTATTTGGGCGATGTCAGCAGGTGTCAATGGACTCAAGGACCTCTAAACGAACTTATGATGCCATAGGAGTTTCATGTGCCCGCATCAAGAGGCTACTGAAATCCATACTCACTCTTCCTTCTTTTGGTAAATGTTTTTTCAGAACCACGGTTGCATTATAGCTGCCTTAAATTGCAAAAGACAATACCTGATTATTATTTTAATAATAATAATTGTTATAGTGGAACATTTGTTCATATAGTTAAAACTGTAATTTTGAATTGCCATGTGACACATGGCTGACTTCTCAAGGCGAGAATTGTTGTTTATTAAAATCCTTGAATGTGTTAAATTTGAAGTATGCATAATACCATTAAAAATTAATGTATGAAGTTTTATAGTTTGCTACTTTCTCGTAGCACTAAAGAGCTGAATTTTATATATAAAATGCGCATATGTGAGTTGAATCGATTGGTGCAAGTTCCATGCGGATAGCACGTAAAACAGCAAAGTTATTTGGGTAGTTCAACTCAACTCGGACAGAGTATAGTTTTGAAGTATAGATATCAAAAATACAAACTACATATTAGTTTAATGTGCCACTATCAAAAGGTTTAGAATTATAATAAGTACAATTTAAACAAAAAGAGAGCTTCATTAATCTGAGTATATTTCACAACTTGACAGAAAATTGAGTCATATGCTCAAACTGATACTACAAAGAGAAGCTAAGGTAAGTAATGTAATTATCAATATAATAAGTGATAATAAAAAACAAATCTCATTATGAGAAAGTAGTTATAATTACATGATCACCTACTATACTCTGTTAATGTTAAGAATGATTGTGGTTTAGTTGAATTTCAATTATGACAACATCGTCAATGATCTTGGAAGTGGTATTATAATTGGAATGTTTTTGGCAAGTTTATTGAAGCTATTTTAAATATTAAAGATATTTTCAATAATTTCCAAATTTTTCTGATGTAGTTGGAGAACGCTTGTACAAATGTTCATTAATTGTATACAAAATATGTGTGACATCAGTCATGGTGGAATGTAAACAATGCCATTCATTTTTATGGAATTTATGGTTTTAAACTTTCCTAGGCAGCTGTGCTCTAGTTTTTTTTAAAAACATTTGTGGACTTGTAAAGTGTTTAGAATGGTACAAATAATTTCTCTCTAACTCATTCCTAGCCAGAGTTATAACACAGAGTTAGTGTTCATTCTCAACATGAACAAAGTATACTTTACAATGTCTTCTTTATATATGTGTAATAAATACATGATTTACATCATTACTGTATAACAATCATCAACAATATATCAACTAAAAAACCTACTATTTCTGTATATAAATTAAAAGTACCTTGTTTAAATAACTACATGATCACCCTCTATTTTTATCAATGACATGTACAATATAAGTAGTACTATACTTCTAGTCAGTGTGGACAATAGAAACCATAGATATTGTAATAGTTAACATCCTTCGTAAAGCTGTTTGTATCATTATGTAATGTTTACATTATGGAGGAGATATTGTAAACAATATCTATATGGTAATATATGACATACTTAATAAGTATGCTTTAGTGAAGAATATAATACTAATGTTTTCATAGACTTTTTATATATTAAAATCATCTTATAGACAATTATTATATTTATGATTATTCAATGGAATAATCTAAGAAAGATATAATACCATTACAATACTTACTATGTTTTTCAATTCTACAAGTGCATTGTGCTGCACTAGTAGTTTGAGTATACCTACATAGTTATGGTGGGATGCCAAATGAACTGGAGTATTACCAAGCTACATGGATAAAATGTATAATGACATTATTATGTATTAAAACATTATGCATATTTAATAATAACATAGTTTATTAGTACATGATATAAATTTAAAAACTAGAAAGTATTTCACTCTCTAAGAATAAACTGACATAAAACAGTCATTATTGCAAAAAGCAGAATTAAGATTGGACTATGACATAACTATATAGGTAATATCACAAGCCATAATGTTTGTGTTTGACGTTTAGTTATCATAACAGACAACCTATCATAAATACATAGATGTACAATACAGACTATTTCTATTATGTTGATATTGTGCTTTGAGGAGAAAACATTCAGGTTTAAAACAGTGGAATTGTTAGACCATCTGATTGCATACTTAGTTACTACTTGGAACAAATTCTATAAGGTAATTCCTAACATGAACAAAGAAGGAAACTAAGTTACAAAATAAAACTACTCTATAGAATATAATACATAATACTGATGATTTACTGTTACTAATATCATATAGGATTTAGTTTTAAAGGTGTACATTTTTGTGGTTTTTGTATATTTTTACCAATTATGAAATTTATTTCACAAAATTTTCCACATTTACCATCACACCTTTCAATCAGGTACTCTCATGGGTCTACATCAACATTTTTAATAAACAGATACAAACTTGAAGGTACATTGATCCACAGTGCTCCCTATCTAAAGATATAATACTGACATTGAAGTAGCATGTAAACTATAGATAGTATAAACAAAAAGACAGGAATGATTGCATCAAAGGAGAAAGCATGATAGACAAGTAGAGTATGGTGTGACACCAACAGTAAGATACTACAATTTTAAGTTGCAATACATTCATTAGCTTTTCTGGACTAGCTAAGTATATGTGAAGAAACATGTAAGAATATGGGTGTGGGATATAAAAAATATGTTAATTTATCAATAAAATTTATTGCACAAAATGCCTATATAGGACAATTCCCAAAAACAAATGTCCCTCCAAAATTTAATGCTACATAGATAGAACTATTATAGAATGTTCTAGATAGAAATTGTCTATAGTTTGTGAGCTACTTCATTTTAGTATGTCATACGTACATACTAGTAGTATGAACACATAACACATTTAACATATAAAGTACAAGACACACCTATTTCAAATACATAGCTATTGTTGATATAACATAAACATAAAATTATCATCAACTTTATGTTTGTGACTTTGTGGTATAAAGCAAGAAGAATCATCATCAAATAGTCTGAAACACTGAGTAAAGTCATATAGCAATTTACTAGAGTAACACACCTACTTCTGGTCACCATCATCTTTCGAATGCTATTGCATCATTTTGTAAACTATTGGCAGCTAAGACTATGGTGCTGTTGTGAAGTGCATAGGTAGTTGTTCAAGACTTTGCCATACTGAAACTCTTTCAAGTTCTTTATATTTTGCTGTGCACTGAGAAATTTAAAATTCAAACACATGCTTAATTGTGACTTGCACATAATTTTAATACTTATCATTTTGTAGTGAGAAGCAAGAGTCGTTCTAAGTTTGTATGCTATGAGTACAAGCTTCTACCCTTGCTGCATGAGTAACAATATGTGGACAAGCTCTGCACCCTGCTGTGAATGTAGCATGGAAAAATAAAACTAGTCAGCCTAGTGATTAACTATTGAACACGCCCACATCAGGGACATCACTGCTAGCCTCGAGTTTTCACCTCATGCTGGTGGTAACTTGTTGCAACTGTAGCTTGTAAGCGACAGTTGTTAATATTATCTTTCATTTGAATTCATTTAGGTAAGTCTTGTGGCATCTTTACTCTGATTAGCACTCTTTTCCACTGCTTGTCTTGTTAGGTGAGTGATCATTACATCTACTTACTAGTAACTTATTAAAATATATGGCTACTGACAAAGAACCAGTGCTTGGTTAAGCCAATTACTGTTAATATGCCTATTTGTACTTACGTAAGTTGTACCACCATGTTGAGCTTGGTAGAGAGACCTTTAACGGAACAAACAGTAATGTATAGCTCTACGGTATCATGAAGGCTGCACTCTGAAACTAAGAGTAGGTCATCATATAAGCAGTATGATGAAATGAAACTGTTGAAGACTTATGAAGATGTAAATTTTGGAAAGTTATTAATGCGACATGCTGCCCGTGAATATGGTGTGCCTCTTTCTACACTGTCTGATCATGTAACTGGCAGAGTTCAATTTGGTAAAAAAAGGTGACTCTCTCTCTCTCAGGCTGTTTCTAAGGCAACTAGGACTAGTTCAACAGAAGGTAGTAACAGTGCTTTGTGTGTGTTTGATTGGTGAGGTAAATAACTCTCTCTCTCAGGCTGTTTCTAAGGCAACCAGGACTAGACCAACAGTAGGCAATAGCAGTGAAGGTAAAAAATGCTTTATTTGTGTGTGTGAGTTGTGAGGTAAATGGTGTAGGTAACTCTCTCTCAGACTGTTTCTAAGGCAACAAGGACTAGACCAACAGTAGGCAGTAACAGTGAAGGGGAAATAATGCTTAATGTGTGTGTGATTGGTGAGGTAAATGGTGTAGGTAACTCTCTCTCTGAGGCTGTTTCTAAGGCAACCAGAACTAGATCATTACTAGGTAGCACCAGTAAAGGTAAACAATCCTTTGTGTGTGTGTGTGTGTGTGTGTGTGCGTGTATGTGTGTGTGTGTGTGTGTGTGTGTGTGATTGGTGAGGTAAATGGTTTAGGTAACTGTCTCTCTCAGGCTGTTTCTAAGGCAACCAGAACTAGATGAATACTAGGTAGCACCAGTAAAGGTAAACAATGCTTTGTGTGTGTGTGTGTGACTGCTGAGGTAAATGGTGTAGGTAACTGTCTCTCTCAGGCTGTTTCTATGGCAACCAGAACTAGATCAACACTAGGTAGCACCAGTAAAGGTAAACAATGGTTTGTGTGTGTGTGTGATTAGTCGGTAAATGGTGTAGGTAACTGTCTCTCTCAGGCTGTTTCTATGGCAACCAGGACTAGATCAACACTAGGTAGCACCAGTGAAGGTAAACAATGCTTTGTGTGTGTGTGTGTGTGTGTGTGTGTGTGTGTGAGAGATTGCTGAGGTTAATGGTGTAGGTAACTGTCTCTCTCAGGCTGTTTCTAAGGCAACCAGGACTAGATCAACAGTACGCAGTACCAGTGAAAGAAAACAATGCTTTATGTGTGAGTGTGCAATTGGTAAATGGTGTAGGTAACGCTCTCTCTCTCAGGCTGTTTCTAAGGCAACCAGGACTAGACCAACAGTAGACAGTAACAGTGAAGGGGGGAAACAATGCTTTATAAGTGTGTGATTGGTAAGGTAAATGGTGTAGGTAATGCTCTCTCTCAGGCTTTTTCACAATATTTTCTTAGTCAAATTTGGACACTTCAGAACATAATTGCATTGATGACAACCATATTTGTGGTACGTAATAGCTGCACAACCTTAAAGGTGGGTGTATGTACATTACAAGAACAATTGTTTTGCCACACCTACTCACATGACAATGTATTTTTATGACAACTTTACATTCATGCATAATAAATTCTAATTTGTAGATAATCATGGCTACTGCTGGCGTGGTTCTAATTTGTAGATAATCATGGCTACTGCTGGTGTGGTGGAGAAAATAAACAAAGGATGATTGCATGTGACAATCAGTGGTGGGACAAAGAATGGTTCCACTTCAACTGTGTGGGACTCAAGCATGAATCCAAAGGAACCTGCATGGTTTTGTTCAAAATAGTGTGATGAAAATGCTCAGTGACTTTTTGACTTAAAATTTGTTTAACATTATTGTATTCTTTATATTCCATTTATACAGAAAAGAGAGCATTTTAGTTCTTAAAAGTATTTCTATCTCCAACTGAACTTAAAAATAAAGCACTCGAGACAAAGGGTCTGGCTGTCGAAGAACTATATAAGGATGCCACTTCCTAAAACTATGCCACCATCCTAAAACTATCCCACCATCCATAAGTAACAACTCGTTTACACTCAGGACGTACAAACTACGTAATTACAAATAGGTATATGTTAACAGTAATTGGCTTAACCAAGCACTGGTTCTTATTCAGTAGCCATATATTTTAATAAGTTACTAGTAAGTAGATCTAATAATCACTCACCTAACAAGACAAGCAATGACAAAAGAGTGCTAATCAGAGTGAAGATGCCACAAGACATACCTAAAATGAATTTAAATGAAAGACAATATTAACAATTGTCACTTACAAGCTATAGTCACACCAAGTTACCACCAACATGAGTGAAAACTCGAGGCTAGCAGTGATGTCATTGATGTGGTTAATCACTGAGCTGACTAGTTTTATTGCACTGTGCTACATTTACAGCAGGGCGCAGAGGTTATCCACCTATTGCTACTTACGTAGTAAGCTTGTACCTATAGTATGCAAACTTGGAATGACTGTTGCTTCTCGCTACAAAATGATGAGTATATAAAATTATGTGCAAGTCACGATTAAGCAACTGTTCGAATTTTAAATTTCTCAGTGCACAGCAAAACGAAAAGAGGTTGAAAGACTTTCAGTATGGCAAAGTCTTAAACAACTACCAATGCACTTCACAACAGCACCATAGTCTTAGCTGCCAATAGTTTAGAAATGATGCAATAGCGTTCAAAATTTGATGGTGATCGAAAGTATGTGTGTTACTCTATATATCTATGTCCATAAATGTATTAAAAAGTGAGTGAGGATTAAGCTAAAGAAATAAAAGGAAACTAAATCAGTCTTATGTTCACCAAATATGCACACAAAAATACAACTAGGTGATATATTCAATGCAATAACTGTAGGATAGTAATTAACAACATTAATCAACATTATAATCAATAAAAACGAGAGCACATGTTGTTTTAAACTGATTTTTTTTGTAAATTGTTGTTTGAGAAATATTGTATAATTTGTATTACACTGGTAGCAGAGTCTGAGATGGCAGATAGACATGTGGCCTTACCTAAAACTATTAAAGATGGTGATGAACTAGAGGAGTGGTTAGTGAACTTTGATATATGTGCTAATTCCAATGGATGGGATAATGACAAAAAGGCAAGTATAATTCTGACATTTCTCAAACAAGTTCTGGTAGCCTACCTGGAGATGGCGGACGAAGATAAAACAGATTATTCTATGCTTGTGAGAGCATTGAGGGCAGACTTTTGAACAAAAGAAACGCAATTTCAGGTAATTAAAGAGTTCAATGCCACAGGCTTTTGCCGGGAGAATCCCCAGATGTTTTTTGTATGACCTTAAGAGACTACTTGAAATAGCCGTGCCAGAGTTAACCGGGAAGGCGAAGGAACAGATGTTACTTCACACTTCATCGCAGTCTCCCAACAGAAATTGCCAAACTAATGTGATCTTCGCCAGCTGATATCACTACTACCAAAGTTGCTTTAGCAAAAGCACGCTTGCTCATGTTGAATAGTTATCTGAGGAAGCAGCACATCTTACCACTTTGTCAGTTACTAGCAGTACTCTTGGTTTACAGAAATAGAAGAAGTGATACTTGATATTAATGCCAGACTTGATTCATTAGAAAGTGACAGCCGAGCCATTAGTATTGCTGCAGTTGGATATCAGAATAAACCAAATAAGGCAAACAATATCCATTTTCAGCAATGGTACAGGTGTCGATGGTTTGGAGACATTGCAAAGAATTGCCATACTACCCTTCAATGTTCTTACTGTGGCAAGTATGGCCGCACAAATGCTCAGTGCTGGGGAAACGCCAGCCAGTCGTCGCTACAGGCCAAGAGAGACAACCAGAAGTAATACACTTGGTATCGACATTGAATATCCCTGTAAATATTAAACGACTCTCAAAAATATCAGGAATAATACGAGATGTTCACTGTGCTATTTTATTAGACAGTGGTTCTTCTGCATCGTTGATTAGTCAACACTTGCTTGAACAAGCAGGCTTGAGTTATAACTCAATAGCATCTTCTGTAAATGTTATCACAGCTTCCTGCGACAAGATGGAATTACGCAACATTACCACTGTACCTCTTCACATTGGTACATTGTCTGTGACACATGAGATGTATGTTGCCGCTCAACTGGTTGCATTTGTCATTTTGGGTACTAATTTCTTGGCCAAATTCAATGTCTGTTTAGATTACAAGACACAATCTGTTACTGTCAATGGTACAACTGTAGCTCCAGATGTGCACTATGTAGAGAACACAACATGGTCAAAGAAAAGCTGTGGGAAAACTCCTACCACACATCTCTTATTTTATCAGGAGATGAAAATTACACTGAAAATTGTGTCATCCCACATTTCATTCATCCAGGTAAATCTACACTACCTGCCTCTTTTGATGCATACATGGATATAATTACAGAATATAAATCCCTGTTTTGCTCTTTTCCAGGGAAGACCGATGCAATATACCATCATATTCCAATGGGGAACTCTAAACCAATATGTGTCCCTCCAAGAAGAAAACCAGTGCACTATAAAAAAGAGGTTTAACAACAAATTGCTGAAATGTTGCAACCAGGCATTATACAAGAAAGTAGTAGCCTTTGGCTGGCACTCTGTGTGTTCATGCCAAAGTGAGATGGTGAAATAAGAATTTGTATTGACTATCGCGAACTCAACAAATGGACTGAAAAAAAGATAACCATCCCTTACCTTTACCCGATGAAGTACAAGATTGTTTAGGAGATCACTGTTCTGGTTATTGCACTATGTATTACTTATAATTAAATCAATTAATTAAAAAAAAATACCTAAATGCAAGACAAAATGGAAGGTGTAAAATCATAGCAATCATGAAGCATTTAGGTATTTATTTAAATTAATTGATGTTATTATAAGTAATAACTAAAGGATAAAGGTATATACTATTTATTTAATTGTTTCTAACAACGACATAATAGAAGAATTATATAACATTGTAAGAGTTGTGTACTTAGCCAAGATCAAGAGGATAACACAACAAAACAAACACACTCAGGACAGGACAGAAACAACATATGCTTGGGTGTATCCTTATCGCCCCCATACATTATTGATAATTAACAACATGATAAGAAAACATTACATCAATATACCACATATCTCCTCCCTTAAAATATACATAATAATTAAGAGAATTGCAACAATTAGAAATATCAAAGTACCTGGCTGGATATCGTCAAATTTGTTGTGGGTAACAACAGTCAGTAATGATCGGAGCTTTAACAATTTGCTCGGAATTATGAGGTGGTAAGATGGTACTGGAATAATAATCAGTATCATTATTGGAGGTAGTACTATCAAGACCTAAGTTGAAACTAAAACTCCAATTTGATTTATGTGTCTTACATATAACTGTCTATTCTCAATTTGAATTTGATACAACAGGGGACCAGAACTCCTTTGAACTACACCAGACATTCATAGAGGTCCATCTCTGTAATTCCTGGCTAGCACTTTACTTCCAATATCAATTTGTATTCTCTCTTAGATTTTCTGCTGCTTTTGCTTAGCAAACACACAAGCTTCAATTTTAGGTTTAAAAAGACTTATCCTAGTTTGCAAGTTATGTTTTAAAAACAGTTCACTAGAAGTAACACCAGTGGTGTGTGGTGTTGATCTATTACTTAAGAGAAATTGGATAAACAATATTCCACTGATCTTTTTTCCTTCTCAGATGCTTTCATGGGCCTATTAAAGGTTTGAACAAAATGTTCAATAGCTCCATTAGAGGGAGGATGGCATGGTGAAGTATGAGTATGATGAATACCATTCTCTTGACAAAAAATTAGCAAATTCTTGAGAAGTGAACTGACTATACCATTGTCTGTAACTAGATGATTAGGTAAACCGTAAGAAGAAAAACATACTTAAGAATTTCAATAGTTTTAGTACATGAGGTGGATGACATATAAAATAT
This sequence comes from Xestospongia muta, assembly GCA_963693285.1. Taxonomy (NCBI): domain Eukaryota; kingdom Metazoa; phylum Porifera; class Demospongiae; order Haplosclerida; family Petrosiidae; genus Xestospongia; species Xestospongia muta. The sequence goes on from OY848925.1 coordinate 3,591,402, forward strand.
TTCAGGCCACTTAGAATGAGCATCTACAAGAAGAAAAAACATACAACCTTGAAATGGTCCACCAAAATCTGTGTGAACCCTTTGAAAAGGTTTGTTTGGCCATGACTATGGATATATAGGAGCTGTAGGTGGGGAAGGCTTTACCTTTTGACATACCTGACAAGTCTTGCATAGTTTTTCAATAGATTTATCAAAGGATGGCCACCAAACATGATGTGTGGTAACAGACTTCATTCTAGACATACCAAGATGAGTCTCGTGTAATTCGATTAAGATACATTCTGCAACTTAATGAAAATATCATGCCCCTTAAAGAAAAGGTCAGAGACTAGCCTGTCATGAATGTCTCTTAGAATAAGTATCAGTCAGTGACTAGATTCCTATAATTTTATGTTTGAGGTTTAGTTGATAAAATGAAATAAAAATATCTATTTAGTGATATTGATGCACTTGATTTTATTGTTGCCCAAATGTTTTGTTGTTAAAAACAGTCATTGATTGTATTATCATTGTCAAGGAAACATAAAGTAATTGAAACATTTTTGATTTTCAAATTCTGTTTCAATGGTTAAATAACAATACAATTATTACCTTCAAATGTATACAATAAACATTAAACTTGAAATTAGTAGCTTCAGATTTTTATATGAGCAAGATTATACAATTATCTATAATATTATTAATTCTTGTTCCCTTGAAAGTGGGCAAAAGATTGAGGTTCTTAATTTAAATATCTATTGCTTCAGATTTGTACCATAAGTTCATTCTCCAGGTACTTCTAGTGTCAATTTCGCATTTCTCTCTAGTTGTCTTGCTACAACGAAGTTTTCTAAAGTCAAATAATTTTGTAGTTTGTCCTGATGAGAGCTTCTTATTGGAGTACACCAAAATATATTTATTTATTTCATCAAATTCTTGAGCTTCAGTAATGAAACACTGTGCAGTAGCTTTTTCATTATCACCACAGGAACAGTATAGTCTGAGTATTATTCCTTGTTCTCTTGCGTAATGTCCACAACATGGGATACTAAGCTTATCTAGAATTTTGACACAATCTTTGATCCAATTACCAGAATAGCTGCAATCGGACTCTAATGTGAGTTGTTTTCCTCTGAAGTGATTCATATAAAGACCAAAGATATCTTGAAAGGTGATGACTCCATCTTTAAAACACCAGTTACCAGTATTAATTTCTCCATGACCAGTGTAATAGATGATAGCTAAATAATTAACTTGTATAATCAATGTAATATGTATGTGTCCCTCTTACCTGAATTTTGTTTACAGTTAGTAAAGAAGCTCCTTATCTCTTTAAGGTAGTAATCTTTGGAGTATTCAGTTCCTGGATGATCAAAACAAGGAAATATATGATCACAATGTGGGCCTTTTTCATGTAATTTCATAATAAGGTCAATCTCCTTTGTCATCCATAGATTAGATCCTTCTTGATCACTGGGTATAAGTTTGTGTGCAACTTGAATGGTTTGAGAATCTGACACTTCTCCAAATGAACCAATAATCAAGAGATCATATGTAGTGCACTGATGATGTTCTAGATAGGTTAAAGTATACTTTTGTGATTTTAAATTCTATAAGGTACATTGTTGCTGTAGTTTCACGGTCACTTGTTATGGCTTTGCAACTCTTACAGTGATTAGACAATTTATGAATACTTCCCTTTGACATTAATGAAAAACATGAAGTGTATATCTACTGATAGAGGGCAGATGTTATTAACACAGGTTTCCTTGGGTTAGCTTTGTGGCTTAAAATTAGTAAGATAATGTGTTGGGGGTTTCAATAGGAAATACACCACTAACGCTTTGTCATTTTGCTCTAGTTCCTATAGAAACTTTTATCTAACCTATATCTCTTTGTTAATAGTAATACCTTTATTATAATGATGTCATATGTATCCCATCCAATACAATTTATTAATAATGATGATGCTTGTTTTGTACGTTAAAATGGGACTCTACAATATAGTATGCTCCCAATGTTTTTAACAATGATCGTATATAAATGCTTTTTTTGTTGCATACAATCTATTGAATACTTTATTAACAGATTCAATGAAAGTCTCGTTGTATTTCAAATTAGTATTTCAACTTCCATTATGTTCTACAAGAGTGTTTGACATAACTAAATAATAACTATTCAGAATAGGAACATATTGCAAATCTTTTCTAGTAAGTTATTTTTTCATTATTCAAAAATAATAGTGATTTCAACCACAATGTACTCAAAAGCACACACTTAACTATAAATCCATTTTATAATAAATAATGAATAATTTGTATCAACCTATAAGGCTGTAGCTTGAACCAAATAGAATCTTTTGACTTCCTGTCATTTGTAAGGTCAATTAGTGTATACTCTTTAATTGTATGGTATAATTACCTTTTTTAATAGAATCCAATTCTTCAGTCAGTTTTCTACTAGCTCTTTGTTGCATTTCTAGTTGTTGTCTTAACTTTTCATTCTCTTCCGTAAGAGCTCTAACTTCCTGTAGATAGTAGACATTATATCAACAAACAAGTAGTAACTGTTGTCTAATACTACTTATCTCTTACTTCATGTCTTTGTTTATCAGTGTCATTCATCTCTATTTTAGACAAATGACTTTGTTGATGTGTAACTACAAAAAATTAAATCAAGTAATGAATATAAACATTGACTGTAATTGTATATCCAGTAATGATTTTTACATAATTAGAAGGCTTTGCCGAAGTAGTAAACAAGCAAATATAAACTACAGATAACTCAGTCATTGCCATCTGCCATTAAAAGATTGTTATATCTTAAGTCCTTTTCATTCAATAATTAAAAGTTAGTAAAAAGTCTTTCAAATGGTTTTATCATGATACTAATTGTTAGACTAGTCATTAGCTGATGATGTCTACGAGGCTACTGAAATGCCATATAATTATATAATTAAACTAAACATGCATCATGTAGTAGCTTAATTCATATTTGATTGATACAAAATTGATTCTGTTTTCAGTAATTTTCTTCCATTACATTTAAATATGTGTTATGTGACCATCGACCTCTTGTTATGTGACTATTAGTATATGATTGGATGTAGTTAAGAAGTCATGCTAATGACATTAAGACCAAGATTTTAAAGCAAATGGACCAGATTTCCTGTTCATGCAGGGGTGTGGCAATCTGGGGATTAGACTACAGTCCATGGTACAATCCAAATATCTCAGCTTGCATTTGCCTTGTGGATCAAATTTTTATAGGAAATTGTATTGGTGGTTTCTATAGGAAGTAGAGCACTCAAGCTTTGCCCTCTTACTCTATTTTTTGTAGAAACCATTGTCTACCTTATGCCTATTTCTTAATAGCTACTATCATATTTTCATGCAACCCATCTGATACAACTTATTAATAATGATGAGTCTTGTCTTGTACATTATAATGACAGTCTACAATATAGTATGTTCCCAATGCTTTTAAAAATGATCATGTACAAATGATTTGCAATGCATATAATCTACAAAAGGCTTTATTAACAGATTTTATTATATAATGTTTAGTTTTATTTCCTGTTGATGTTTCAGCTTGCATTGCGTTCTACAAGAGTGCCAGACCTAACTTAATAATAACTATTCTCAATAGGAACATATTGTAAGTGTTTTTTTTTACTTTTGTTATTCTCCTTTGTAGCATTGAAGACATAATAGTGATTACAGCCATAATGTACTCAAAAACATGAGCTTAACTATAAAAACCATTTTATTTTAAAAAATGAATAATTTTACATTAACGACAAGGCTATAGCTTGAACCAAATCTTTTGACTTTCTGTCATTTGTAAGGTCAATTAGTGTATACTCCTATAATTATAATGTAGAATTACCTTTTTTAATAGAATCTAATTCTTCAGTCAGTTCTCTACTAGCGTTTTGTTGTATTTGTAATTGTTGTCTTAACTTTTCAGTCTCTTCTGTAAGAGCTCTAACTTCCTGTAGATAGTAGACATTATATCAACAAACAAGTAGTAACTGTTGTCTAATACTACTTATGTCTTACATCATCTCTTTGTTTATCAGTGTACTTCATCTCTATTTTAGACAACTGACCTTCTTGTTGTGCAACTATAAATTTTAAATCAAGTAATGAATATAAATATTGACTGTAATTGTATATCTAGTAATGATTTTTACATAGTTGAAAGCCATTGCCAAAGTAGTAACCAAGCAAACATAAACAACAGATAATTCAGTCATTGCCATTTGCTATTGAAATATTGTCATTTCTTAACTTTTATCCAATAATTAAAAGTTAATAAAAAGTCTTTCAAATGGTTTTATCTTGATACTAATTGTTAGACTGGTCATTAGCTGATGATGTCTATGAGGCTACTGAAATGCCATATAATTAAACTAAACATGCATCATGTAGTAGCTTAATTCATATTTTATTGATACAAAATTGATTCTGTTTCCAGTAATTTTCTTCCATTACAGTTATATATGTGTTATGTGACCATCGACCTCTTGTTATGTGACTAATAGTATATGATTCGATGTAGTTAAAAAGTCATGCTGATGACATTACGACCAAGATTTTAAAGCAAATGGACCAGATTGCCTGTTTGTGCAGGGGTGTAGCAATCTAGGAATGAGACTACAGTCCATGGTACAGTCCAAATGTCTCAGCTTGCATTTGCCTTGTGGATCAAATTTTTATAGGACAACATATTGGTGGTTTCTACAGGAAGTAGAGCACTCGAGCTTTGCCCTCTTACTTTATTTTTTGTAGAAACCATTGTCTACCTTATGCCTATTTCTTAATAGCTACTATTAAATCTTCATGTAACCCATCTTATACAACTTATTAATAATGATAAGTCTTGTCTTGTACATTATAATGACAGTCTACAATATAGTATGTTCCCAATGCTTTTAAAAATGATCATGTACAAATGATTTGCAATGCATATAATCTACAAAAGGCTTTATTAACAGATTTTATTATATAATGTTTAGTTTTATTTCCTGTTGATGTTTCAGCTTGCATTGCGTTCTACAAGAGTGCCAGACCTAACTTAATAATAACTATTCTCAATAGGAACATATTGTAAGTGTTTTTTTTACTTTTGTAAGTCTATTTTTTAGCATTGAAGACATAATAGTGATTACAGTCATAATGTACTCAAAAACATGAGCTTAACTATAAAAACCATTTTATTTTAAAAAATGAATAATCTTACGTTAACGACAAGGCTATAGCTTGAACCAAATCTTTTGACTTTCTGTCATTTGTAAGGTCAATTAGTGTCTACTCCTATAATTATAATGTAGAATTACCTTTTTTAATAGAATCTAATTCTTCAGTCAGTTCTCTACTAGCGTTTTGTTGTATTTGTAATTGTTGTCTTAACTTTTCAGTCTCTTCTGTAAGAGCTCTAACTTCCTGTAGATAGTAGACATTATATCAACAAACAAGTAGTAACTGTTGTCTAATACTACTTATGTCTTACATCATCTCTTTGTTTATCAGTGTCCTTCATCTCTATTTTAGACAACTGACCTTCTTGTTGTGCAACTATAAATTTTAAATCAAGTAATGAATATAAATATTGACTGTAATTGTATGACAAGCAATGATTTCAACATAGTTGAAAGGCATTGCCAAAGTAGTAACCAAGCGAATATAAACTAGAGATAATTCATTCATTGCCATTTGCCATTGAAGTATTGTCATTTTTTAACTTTTATTCAATAATTAAAAGTTATTAAAAAGTCTTTCAAATGTTTTATTATGATACTAGTTGTTACACTAGTCATTAACTGATGTCTATGAGGCTACTTATAATTATAAACTCAGTGTAATTAAACTAAAGATGCATCATGTAGTAGGTTAATTCATATTTCATTGATGCAAAATTGGTTCTATTGATCAAACTGTTCCCCAGTATTTGTTTTCCATTACATTAATATATTTTAAAAGAAATCTTTAAAATGTACTTGTATAGACCATGCATTTGCAACCACCATAAATAACTATTATGAATGTGGTGTGACTAGGCAAGGCCATTATACAGGTTAACTATTTATGACTACTATGCTGATAAATATAGTAAAGGAGTGATATAGCTAAAATCATGTCACTTGCTCATTTTGTAAAACTTATATCAAGCTCTACTTGTCCTTTATTATACCTGACAAATGCGACAATAACTATTAATTTTAACTTCTTAGCAACTTCAAAATTACTCAAAAGAATGCTAGATGTCTCTCTATATATATTTATACGTTACTAGACAATTATTATAGTTATAGTGTTAATATCATCACTAACATTTTTGAGAGATAGTTTCTAAGATAGAAGAGTTATCTACTGGACGAGATTGTTCTAGATACATTTCTGCACGTACCTTAACATAGAAATAGCACATCAATATATCTCATATAAATTAATATATCCATTAGCCTCACTTCTCTCTCTGTATTGTTCTCTGCAATCTCATATACAGGGATATATTGAGGGAGACTAATTCTACCAGGAGTGTCAGCAATGTCTAAAGTGTAGCAGAAGAATAAGAGAAGTCATTACTAACCATATTTGTACTAAAAGTAGACTTATATTAAATTGACATTGTTAATGGTGAAAGTAATATAATTATGTAAATTTTATGACTTTTAGTGTATAATGTTGAATCTAGTTACATATTGCAAAATTAATTGTACCTCTTTTACTTAGTTGTGATGTTAGTGATTTTACATTCTCCTGAAGTTTTAGTATCATTTGTTGTTGCTCTTCTAACATAGACAGTAACTCGTTCTCTTTAGCTAAAAAGGCAGTTGGTGTGACTGTCTATGTAGGGGGGTAGCTTGATTGCTCATTTAAATATCTTAGCAGAATATGCCAAATCAAAGTATCTCATACAAACTTAATTCAGTGATCAGAGGCTCTCAATACACTGCAGCATTAGGAACATCTCTATGTAGTGACTGAATTATATCTTGAGTTAAGTATTTTAAAAGTGAAAACAAAAATTCTTTATGCTGAGTTTCTCTCTTCTATACATTCTTTTTTAGTATCAGCTGTGCCAAATGACTCAATTAAAAAGTAAAAGGAATAAGCAGTTTTCAAAAAAATTTATAAAGTACTTGTATATTGTCTTTGTAAAGGATTTAGAAGTAGCTAGCATGGAATGTTTGGGGAAAGTAAATAATACAGTTACAGTAAGTAAAGCTGTACTAGGTTTATAAGCTTGAATATGGAATCACTAAATCTGCTTTTGAAGTGGTCAAAATGAGATCTACAACCTTGTTTTCATTTTAGTTCATACTATAAAAGTAGTGCTAATGTCATTACTAACCAGTCTGAGAGATAGTTGAGATGATAGAAGAGTTATCAACTGGAAGAGATTGGTCTTGATATACTTGTGTATGTATTACCTAAACATAGAAATGATACTTCATATTTCTTCCATAAATTAATCCATCAATGTTACTTCTTTCTCTGTAGTTTTCTCAACACTCTTAACACTTGGTCTCTCAAAAGAATCAGTAGCATTTGTGCCAGCTTCATTAGTGACAGAATAAGAAAACTAGTTAATTACTGTATATGGTAATATATCAGAATAAATAGAAACAGCATTGTGTTAAATAGGAGATACACCAACATGTGAATGCAATGTTGTCAATAACAATACAATCCTACTTTTAGTACTGTTTTTATAGTACCTGGATGTTCACTGATAAGTGATGTGGGCTCCCTTTCTTGGCTAGATATGGTTTGGGTCCCCTTAAGTCCTTGATTAAATGAGTCTGGTTCTGCAGCCTTTAATAAAAATGCTAGGCCTGTTGTCAATGAGAATTGTCAATTATCTTCTGAAATGTTAATAACACAAGCTACCTTTCAAACTCTGTTGTACAATTTCTCTTTCTCTTATACCTAGTTGTAAAATCAATGAACTAACTATTTCCTCCATCTCTTGCTGTTGTTTTGATGTCATTGGTAACAGCTTCTTAGTAGCTAAGAAAATAAAAGTATGAATATATAGTAATATAACAACAATCAATACTTCACTTAAGACAATTTAAAACTATCTCATCTCTTTAGTGCCACAATAATTCAGACAGATCTTTATGGTTTAGCATCTGAGGCTGCTAGGGTGCCTAGGTGAATAAAAATAGATACTTGGGCAATGCTCCTGTACAGTCAACCTCTGACAAACCTATGAATTCTATGACCACCTACAGATTGACACTTATCAACTACTTTGTTGCTTGTATTGACAAGAATAAGATTGCCTTCTAACATTTAATGATTTGCTACATATCTGAGCTAAAATTATGAATCTTTCTACATGTAAAAATATAAGAGCTGAACCAGTAAAGTTGAGAGATAGAGAGTGTAATAGTGTTTTATGCTAATATATTCTTCCACTAGTACATATTTCATTTCATGTTCTAAAACACTCAACTTATACAATTACCTTCACTTTGTTGTACAATTGACTTAAGTTCCCTAGTCTGCTGTATACTGATGGTTTGTTGTACATCTTTTTCCAGTTGATTTCTCAAATCTTCAATTTCTTCTGCAAGAGCTCTAACTTCCTGTAGTTGGGAGACATGTTAACAAAGTAAAAATTGTTGTCTAATCCTACTGATCTTTTACCTCATCTCTTCTTTGTTCATTAATGTCATCCTTCTCTAGTTTAGATAACACTTGACTTAGTTGTTGTGGAGCTATAAAAAGTAAATGAAATAAACAACAGGTATAATGAGAATATCAATGCTAATTTGTATAGTAACTAATTTAGTAATACAAAAGTAAGATCATTAATTACTATATAGTATACAAAGGTAAATGATATTTGTTACTATAACTCTTATTAATGAGTGATTTCAATTACTTGAGGCAATATTACATAAGGATAATGATACTGCTATCTCAGATAACTTGTTTGTGCTCTTTGTATACATTAGACGTTTATTTTACTAAATAAATCAATGCTACAATAACTCTCCAATAACACATTGATGACATTTCATTGGTATCTATTATATATGGCTTTAACTAAGTAGCTAAAAAATTATATCATCATTGTTATTATGATCATGAATAGTCTTGACTAATGGTTGAACTACCTTTAATATTTCATTAATAAATTATACATAGGTACCGTTATTCTCTTCTTATTGGATATAGTTTTGTATAGTTATCATGTAAACTCAGTCAAGGGAATATTTCTCATTTATCTAAGAAGCTTCTCTACTTACATTGACAAGCTCATTCCATGTCAGAACACCACAGTAATCTAATAAAAAGCTTTGTATTACATCATTGATGTAGTAACATTTGACAAGAGGTACATAACACTTGTAAAACATAGACAAAATCATTGTATGCCATAGTAATGCATGTATGATTCATGATTTTTCCAGTCCCTCTCCCTTCATTTATTGATGGTCTATTCAATGATATATTTAATAGTAATATACTACTATGAATTAATAAAATTATTCATATAAAGTTTAGTTAACGTAGAGAATTTAGTTGTATAACAAGAAGTCAGGAAACTGTCTACAGGTCTAGTAAGAAGATGTACTCTAACATTAATAATATATGATCAACTAGGGACTTTCAATACTGAACCATACATTGACTTTCAGACACTTCATAATAGACTGCATAAAGGCAGTAGCATTGTTTTTGTATAGTACATTCATTTGCTGGCAATGCAACAACATTTTACTGCTATGCTATTAGCTATATAAGACAATATTACTACTATGACTGTTATATTTCTTACTGTAAAATGTACAAAGACAGTAAATCATCTAGTAAGTAATTCAGTTTTAATTTATGTTTTTGATTATAGTTATTATATCATGTCATTATAACATACACTTGTCATGTTTTCAACCTCAATTTAATAATGGCATGAGATTAATATAACAGTACTACTGTTGTGACCTAGTTTGGCTAATCTCAACCAATAATGATGTATTGTTCTCTTAGTTTCACATTTGTAGTCAATAATACAAAAGTCATAACTGCAATGACATATTCACATCACTCTGATTTAGTTAAACATCTACCTACAAGTAAAAATCTTTATAGAAAAAGAAGGGTACTAGGGAGAGGTAATGGAAATAGAAATAGCTAACAATGCCCATCCATAAGATAAAAAATACAGTACATACCTTATTTAAATATGAAACAAAGTATAAATTTAAATATTCAAATATAATATAATTATTGTGTCAGTATCATGTTAACAATATAAGAGCAACACTACTGCCATCATACTCAGTCAATAATAGCTAGCTACTGTTATTCTCTTCTTATTGGATATGACTATGTCTAGATTGACTACATAAAGCCGTGTACATTATAGGTGAATATAAATATAATTTTCAGTAATAGACAATTGATTTTCAATTAACTTATATAGAAATATAGCCATGTAACTAGGCAATCAAATTGACATGTGAAAATGGCTTATAGCTATAGCTGATTTTTTTAAATGAATGAATACTTCTTATAACATATTCATAGCTAGGGTAACTGTTATTATGTATTACTATAGTATCACTGTTGTGACCTTGTTTGGTCAAACGTCCACTCATCACTGATGTATTTTTCTCTTAGTCAAGTATTCATAGTTAACAATACAATAATATGAAATAATAATACTATTCATATATCATCACAATTGTGACCTTATTTAGTCAAAACACCACCCATTACTGATTTGTATAGATAAAGGAGGGGAGAGAGATTGGAAGCAGAAACAAACAATAAAATCATCCAAGTTAAACATTGTGGTATAAAACTTAGTCAATGGAATATTTTTTCATTAACAACTTTGCTATGGTAGCTTCTTTACTGATGTCAGCAAACTTATTCCATACCATAAACACTACAGTAATCTAGTTAAAAGCTTTGAATTATATCATTGTGGTGTAATAAATGGCATTTGACAAGAGGTACATAACACAGGCAAAACACTGATGAAATCAGCATACATCTTACTGATATGTGTAATTAGTTTCTGTTTTTCTATCCCTTTCCTCTCCTTTATCTATGGTCTATTCATTGATATATCCAATAGTAACATATACTGCTATAAATTAGTAATATTATTCATACAATGCTACTGTTGTGACCTAATTTGGTCAAAACTCCACCCATCACTGATAGATTCTATTCATTGTTATATCCAATTACCATATAAATATATTTATACATTGAATTATTACTATATGAGAACTTTGTATAACAAGTATTTTAAATACTAACAACTGTTTAGATGTCTAGTTAGAGTAAGTCTATACTTCATTATGTATAATATTGATCTACATCCCTAACATTAATAATATAAGACAAGGTATGAATTTCTCATTATTGGACAATAAATGAACATAATAAATAGATACCATAGACGGAATAAGGAAAATCAGTAGGATTGTCTCTATATAGTACATATATGTGATGGTAATGCAACAAATATTAGTTAGTATGGTATTAGGAAGTTAGGAACAATATTACTGCATTCACTGCTATGTTTGTTTGGATCATATGATCATAAATATAAATGTATTCATGGCCAATCTCGACATAAGGATTGCTATTGCTTGCCTACACTTGTCAGAGTTTGTTAAATTGCACAAGTTAGTCTATGTTCTTCAGATTAAAATTTGATTAAGTATAAAAAGAGAAGAGTTTAAAGCCAGTTCATGCATGTTGGCCAATAGAAATGCATGTATTTAGTACTGTAACAATGTGAAACCATAGAGATATTTACAGCAAAAAGTATTTTACATTACTGCATAATATTATTAACCTGTCTGAGAGATAGTTGAGATAGAAGAGTTATCTATTGGAACAGGTTGGTCTTGATACACTTCTGTATGTATTACCTTAACATAGAAATGATACTTTATATTATCTTATATAAATTAATCTATTAGTCTTACCTCTCTCTCTGTACTGTTCTCAACACTCTCATCTCCAGGGGCATATTCAAGGAGACCACTATTACTAGGAGTACCAATAATGGATAAATCAGGTTTGTATACTTCCTAAAGTATAGTGATACAAATAAAATACAATTAACTGTACACTAGTTATATAGTTGCAATATGTACATCTGAGTTAATATAACTATGTGAGTATGTAGTTATTAGTACTTCATTATAATACCTCTTTTTCTCTCTTAACAAGGATAACTTCATTTCCAATCTGTAACAAGATCACTCCAATATCAAGGAGATATGGTAGCCTTGTCTTTGCCATTTCCACTAGTGCTCCTATTAGTGGTTTGGGAGCACACATAGTGGCAAAAATACAACCTTTTCCTATTTCACAAAGGTAAATATATTGAGTATAGTCAAGGAAAACATTATTGATAACTATCTCAAACTCTTTTACTGTTGATGGCTTAGCTCTAGACCAATTTAATTTAAGAGTAATGGTACATTCTGGTGTAGGATTGCGACTTAATAAATCAGCTTCTTCTTTTAGCTCTTGGGCAAATGTAGCACTCAACAATCTCTTCCGATAATTTTGCTCTTCAATCTCATATTCTTGAATTGCGATTAGGGCAGGTTTAGAGATCTTTTTGAAATGATCAACAATACGTATAAGGACTTCTATATTGACTGGTGAACAAAGCTTACGAACTACAATAAAAACTTGTGATAAACCCTTTGCTTTTTGTATCTCCTCTTCATACGGATAAGACAGGACAAGTAACTGCTTGAGGTCATGAATATTTATACGAGCTGATTTTACTATTTTTTGAACTTTTAGTACTAGAGAGCCCAACTTTCCTTGCATGATAGATAAATCATTAAATGTGTTTTCATCAACTGGAATAATTCCTGGATAATTAAATTATATATAATATATAAAAACTGTTATACATTCAAACTCACTGTGTGTGTGTTGTTGTTCTGTTGATTGAGTAGTGGTGATCATCATGGAAGATTCTATAGAAATAAATATAAAAATGATGTCTTGCAAATAGAAATAATGTAGTGCATATATAATAGTGTCAATTGGTTTTTGTTGTTATTGGCTTATTACCAAAATCTGTCTTCATTTCTTCAGCAAGAAAGCTAAGTAATGGAGGATGACGTTGTAATATTGGCAAAATTTTCATAAAGTTAGCAGAATCCAAAGCTACTGCAGTCATTAATTCATCTAGTAGATCATAACTTTTTGTTTCTCGAGCGCTAGTCACTACATTAGCTTTTGTTTTAGTCGCTTCAGAGATGAGATTAGCTGAGAACAAATCAGCAGCTACTATGACTGGGTCAGAAATTGCACGAACCAAGCTTCCAAAGTATTTCTGTAATACTTGATATTCTTTAGTAGAAGGTATAAAACTGTCAGCATTACTAGTAGCCATTGTTGTAGTCTCTCTCAACCTTTTTTGTTTTTCGCGATTGCAACTGTATGTAGATACACCCTTCAGTTGAAGTCAAAGACACACCCTTAAGTGAAGGTCTACAGACACGCCTTTCAGTGGAGGTCTATAGATAAGCTCTTGGAAAGAGGTTGTTACCATATATGGTCTATCTCATGATTATTATTATATTAGTAATATCTCATACAAGTATAATTTAAGTTCTAATTTCTATTCTTTATGATATATAATATTTTTACATCTTATGGTACATACAGCTCAGCTATAGTTGGTCATCTTGAAGTACTAAAGAAGCTTATGGCAGATGTTACAACTACAGTTGGCAGTTCCCTCCAGTGATTTGATTGATGATAGCCTATAAAGTTAAACCTGGATACACAAGAAAGGAAGGGTCTAGTTCAAGAGACTAATCCTATACCTCATTGTCTGATGATAACATGGATGACTCTTATAACAGATCATTCTCACATATAGTGTCATTTCTACATTATTATTTTAATAATAAATACTTAGTAAATTTTAATGTTCTAGGTACTCTTTAACTGAGACTGGTCCTGTAATCTTTAAAGGTGTCACTATAGCATCTCCTGGGTGTACTACTAGTGGATGGTTATGACTGACATCAAATTATATGCGTCAATCTGGTGTATTTTTATAATAATTATTAATATTGACATTCAAATTGAAAGAGGCAGATCATCAGGAACACCATACAAGTACACTACCTATCAGTGAGTGGAGTTCAATAGGATCTCATAAAAGTTCTATGTTGATGATTCTGAAAGGTCTATGTAAATTATTAAAAGGTATCTTTATGGCAATACCTCTATATAGTGAAAACTAGTGATGTATATATATATTATATGCATTGTGGTACTTATGTATAACTGGAGTCATCCCTATATTTAATTTCTTGGAAAATATTTTTACACTTGCTAAACAGTTAATACTATCCACTTAGTTGCTACATAATAAGTAATCAACACTAATATAGCTATAAACTACAAATGTTATTTGTTTGTAATAATGGATTTATTAATATGAATCCTCATATATGAAGTCTATTTTTTCTATTATGTTTATTAAAGGATCTTTTCTTCATTCAAAGTATAAAACTCCACCATATTCACCACTTCATGTACCTGCTGTTTCACTATTTTTTATTTGTATTAGTAATATTAAATGGATTCACTTCAATTTCTCAATTTTTCCCTTGGGATGCTGTTTGTGCAATACAGTCTTCAGATTGTTTAGACCACATGTGTATGTGCTATATAGTTGTAGCTGACATATACACATCTAGTTGTGTTGTAGAGAATTGTACTAGCTTAGAAGTTATGATAATATAACTAAACAAAACTAGGTTTGTACAGTAACAATACTCCTTTTATGTCTACAATAATTATGTGTGTGAAGTGTCAGTGCTAGTACTTACTAATGTAAAAGTTAATTAACTTAATTTAGCAATGTGATCTTAATGATTTAATTGACTATTTCCTCTATGAATAATTAAGTAGTCAGCCATTCTAGGTCCCTATGTTATAATTGACCAATCTATGACATACCATTAATTGCATTTACTATAAATATAGGAGTTGGTTAAAGACAGCTACCTTAAACCTACTAATAATTGTGTATACTAATTGTACCAATTGTAATAACTACTGTATAAATTATAAAATTAGTATACATAAAAAATTTTAATTTCATGATTCTGAAAACTGCTAAATCAATACATGCTAAATACAAACATTTAAATTCACTTAATGAATGCAATCAATAACAGTCTTAACAATGCTAACTAGCTACTTCATTAATTGTACACTTCAAAATATCCTATACAGTTTCAATAAAAAGTTCAAATATATATTATGCATGTATAATAATACATAGAGATTACTTCCAATGTATGTTCTTCTCCAGACTATGAGTGCTGAACACTATGCTGGTTATATCCATCGTCAATGTACTAGCTTTTTTTGGGTGCATGTCATCTTGGCTCTGAACCCCTAGTTTATTGTCACCTGTGTTCTTTGACAGAAGGAATATCATCAGAGCAAATGAAAGAGGCACATGAATGTGCTCAAACAAATGAGTATAAAGAATTAGCTGAGCATCTTATGGAATTGTTTATTCTACATGATATGGGTCTGCCACCTCAGTTGATTAGCCGTGGATCTGGTCAGTCTAAGGAGCCAGAAAAACATGTCCCTGCTTATTATGATGCATTGGATATGATGGATTGAGGTGGCAATACACCTCAAGGTAATGTACATGTTTATTGTATACACATGGTATGCATTTTGTGTAAGTGTATGAGCAGCAATTATTTTGGTAACATTATTGACTTAGTAGTAGCTATATTATAGCTCTGATGAGGTACATGTCATAGTTGTCTTTCTTTAGTACATATTAATGTATTAAAGTTCTTTTCATTATTAATTATATGTCCTTCTCTCTTTACAGAACATGCTGAGACTGTTCTCAAACAACTTGTTGTTTCTGTACAATCCAGTAAGAGTAAAGAGAAAAAGAGAATATTGAGGAAGAAAAAAAAAAGATGAAGAGGAAGTGGTCCTTGAAGATGATGTAATCACACCCACTAATGAGATCTCTGCCACTTTTCAAGAGCCTCCAATAGAAGATTTAACTAAACAATTGGATCAAACAAAACTTACAGTTTCACAAAAAATCTCAGGTTCTTGTTTGAAACATCAAACCAAGTCATAATCAGGTAAGCTATACTTTCATTTTCTTAAAGTAATATATCATATAATTTTTATAGTCTTTTGAAGAAGCCTGCTCTTCCATGATCTTCTCTGAGGTTCAATGTCATAGGAGTTCCTCTCTCCTACCAATAGACTATGTTGGTCAAAGTCGTGATGCTATTAGTATTAAACTACCTCAAGATGCTGGAATAGAAGGTATTAAACCACACTATATGATGTGATTATTTAGCATACAGTTATCCATGCAGCAATGTCTTAGTTGGTTGATATCAACTGATATTGTCTTTTTGTTATAGTTACTAGCAGTCTTGAGTAGGAATCCAATATTGTGGTCATTGAAGATAATCCACCAAATCAGGAATTCAAAATTTTTCACAAAAGAGATCGTATCATGCAGGTACATACTTCTAACCACAATAGTTGCCACGCCTACTAATTATTATAATATCACTTGCAGTCTTATTTACTTGGATAATTTATACTTATATGTACTTTTGTAGGTTGAGGAATGTCTTGTTTGTAACATGTCAGTACATGAGTTTTCTGATTTGTTTCATACTTAAGCAGCCAATGGAATGACTCTTAAGATCATTCGAAATATGGAGAAACCATCTCAGCCATCTATTGAAGTATGATAGAGAGAAGGAGAGAGAGAGAAAGAGAGATAAATTGATTTCCTTAGGAGAAGAATATTACTTTTATTTCTCTTATAGCCTACATCTGTTGCTATGCTTGGTCGTACTCTTAGTGAACAAAACGTTTATGATAACATCAAAACTAAGATCAACTAGCTCCTGAGTATGAGACCACCTATTGATGAGGTGATCAAATCCTTAATATCAATGGACATAACACACAAGGACTAACATTGTATGATGTTAGTCAACTTTTACACAGTCTGTCTGGTGATCTTCAGTTGACTATAGTGGAGAACTGAGGTAGTAAGTTATGACTTATAATAACTAGATGAACACACCCAGTGAGCTAGTACAGTCTCCCTTACATACAAGTACATTTAAATGCACATCCTTTGATGTACTTTTATTAGAGGGACGTCCTCCTTTAAATCTATACAGTTTTTATTGTATTAAGAATCATTGATTGATTGATTTTTTCATTTGTAGAATTTTTATTTGAATGTAAACAAGTTGAATTGGACTCGTTATACCTCCGTAGCTGTATTGACCACACCACCACTAGTAATCGTGAAATGTTACTCAAAAAAGGCTCTTTGCTTAGGGGAGTCAATACATTTGTTCATGCTCCAATTATTGGTTAGCTTGGGCTGTTGATGAATGAACTGGTGTGGAGACACAACTGAAGAGAATACCTAGTCCTATATAGTAAGTACATTGTAGTTGATAGTAAATTTATAATAATTATAGGAAAATACCAAATAATCATCTTGCATTCTATCATTAGTTCTATACATGTACTAATATTTCAGTATTTAGTCAATGTTTATCTCATATTAAAGATATCCTAATGATATAATCCATTTATATCAAACTTATTTTCTCAATTTATTTTATAGTGCTCAAAGACAATTTGGTTATGAGGTATACGAGCGTGTTCAATGATCTAAATCAGATCATCTGATGTGATGTATCAACGTCCAGTATGTATTGTTGGACCACAAAGTAATGCTATTGCTAAGAATTTGGCAAAAAAGGATGGTTTCTTACTATATAAAAATGTCGAACAAGTCCTAAATGTCTGTGCTAAGGTATGTAATGAGAAGATAGATTATACATAATGAAGTACTGTATGTCCATTATCTTACTGTTTATAATTTGAATAGTCATCCATTTTTCTGTCTTAACTATAGCAAACAATGTACATACATTACAATGATTGTTATTATATTTTCTCCTAATTATAGGGTTCATATCATGCAGTATAGCACTACAACCAATAGTTCTCCAGACACCAATTGATACAGCACTTTTAATGGAACAAGTCAAGTTCACCAAAATAACTGTAGATGCTAAGTAGACCACACATGTCCCATTTGACTACATTTGTGTAATATAATGAGATATTAAACATTGTATATTATATGAAATATAAAGATATAGTGATTTACTAATGAAATGGTAAATACATTTATAATATGATTTTACTATTATCATTAATTTTAATAAAGTGACTTAACTTGTCATAATTGTCAATGTTTTATTTCCATACATGTAGCATTTGATATATTGTAATTTATACAGTTATAATGACATCTAAACTGTTTACATCTAATACTAAGATTACTGTATTATTATTGTAGGTTATTGTCTGGTGATAAGTAAAGTGAATTAGTGAGTCAAGCTATTGATCTAGTTCATAACTTCAATCCCTTCCAGTATGGAGACCAATGGGCATTATTCATTAATAGTTACATACTACACTAATAATATTTCCTTCAATAAATAATACACTCAATACTGTTATAATGACACATTAGTTGGACATAGAAAACATCTTTTATTGTAACTAATGAACTTTTTTTTATTTTTCATGATAATTATTTAGTTATTATTTTATTTTTAATGTTACTTCTCATTTTGTACCATTGTTCTATTGTGTTGTCAGGTTTATAAATTAATACATCAATAAGGATGTAGTCTGATATTTTACCTTTGAACCATATTAAGATGAAACACGAATAAGAAGTCAGAACACTACATCATTGATATTAATTTGAGCTGTTGATCATGTCACTAAAGGTCTGGAAAAGTATTCATTCACCCCTTCTTTAGACAATCAATTTAATTTAAATAGACTTATATTCCTACGTAATTAACTAACTACTTTATTATATTACATCACACTTATATGAATATGTCAGTAATTAGCTTTCAAGACGATATTGTATAACAAAACCTTACTGTAGTCACAACATTGTAAGCATTTACAAAGCCTTCTCTTAAATTAGCTGGTTGGTGTGGGCCACTCTGAGGGACTTGATTATTGCTAATCTCAATGGAGGATTGTCTCTCTTCTGGACTAATCATATCAAATGCTGTCTGGGCTAAAGACTAAAGGTGAAAGAGAGAGAAAGAAAGAAAGAGATATTAAAAGATACATATATTTGAAGAACATACATGGACAGAATATAGTACCCTATTAGTTAATTCAACTACAGCTATACCAGTGGAACTAGCAAATGAGGTAGTTCCTCTTTGAAGTCCCCAAACAATACGCCATCTTGTTGTACTGGTAACCACAACAAATTGACAACAACCTTAAACTGAGAGAGAGAGTGAGAGAGATGATAAAGATCATCATATTAATTTCTCATACATAATTACCTGACATGATACAAGGGACCAACTCCTTAAAGTATGCATGAGAACTGATAAGTTTTAATATCCTGTAACCACTCTGCAACAACCTGATCCACTAACTGGTTCAATCCTATTATCCTAAGGCAAAGAGGAGAAAATAAGCACCTTGATCATTAACTATTATTACTATTGTACATAAAATAATGACTATTAACTAACCCCTTGTTTATATTTAATAGCTTTCAATGTAATCTCAGAGTTATCCAAGTGACTTAATCATAGGAATATCCCTGCTAAAATGTCCTATCATGTGAAGATCACATGACATATGGTAATTTAATGAATAAAACTAACCACGTGTTCAGAGTATAATCTCTTAGCCTCATAGTCTATGTGTATTGGTACATCTGGATAGAAGACAAATGATTTGATGAAGATAACTGCTGATGTATCAACTTGATTTTCATGTGAGCTTTGATTATTAACAGTTAGATGATGTGATTGATTAGTGTTCTCTGTTAATGAATTTATTGATTCTGTTGTTAGCAATTAATACTAAAATAATATGATATGTGAGTTACCTTCTTGAGAAAATTGAGAGGATGGTCTAAGTTGTTGAAATAAGTCACAGAGAAAGAAAAAAAGTGTCCTACTACAAATATATTGAGTTTACTAATAATAACATATACTACATTAACGATTATAGCAACATATTTTAATACACAGAGTTATATAGTTATAATATTATAACAACTATAATAACAAGAAGTGTTCATCACATATTGTATTAAATACTCTATGACGTAGTATTAAAATTTATAGGCATCATACACTTACCACAAGGCTTGTATCATCAGTGCCAATTAGTTGTACTAATCAAGGGACTACCCCACTAGTTATAACATGTTGTATATGTGCAACACCACCATCAGTTACATAAGATAATGTCCAACAAGCATCACTGTTAACCTAAAAACTTATATGTCCATTTCACTCTCCTATTTATCCATACTTCAGTGCATCTGTCCATATGTGTATCAATTCATCCATTCTTTATGAGTCTATCTATCCATTTCTTCATTACTCACCTCTTTATCAATATGATTGATCAAAAACTGGCAATAACTAGGACAAAAATCTAGTAAAACTCAGGATATTAACTCAGTATATTACCTATTATATGGTGTCAATAGCTAGCAGGAGGTGGGTTCTTATTGCGACACAAGTTAGAAATAGCCCAAGTAACATTACAAAAATTTTCAACCTAGAAACAAGAGATAGAGTGTACATTAAGTAATTATTAATTTAATTACTATTTCATTAAAGGGCTATATCATATTTACTCATAACAATTGGAGTAATACAAGCTAGTAATGGCTGTATTATACCACGCCTAACAACAAAATCACGACACTCAGAACCATCGCCTAAAACAGAAAAAACATGACAACAGTTGTTAAGTAGTCTGAGTAGCTATGGTGATAGTTGGCATAGTAACACAGGTGGTTACTGTGATGATATCTAGTACCTGCAATGTTTTTCCAAGTGCCCATACAACTTGGTCTCGAACATTAGTATATGAAGATGAGAGGAGATTGATAAACAATGGTACAGCCCCTATAATCTAATGAGTTAATAATACAATATATGAGTATGGTTGGTGTCATCTGATAATATTGTAGATAGATGTAGTTGAGGAATCTCAACTACTTGTAAGGAAACACCACCAGAAAAGTAAACAAAAATCTTCTTAAAGGCTTTACACTGAAATGGCAGTAAACAATGTAAGATATATATTTAACTAAGACTGATGCTATCATTTTATTCATGCTTTAAGTAGAATGTATAGAAGATACTCAAGCTCTCCTAAGTCGATTGTCATCCTCTTTTCTGACCATAGCAAAGGAAAATCCTTTCATGCAAATGATCCGAATGAATGTGTAATTTTTTGTTAAAGTAAAATTGTATATTGAATGTCCTCTTCATTTTAGTTACTTGTTTCTATTGAAAAAAAGTTAATACAGTCTTGGACCACCTTATCAAAGTAGAAGAGCTAGTTAGAGGACTAACAAAGGACCGTATTGAAGAGGACAATGGAGAAAGTAGATTTGAGGTTAGTAACAACACATTCTTTAAAAATTGCTAACCTTTGTAGTATCAGGATATAATCTAATACAGTTTACAGCAAAAGATGTATATGTCTACGTTCAAGCATTGCTTGACATGTTATTTTCAAAAAAGGAACAGAAGAATAGAATTGTTTTTAAAAGAAATAGTGATAAACCACCTCTAGAATAATCCAAAGTGAACCTTATATTTGGTAATTCTATTAAATCTTTTGTGTCCTTATTTTTCATATACTCTATAGATTGTATCAAGAAAAAATACAACAGCCAATATGACCATTTGAAAATGGTTCCACCAAAAATGCCGCAATGTAAAAGGAACCTGAAAAATAACTACTACATAGTAACTTAATTATTTACTTATTATTTTTTTTAATTGCTCTGATAAACCATGAGAGATTTTTTGTTCATATAAGATCTCAAGAAACCCAGGAAAAACAAAACAAGATTATCATAGTAGTTGTAAGATTTTTAGTTTGGATCTTGGGAGATCAACCAAGATCCAAGCTAAATTATCCAGGTAAGAGCTTGTATGATCTCACAAGATTCACACAAGATCTTTGTTCCAAATTCCTTAAAGATCTTTCAAGATCACAGTAGGAATCTTGCAAGATTCTTACTGTGATCTTACAAAATAACCTACAAGATCTTGATAAAATTTTTTACCAGGGCAATGAGTTAATAACGCAATATGATGTAATAATGTATTCACCTGATTGTACAACTGTCCTAGTTTGTTCAGAGTTACCAGATGCTATGTTAGTAAGTGCCCAAGCTGCATCAAATTGTAACTGTTGATTTGAAAGAGAGTGTTTGTGTAGAGAGAGAGAAAGAGAAAGAGTTAACTAAGAATAACAAGACACTAGCTTACATATCTGAGGTATCTTCCGGGTTCACTTACTCTGATGTTAAAACAATAGTACGGTTTTGCCTACGGATATCTGAGCAATGTAGAAACTCAACCAGTTTTGGAACAATACCAGTCCTATTAATTTAAAAATAACCACACGCATTTCCATCCACTCACTCACTTAATTACACATCAACAGGATGATTATGAGCCTTTGAAAGCAAATGTCTAAAGCAAGCAGTCGAGTGACAAACTAATTAAGGGGTGGAGCTTACCTAGCAGTTACAGTGCTATACATAAATTCAATTGACAAGCAATGCATGCTTATAGAAATAAAGTAGGTCTGATTATAATAATTGATACATTTTGCAAGATGTTTTTTACACATTGAATATCATACAAAATCTACCAAAAGCCTCCAAAGAAGGATTGTGTATTGCTGTATGCACAGAAATAATTACATTTAGAGATAACTTTCAGTTTTCTCACTTAGGTCCCAATATCATGAAGTTAGCAATAGAAAATCATCTCAAGTGTCCATCAAACCAAAGTCAGATGACTAACAATATATACATAATTACATATTATAGTCTCCTATAGGGAAGGCTGTGATAAAACATTGTCCGTAGAATGCAATATATGATTAATTATGTGTTTAATGTAGTAAGTGCTCATTTTAATGCAGGAAAAACAAGAAGTCATTAATGATAGTGAAAAGTTGAAATTCTCTAGGAGTGATGAACACAATGATGATGATGAAGATGTCATTATAACATCTTTTCAATCTTGGTTGTTACCATCAACACCTGTGAGTTAATAAACAGTCATCTTTGACAAGGTGTTTGTATATATATATGAGAGATATATGAGACTGGAGCACCACTGGAGTTGCACTATACAGCCAACAAAGTTTTTGAAAATCAAACCAGCAACTTATGTTGGATAAACAGCATCCTCCAGTTATTGCACGTAACCCCCCTGGCAAAACATCTATGTGGTAATTAGAAACCCCAAACTTTGAAGTATTGATGAATTATTTTAATAGGTATAACACAAGTGGAATTAACACCAGTCCAAAAAGAATACTTAAACATTGAGTGCACAGTAGAAGATAACCTTGTTAATTCACAGATGATAACAGTATTCATTTATTTCTAGGCAATATGATATAATTTATGTAATTTAATAGACATTGATGACATCAACACACATAGATTTTGGTGGCCAGAATGATATAATAGAGGGAATAGAATTACTTATTGATGCTGTTAGTGTTCAATCAATGCAGGTAATAGAAATTTAAGCAATGTACAACTGTAATCTACTAAGAATGTTTGTCTAATGAACAGAAACTGTTTAACATACATACAATCACTGAGAAACAATGTCCTATCTGCAAGGAGGTCTGTTATTGTGATGATGACAGTGTTGTTTATATTAACAATTAGATATATGTTGGGGAACAATACGCAAAAATTCTATTAATTTCAGTAGTTGGACAAAAAGAAGATTGTATATCAGAATTGTGGCGGAAGAAAATATCTTGCTACTCAGATGAAACATCCCATCATTTGTAAGCTATATATTGTGGACAATAATGCCATAATAAAGCCTACAGTGCATACCTTGCATAAAACGTCTAATGACTGTTAGCACAAATATTGCTTCACTACCTGATGTACAGATCTAGGTATTTCTCGAAACACATATTCAAGTAAAAAATCAAACAACCCATTGTTGCTACAAGAGTAAGCTATAAGCAATGTAATCAATCTGACATATCAATTACAATTGAAAAAACTACCAGACATGATTACACCTCAAGAACTTACAGATTACTTGGAATAGCTGTTGGTACTGATTACATGAAAGTTTCCATTTAATCCTGTCGCTGTGTAGGTTCATCATGGACATCCAACATCTGTAGATACAGGTCACCATAAGTTATTATACAGCTATAAGTTACCTATATTAAAACAAACAAAAACAATAGACACAGCATTAGTGAAAACACCAGGTGGAGAGTGGATTGAATATGATGACAATAACATAATTACTAACTATGATTACAACAGAAATATAGACTACATTTCAGTGAGTAAATCTAATGAAAACAAGACATCATTATGATTGCCTCTTGAGAAATGTATGTCTAGCTATAATACAAGTTGGATGAGTCTGAGGTTAATATGCAATTATTTCATATCACATAATACATATTGTAACTAATTATACTAACAAAACTTATATAGACTGTATTGAAAGTGATTGATTGTGCACCAATTTATCACGAAGAGAAGTCAGTCTGTTATTAAAATGTGCATGCTTTACTGCTATAATATTTCTATCAGAGTCCACTAGTTGTTAATGAAGACAAGAAAATAGTAATTTTGCTAGCAAAGAATTTATTTTATATATATGAATAAAGGACTGGAAAAAGATCAAGGCACCGTACAACACCTTACAGCCAGGAGTGTGGCTAACTGCAGAAGTAAACTATATATATATATATTCATAAATGTATATATATATATATATATACACACATAAGTATACATATACATATACGTATATAATCATTATATATATTATATAATAGTATCTACTTGTGTAGGTAATAATGAATTACTTAATATTGTTAGCAAAGGAGGTAAGTCAAATAATGTTACATGCATGTCACAGAAATTCTTTAAAACTAGAGGAATATTGCTGTTGTCAACTCCATATTCCTTTCATTATTAAAAGAAAGAAGCTTTAGTGGTGTCACAAAATATGTAAGGATTTTATATTTTTAACAAAGTACAAAAAGTAATAAATTCTAAGGCAAAAATCTGTTAGAGAAAGACATGATCATATTTCCAGTTCATTGTCCACAACATTGGATTCTCATAGTCAGTGCCTTAATCAACATAATAAGTGTTCGGAATACATTACACAGGTTGTTAATGTAAATGATAAGATCATATATGAAGTCGATTCATATCATAATAGTCGGCCTCATTTAATAAATAGCACATGGTAAGGAATTATTGCATAAGATAACATTTGAAAAAAACAGGCTATATTTGTGTAGATTGTTAAAGTTTAAACTCTCCATTTGTGAGTGGAGATACTGTGAAAGACAGTCCATCCACCACCATCAGTGCCCATGTCACAATAGGCCTGTACAATGTATTGATAGGGAAATTCATCTTTGTTAAGTCATAGATACTACACGACATGAATGTGAGTTCAGGCTAAACTGAATGTCCACATGTGTTTTACGCCAGAAATACATAATATAACGTATTATTCCTAAACATACAATATGATGTAAGTGATCTCAAAGAATGAAATAACGCGACTAGTTTCTTGCTTATTTGAAACACCTACAACCTAATTTTTTCACTAATACTTTGTTTTATTACCATAATGCCATGAATAATATTATAATAATTATTTCTAATCATTTATTATTATTATTATCCATGAAATTTAAGACCTGCGAAAATTTTGAAATCATACAAACCACGAAAATTTATACCCACGGAAATTTCAACGTCTACGGTATAAGCTTTGCTATGATCAAACACACATTGGTCGAGAAAAATTGGCCAAACCGTTATTTTTAACAAATATTTTATATTAAAACATATCTGTGACAAAACTTAAACGAGCATGTGTCGGATATAATGCACTCTCCGCACATTTCTGCTCGCTATAAAAGGGGGGTGGGCTGCCCGGAAGAAAGTGACGTCTACCAAAGAGTGAGATGGCGGCAATATTCAAACCTAGATATCGTTCTAGATAGTAGCCATACCAACCTGAACAACCCACGCAAAACATCTTTAATAGTTAGCTCTAGATACAAACACATGTTATCTTAATTATACGGTTGATAATAATAGATAACAACTTTTATTGTTGTACTGAATTATACATGGCAGAATCAAAGATGGCTGACACAAGACCATAGTTGTCTAAATCAGTTTGCCCAGCAGGAGTTAGAACTTTTCTAACATGTTTCAACCTTCTTTCGAACACCTTCCCCTCTAGACTGTCAAAGTCGATCACAAGAGAAAGTCTTACACATTTTCTACTGTTTGCCATTTCACTACAGAAACTTACACGTATCCAAAAAAAACAGGAATATCTACACTGAACATACGCATAATATTAATTAAGCAGCTGTTGCAACAGCTACAGGAAGTGCATATATGATGTAAACAGGAAAAGAAACACAGTTTCCATTTTTTTGATATTGAAAAGTTTTGTGTGTGCCATTTTGTGGGCAACCCAGCCCCCTTTTATACTGTGCATGCTCGTTTAAGCTTAAAAATTATTTATGTTCTAAAACCTTAATCTACATGTCATATCGTAGATGACTAGAAAGCTTCTACAATATCCAACAATTACTAAATAACACTCTTAATTTACTACACTCGACATAGAGACTAATGGAAATGACGTTTATACATATACTTTATATTAGCATCCAGTTGAGTTTCACATCCATGTCATACAGTATCTATGATTAAATGAATATTTCTGGTGTGTATATGTGGGTGCTTCTTGGTGTAACTTGACTGATGTTGTAACAACATGTCCTACGATGACATCACTATGTATCATTGAGTTAATAATGTTAGGTTTGGTTTAACGTTAGTCTAGCTAGCTAGACCCTCCTCCTTTTTGATAAGCTGACTGGCGGAGAAGGGTCTAGAAGCGAACTGGGCTTACTGCTCCATTGGAATGTATGGAATGTGGGGCAGTACCGCAATGTTTACATAGTGGTTATAAATTGTTATTATAATTATTTGCATGTGACCCCTAAGTTCTTTATCTCTGTTCTCCTTGCAAATTTGGAAGCTGTTATGCCAAGCCAATATATAACTGAAACCCAGGGACATGTTATTGGCATACTAAATAAATTTGTCAAAGAAATGTTTTTGATAAAATTCCAGGTTGTTACCAAACTGTCTATAAACTCTTTCAGAGGGCATCCTTTCAAAAAAATGCAAATATCATAGGATTTACAAGTTGCATACTAGAAAATGAAAGAACTAACAAATTATCAGATATATGATATAATTTTTTTTCAAATCACTTAATTGTCAAAAAATCAAAACTTTTAAACTAATATTGCTGTTGTTTGTCATAATCTTCCTTGTCCTCCTGGGCTGAAGTATTGGATATACATAAAAGTTGGAGATACAAACAATTTCAGGGGAGATGACAAATTTTGTTGCCACATATTTTTCACTTAATGCTTTTCACTGATTTTCCATTAGAACTAGCAAAGGTGAAATAACTAATACAAAAAAATGATGACAGTCGTTAGAAGATGGTTTTTCTCTGTTCATCCTTTAGGCAATCATGAGTCATTTTTAGAGTATAACTCCACGTGACAATTGCAATAACAGTTTATAACTACTATGTAAACAGTGCGGTACTGCCCCACATTCCATACATTCCAATGGGGCAGTAAGCCTAGTTCGCTTCTAGACCCTCCTCCGCCCGTCAGCTTATCAAAAAGGAGGAGGGTCTAGCTAGCTAGACTAGTTTAACGTTTAAGATGTAATCAATATGATGACATCACTATGTGTCATTTCATTATGATGTCATCACAGTCAAGCTACATCAAGAACCACCCGTATATGTAGATGCACGGTAGATATATATACTCTGTGAGAGTGTAGTATGAAGACTTGATGTATGATAAAATCATGAAGGTACTTACATCAACTTTGATCTTTTGTCCTGCATCGAAGTGCGCAGTCAATTTCACAATAAAAACAGTGAAGCATTATTTACTAAAGAGGTCAATATTGTATTAGGGGAATTTTTAAAGGGGCGGTGCACAGATGCCACTAAGACAACATCTTCAATACAATTTCAACCTATCTTCAACTATTTTTGGAGAATAAAGATGGTGTTTGACTGCAGTGAAAAAAGAAAGCTACGTGCAACCATTACAGAAATTTCTGTTCTGGCTATTGCACTAGGTGTTGTGCTGACTCTCTTTTCTTTACCAGTTATATTTTACTATATGTCTGTAAGTGTAATTTTTATATATTTAGTTAATACACTGAATAGAAACGTTATTATAAGAGAAAAAATATCTTACATTTAGCCTCATATATGATACATTATATTGTATTGAATTCAACGGAAAACAAAGTCTTTCAACAACTGGAACTCTTAACAATTATAGTATAGTTTAATGGCCAAATTGATAATATTAAACACGTGTTAGGAAATGTAATCTCATATATATAATATGTTAAAAGTCATACTTTAATTATTTAATGCATTTCCATTCTGGCAAAATTTCTCGTGTCACAAGGATTACATTAACTATTCTGCTACTTCTGTAAGTATGCATGCTATATAGCAACATTTATAGTGTGTATATTTACATGCATTGATTACCACTTTTTGGACAACTATAGGAATCATTAAATGATAACAGAATCAACCCAACTAATGGATCATTTGCTATCAATAACAAGACCAGATGTACCACTTTGTTCATGACCTGGAGTAAACTCAACACAACATCTCCACACTGTAATAACTATCCATATATGGGTACAAACTGTAGGGACATTCTAACTACATGGCATTTGTGTACCATAGGAGATGGAGATATTTATGTTAATGAGACTGTGCAAACTCAAAAACGACATGAAAGTGATTTAACTGAGTTAGATACAGTATTAGGTTTGTGATAATATATAAAAGAGTGGTTTTAATAGTTATCATATAGTACACTACAAAGAATGCCAAGAAGTTGCTATTCCATTTCTTTGTCAATATTACTTTCCAATTGTTGACTGTCCTAATGGAGACGTATATACAGCATCAAGAGAAGACTGTATTGATATTAGTACTGGTGTATGTGCTTCATTATGGAATCTGGCTATTAATTATGGTTTTGGTGATAGATTACCTAACTGTCAAGGGCTTCCATCTTGTAAGGATAGCATACATTTTCTTAACAATTACATACACTGTTTACAATAGATTGGTTATTTAACTAATTGTGGTCACTTACATTGCATACATGCATACAAACACATTGATTATTGGAAAACATCCACAACACATTTCATTACCAATTACTGTGGAATTGACATTTCATATAATTCAATACTAGTGGTTTCAGTAGAGATGTGTATGTGATAATAAAGGGGGTTATGCTAATTAATTCACTACAAACATTGACTGGTTTATATATATATATATATATATATATATATATATATATATATATAGGTTGTATATAAATTAAACACCATTCTTCTTTCATACCTAGATAAGGAACTATCAGACAGACTAAATCATCAATTTGATAGTATGCTAGGAATATTTAATCAATCTAATAGTAGGCTAGAGATGTTTATAATTAAATATTTAGTCAACCTGATTAAGAAAAAGAAATCCATACATATATTTTATCATTACAATAGCATCAATTGACTTGTACACTGATAACCAAAACAAGTCTTTATTAAGCTATTCTTCAAATCCTACTATTGAAAATGTGACGTGCAGAAATGATTTCAGTAAAGTTAATAACACTTGTCAACCTCGATGTGACAGATTTGAACAAGGTTCTCATATTGGAACTCAAGTTATGATATACTCAGAAGTAGTAGCATCATATGTTGCTTTGTTAATTTGTATACCGATTGTGATATTATCAATCAAGAATCACAAAACAATGTGAGCTCATAAGTATTACAAAAGAAGTGTAAAAGTTGGTAATCATTGTTTATAGGTTTGTTTATCCCTCTATTATCATATTAATTGAAGTCATTGATTGTACAGTAATAGGTAAGAAAAATATGATGACTTAATGTTAAACATTTTCTTACTTCTACAGCTGTCTTAGTAATCATTGTTTCCATTGACAGAAATGGTTTACTATGCAGTTCAACAAGCCTTATTGACAGTATCAATCATCCAACACTATTTTGTATAATCTCAGGTCATTAATCGTTTTATATCACACACAGTTATCACATACAATACTTATAGGTGCTATATTACATTACACAATGGTCAACTTTGTATTCTGGTGGTTCTTCTATCTGTGTATATTTTTTCATAAAGTTGTTTGTCCTTTCCATGCCAATAGAATAGAAAAAATGGGACAAAATAAATACATTTTTACAACTATTGTATTCCTGGGTATGTATACACATTACCAAGTATATTGTTAATGATCATACAATAGCTTTGTTTGTGCCATTGCCAGCTGTCATAGTGTCTCTTTCAGTAGAAAAACATCATTATAAATTACATTATTTTCCACCAACTATATGTATAAGTAGTGGAGCTATGTGGTTCTATTCTATTAATGTCATTATTGATGTACTTGTTGCCACTGGAGTCTACCTTTTAATTGTTGTCTTTTGGACTATTAAAAGGGTAATATATATACAAACATAAAATTGAATTGATTGTAATTTCTTTAGAATTCTGTGTTTTCATCAAACAAGAAGAGAAAACTAAGTACAGCTGAAATGAAGATAATCATTGCTTTATGCTCATTTATACTTTTTGCTGTATTTTCTTTAGCACAGTCTAGTTATGTACAAGCAAAATCAGATATATTTATAGCCTCTCTGACTGATTACTTCAAGTGTGAGGCTTTTGGTCATATTCCTGGAAAATGTAATAGATCTAACTTTGAACAGGACTACAACCAATATCTAGTTGCAATATCAAATATTCTGTTGGGACTTATTCCTTTAAGTATTCTCAACTTTGTGCTCAAATGGAGATCAGTCCAAAAGAAAATAATAGTATTCTTTAAATATATCAAGAGATCTCCTGACAGCTTAGCAACATCCACAAAATCAACAAATATATCAACAAGTGATAAAGGATACACGTATAAGTCAGACTATGCGCAGACACAATAATGTATACAAATATAGTTTACTACACATTACATATGCCATTACATTTGTTTCACTTTTGTATCAATTTTGTATGTATCTTTAGTATTTATTTAACATTATTAATGTGGTCACTATCTGAATTTAATAATAATCGAAACAACTCAATTGCTGATAAATTATAGGGTGGAGTACATCATTATATTAACAGTGATGAGATAATAGGTTAGAGTGACAACGTTGTTCTCATAGATAGAGTACAGATGAAGGAATTGACACAAAGCAAAAATGGTTTATATTTGAAGAAGAAAAACATATCTAAACAAATTTGAAACTTAATTTAACTGCGTGGACATGATTCCATGTATAATTTCACCTTTAGTTACTAGTCAGCATAGTACATGTTCTTTTGTTTCTTTTACTTTGTTCATTCATTTTGTATATTCTTGTATCAGCTTCTTACACACCACATGGCAAGAAAATTTAATTATCACACTATAGAGTGGTTTAGGAGGCTGCTGTCGATTATAGAATGGAAAAGAGAGTTAGGTATGATCCTGACATTCGCACATCTAGTGCTTAGATTTGCGCATGCGTGGACTGTTGTACTTAGTTGGTTAGCAGATTAAATTTTGTGGATACCAGCATGAAGTTGATTACACCAGTAAATTCGTACACGTATGCTAATTACTACAACTAAGGAGGCTTCGTAAGATTTAAAACAGAGAAAGAAGGAAGTTCACAAAGAGCCATGAGGACGCACCAAAGGCCCTCAACGATCCGAGAAGTAAACAGCCAAAAAACAAGAAAGAGTCTTTAACAACAATCAGTGGAAATGTGCTCAGTCCTTTTGCAATCCAGACGAAATCACTGACCAACTTTTACCACTGAGACCATGCATTTCCACTTCAAAAGATATTTTCTCGTCAGCTGATTCAAGTACAATGATCTCCCTGACTGGGATTGTTCTTACCAACCACCATATCCACACCTTTTGACCTCTCCCTATTCATCCAAGAATTATCAAAACCACTCTACAGCACTGCCCATCATCATCACTTGGAGATGACTAAATCTCCTATCCCCACCTCAGCAACATGTCTGCCTTTCATCACTTTCTTGCAACCTTATACTGCAAATAGAACAAACTAAGCACCTGAACATTGGTGTAGTGGTTAACCAAAGATCATCCAAAAGTTCAGAGATGCTGATCAACCCATAAATTTCAGGTGTATAGTTTTCACATCAACAATGGTCAAAGTCATTCTTAAAATTCTTGCAACCTACCTTTAACATATCTGGTGGGAAATAAGATCATCAAGACCTCCTTGCAGAAGGGATTCCTTACAGCACATCTTCATTACCACAGCAAACGGCAAGCAGTACAATCTCCCACTCACTCTTCTTGATCTAAATAGTCTTTTGGATTTTGTTTCTTACCAACTCATAGTAAACATGCTAAAGCATACCCACCCACATGTCTCACTAGTCATTAATATCTCAAAGGGTTTTTCAAAACTGTCAGCTTCTATCATCAAGACAAAGAAATGGTCCAACCCCTTGTGCCCCATCAGAAGAAATTTTCAAGGTGACACCTATCCCCTTGGTTTTTTTGCTTGCCCTTAACCCTGTTGTCCAGTACTGTGACCAACTTCCAACAACTGGCTTCATATTGAGATTAGCCATACCAGGATCAGAGAGTTACCACCTATCAACATATCCGTCTACCTAGAATGGGATGTCCCAGATCACAAAAACTCTCAGAAGTGTTACATAACCTTTGTAACTCATCACCAACCAGATTGTCAAGCTGGTGTCTCTTTTACCAATGGTGATTCAGGATTTCTCTTTCTTAAGGCAATGAGATTGTGTTTGACTAAGAAAGCTGGAAGACACTATCTCTCCCTGTGACCAGCCCACTAAACTACTCTATAAAAAAGTTTTAAGAAGAAGCCAATAAGGCCAAAATTCCACTAGTCAATCTTAGACAAAGAAAAGGCTTTTGAGGATGATCTGATGATTTTCTCTCACAACTTTGGTGACCATAACAAGGGCCCAGGTAGAGGTGGAATATTGCTGTACCGACTTTGATTTGGAGTTGAGGCCAGATTTTATGATTAGGTTTAATAGGAAACAGATGGTGAGAGATGCTAAGGTCAGGTGCAAAAGGGTTCCATCTGCTGTATGTCATCAGGCTCAACAAAGCTTCTTGGTCATCTCCGGGAAGAGTCTCTCCAAACCACATGCCACCTAGCAGTAGAGAACATCAAGAAGAGAGTAGTTAAAGCATTAAAATTAATCAAACAGAGAACCTTGAAGGGGAGAATACAAAATGTGAATTTATAAGAACTATATTGCATCATCTCTATTTTTTTCTGCTCTCTGTCAACTCCATCTCAGAAACCCTAATCAGATCTCTACTAGGTAACATAGCCAGGTCTATCAAGATTGACTGAAATCTGTCACACCCACTGCTATTTCCATATAGAAGTTCACAACATCCTCTTTCTCTTATAATTGAGAGACAGAATGAAACTCTCATTTGTCTCCACAGCTGAAATATCTAAGGACGCCTTCATCAAGCAGGCTCTGTCCATCTTGAGATCCACGGAATTTTAGAGGATCCAATCAATCCCACCAAGTGCCTGCTTAAAATGTGAGACTGCTAAGCACCATTACCATCACGACATCAAAGGCCACCATCAAAGACATTGCCAGATTTCTCCTCAAGGAGGATGACACCAAGGAAATGGATAATATCCTGGATAATCTGAGTGTCTAGGATTAATTTAAAGATATGGTCAGACTAGAGAAATAAAACAAAACCTGGAACCATCTTGTGATAGCTTTACCAATAGGTCAATTCCTCTTTATTTTGAGAGCAGTACCTCCCTACACATACATGAATTTCAAGTGTTGGAGTTATTGTGCAGACTTTCCCTGCACATTGTGCAAGTCCAGTCAACCAAACTTTCTTCACATCCTGAATGGTTGGTCAGCAGCTCTTAACCAAAGATGCTATACATGGTGCCATGATTCTGCCCTTTCCAGTCTGCTCTCCTCACAAAATCACCATGTCCCCAAAAAATTAACAGTATCTGCTGATTTCCCTTACTTTTATAGTAGTGACAATTCCCAGCCACCATCCTATTAAACCTCTCTGTCACCAAGGCCTGCCCTGACACATTGAAAATACATAAAAGGAAATTCCAATTTTAGAACTAACAGTGTGGACAAATACATACCATGTGTTTGAAGATGACCACAACAGGAAGATTCATAAAACTTAATACGGCCAGTTGACCATAGATCTGGAAAGTGAGAGAGTGTAAAGTATATACACCACTCTTGAAATTGGTTTATTGAGTCATTACTAACTACAAACCATCAGGGCCCTCTGATCCTTCACACCAAGACTATCTAAAGCTGCTACCATCTCAATCTTTCAGAACATGGCTAGGGTCTTCATTGCCTGCTCCTCATATATCTTCAATGCCACGAATGGCTCCAGTTGTCCAAATGACAAACATTTATATACTGTTAATACATAGGTTTACAAGATTACACTTTTTGTTAAACATTTGTAAAAGTTAGGCCTGCTAAGACCCATTAGAGAAATAATGACAATCTTGAGTTCTAAATTTGTTTCTGTTCTTTTTTGTCAATTATTCATTTATTTGCTCATTATTTACACACATATTTATATATTTATTACCTACATTACTTAAAAACTATTATACTTGTTATTATTCTGTGTATTGAATACTCTTGAAAAAGAAGGTATTTCTCTCTCTGTCAATACTTAAGCTATTCTCTAATGCTTATCTTGCATGAGGAATAGTTATGATAAACAATCCCCACACACACTTGATTAATGGTTCATACTTATACTCAATTAGTTACTCCACTATAATGTTAAATAAAATATATAACACAATATATTAATCTTATTAACATCATTATATATTATCTTCTCAGATTTTCATATATTAACACAACAATGATATCAACATTATTGATTGGTCTTCCACTTCTCAGAAGCCTCTCGTTTAGCTTCCGGAACAAATTGATTCTTTACTCCACCCAACACATGTTGAGTTGCTTCTGAAGCAAAAATGATAGGACGCACTTTCTTACCCGGTAAATTACAGAGAACTCTACCCACAGCACCTGTTACATCATACTCTTCATGATCAGTAGCAGCTATGAAATATATGTGTCGTAACTTATAACAGAACTAACTGAAATACTAACAAAACCGGAAATTACATCATAATCAAACCACAAACATTAAATATATGAATTAAAAATTACTACATTCCTCCCCACTAGAAATAAGAACATATAAAACACAATAACTGTCAATGACTCACAACAGGTTCAGTAAATTGGTCACCGATCACGACGAGGATAACGATTACCAATAAGTAACGGATCATTTGGTGTCCAACTAGTCTCAAGAGTGTTGTGCTCAATTGGTTCTTCAACTGCTGTGGTTGACGTAGTGGAAGTAACTACTGGTATTGACTCTACATCTGATACAGTTACTGGTATATCTGAATACAATTCAACTCCATTTTCTTGTGAATTTCTTGGTCATAACTGATCTTGGTGACATCGTTGATGGCAACCATCGTCTAAGTCTACATGAAACGAAACAAGGACCCGTCTGTTTGATAATTCAACCTGGCAGCCATTTGTTTCCAACACCATGGTTATAATAATATATCTTGTCCCCGATCTTAAACTTTCTGTCCATCTCTCTTAGATCATGATGTTGCTTCTGCTTCTATTATTTGGCTTCTACTCTATCAGCTGTGTGGGGTTTCAACAAATCCAATACTGTTCCCAGTCTCCTTCCTAATAGTAACTCTGATGGCAACACACCCGTTGTTGTGTGTGGTGTAATCCTGTATGATAGCAATACTTTTGCCAGGCACTCTTTAATTGATCCTTTTGAAACTTTCTTCAACCTTTTTTACCACTTGTACTACTCTTTCAGCCAGGCCATTTGAAGCTGGGTGGTGCGGAGCTGAGGTAACATGTCTAATTCCATTCTTTTCTAAGAAAATCTTAAACTCTTGACTAACAAATCCAGTACCATTGTCTGTCACAATCATTTCTGGGATACCGAATCGTGCAAACACTAAACGAAGCTCTTCGATGACTACAGCTGAGAATGTTGAGTGTGTGCAAACAGCCTCTATCCATTTAAAGTGTGCATCAATCATGATCAAAAATAGTTTTCCTTCAAATGGTCCAGCAAAGTCAAGATGGAGTCTTTCTCAAGGCCTCGTTGGCCACTTCCATGTGTTCAGTGGTGCTGGTGGTGGTACTGTCATCACCTCTTGACATTTAACACAATCATGTAGCAACTTTTCAATGTCTTTGTCCAGACCTGGCCACTATACATACATTCTTGTAAGGGACTTCATTCTTGAGATACCAGGATGTCCCTGATGGAGCTCTTGTAACACTGCTTCTCTCCCCTGGTCAGGTATCATAACTCTCGTTCTCCACAAGATACAGCCCTCATGTATGGACAACTCTGTTCGTTTAGATGGTATCAATTCAGTTGTGTATCAACTTCTTCTGGCCATCCTTGCCAAATACACTGTAAAACTCTAGCTAATTCAGGGTCCCTTCTAGTCCATACTTGAATATCGTGTGCTGTTACTGGAGAGTTCTCCAAGTGCTCTGTTGAAAATACTAATTCTGGTGGAACATCTACTTTCTTTGGTACTACTGGCAATGATAGTCTGCTCAATGCATCCACATTACCATCATCAGTTGTTCTCCTGAATTTAAGTGTATATTCATATCCAGACAAAAATAATGACCATCTTTTAATGTGAGCTGATGCTTGTTGTGATGTTCCTTTGTCCTCTTTAAATAGACCTAATAGTGGTTTGTGGTCTGTCAGCAACTCAAACGAGTGTCCTAATAAGTAATCATGAAAATTTTTTAGCCCGAATATACAGGCGAGGCCTTTTTTTTCCAACTGAGAGTAATTATGTTCAGCTTTAGTCAATGTATGAGAGGTGTATCCAATAGGTTTTTCAGTATCGTCTTCCATGTGGTGTGCTAGCACTGCTCCTATCCCGTACTTTGATGCATCACATGCCAGGGTCAACTTGAGATTCGGGTCAAATAGGGTTACAAATCGATCTGATGTTAATAGTTTCTTCGATGCTTCAAATGCTCCCTGCTGTTCAATCCCCCACTTCCATGGACAATTCTTCCTTAGCAATTTATACAATGGGTACAATGTTGTTGATAAGTTTGGTAGGAACTTGCTATAATATGAAAGTAATTCTAAGTAAGCCTTCAGCTGGTGTACTGATTTTGGTGTAGGTGCTTCTTTCACAGCTTTCACTTTATCTTTGAGTGGGTGTAACCCGGCTGCATCTATCCTGTGTCCCAGGTATTCGACCGATGTCTGTAGAAACATGCACTTTTCTTGCTTCACTCTGAGACCAGCTTCATTTAGACGTTTCAGTACTTCATCCAACATTTTTAAATGTTCTGCTTCCGTACTACCTGAAATTAAAATATCATCTAAATATACAACAGCACCTTTTATTCCTTGTAATAAACTTTCAATAACTCTTTGAAATATTCCAGGGGCTGAGGAAATTCCAAACGGCAACCTCGTATTTTAAAACAGTCTCCTGTGCGTATTGATAACAACATACTTTTTTGATTCTTCGTCTAATGGAATCTGTTGGTATGCTTGACTCAATTCAAGCTTTGTGAAATGTTTCCCTTTTTCTAATTTAGAGAACAAATCTTCAACTTTGGTGATCGGGTACTTGTCCAACCTTGAAACTGGGTTGACTGTCAACCGAAAATCACCACAAATACGAAGACTAGTCTTGTCACTTTTAAGCACTGGAACAATTGGTGTCTGCCCATTCAACTGGCTCTATTGTACCTTCCTCTAATAAACGTGCTATCTCTGCTTCAACTTTACTTCTCAATGCATATGGTACTGATCTTGCTCGGCAAAGCATTGGACGTGCTGCTGGATCAACGTACATTCGTGCTTTAAATCCAACCAGTGTACCTAACCCTTCAGCAAAGACGTTTGGATATCTAGACAACACAATTTGTAATGATTCATTATGTACCTTATTAATTTCCATCATCTCTTTCTAGTTTAACTTAATGAAGTTCAGCCACTCTCTTACTCAAAGCAAAATATACCCATTGTGGGTTGGTGCTATGTAAACATTGTATACAAGGGGTTGGAGTTAACACAGCTGCTTTTAATTATAGTAGCAGGATCTGGCCCTTGTCTATTTGAGTATGAACACAGCCTCACCTTTGTGGCTTGTAGAGACCTCCCAGGCCACAACCTTTTCAATAGGTCCTAAGACATCAAAGAAGCAGAGGCTTCAGTATCGATTTTGATGGAGACGTTATGGCCATCTATGGTAAGGTCAACTAGTATTGGTGGTACTCTTGTACTATTAGCTTGAAACACAACATCTGTATACTGTTTTTCATCACTTTCTTCATGCACCTGACACACAGCTTGTACTTTCTTGCAAACTGTCCTTTTGACTGGGCTATTCCTTTGTTCACTCTGACACGCTTTTGTAAATGTCCCGATTTACCACAACGATGACAAATAACTTCTTTATTTACCTTGCATTTAGCTACAATGTATCCCCTGTTTCCACATCGATAACAGACTTTACGCACTGTCATTAGCTCTGTTTTCTTCTTAAACATTTTATGAACATCTACAACTTCGTCTTTCTTAGTCTTCAGGTCTTTCATATTTTGCATGGCCGTTTCTAAACTCTGTGCGAGCTCTACTGTCTTCTTGTACGTCAGATCTTGTTCGGCTAGTAACCTCCTCTGGATACCGTTATCATTTATGACACACACTAGCCTGTCTCTTATCATCACCTCCAAGGTGTCTCCAAAATTGCAATATTCCGAAAGGGAATGCAGCTCTGCCACGAATGTTGAAACAGATTCTCCCTGCTTCCTAAAACAACTGTGAAATTTAAACCGTTCCACTATCACCGAAGGAGTTGGTTTAAAATGCTTCGCCAAAACTTTCCACATTTTCTCTGTACGTATGGTCACTCGGCTTCCTTGGTGCTATTAGGTTCCTGAGAATATTAAAGTCCTACTACTGCCAAGAAGATTTCCTTCTTCTTGGCATGTTCTGTTATATCATTCGCCGAAAATACTGTAAACATAATTTACTACAATACAGTGAAAGAATGTATATTTAATACTTAAATATAATTTGACACCTTCTATTTAAAATAACAGCTAATATTTAAAGTGGTTAATTTAATAATCTAGCTATTTATATTACTACAAGCAACATCAAAATACTTCAATACATAGTTCATTTATAATGACAGTAAAGTTATTGATCTATAGAACATAACAGAGTTAATTTATATTTAGTGGATACGGACTGTGCTGACTAAATGAATCTCTCTAAAATGGATACTCTAAACTAATACAACTACATGTAGAACAAGTACATCCCACACTAACATCATTGTTTACATCAACATTAAGTTAGTACTATTAACTTCCATATTGAAGACACCTGTTTTCTTGATGTTACATGATACTTTTGTAGTCAATGATCAGAACTCTCATAATGTATCATAATGAAGCTGACTGTTGAATCATTCACTATATACTGCACTATGTATGGTCCATTTGCTTCACTAAATGCAGTACAAATATTATCATATCAGAAATAACTCACCTATGGAGATAAAAGACAGTAGAAGTACAAGAATTTGTCATTTTAGACTGCATTCATTTAGAGAAGAAAAGAAAGTGTAGTGATCATAACCATGACACCAAAAAAAAAGAATTCCAACTGGGTTTGCTCTTCTTCTAGAACTGACAGAAAACCTTCTAGAACTCACAGAAAACAAAGTACATGTAAGTGTAGATAAGACATATATAGCTAAACTAAAGTAAGTCAAGGTTATTTCTTTGTTGAATTCCCACAGAACTGGTTCCAAAATCAATATGCCAAGCCAAAAAAACTGGTTGGCCAACCAAGTCCATGTGCACAGCTTGTTCCTGACTCAAATATCTTATTAACCAGTAGTGCTGGCAAAGTAAACATGTCAGTATCCCCTATATTAATTACGTACATTAATTACATTAATTACATTAATAGAATACTTGAAAATGAGGAAATAAAATGAAGAAATGAAATACAACAAGTTATAAAAGCTCAAGAACTCAATCATTAACTATATTATGCCTAATTAAGTTTACAAACAAATATCTGTATTAGGATTAGTTACAAGATAAATGTAGACCATTCAATAAGAATATAGTCTGAACAAGCTAGATATTTATACTCATTGAGTCATATATTTAACAGAATTTGTGAATTTATAAACTAAAAGTATTTTTTATGTGATAAATGAAGACATGTATTACTTGTAATAATTGGATGATTTAGATTGATATATGGTTCTCAACAGAAAACAAAAATGGGGGTTTTAAAATCATATAAACATTAACATTGACAATACTCCATAGTATTTCATACCAATGTAATATCTCACTCCTTCAAATGATTGATTGGTCTATGTCTTTGTTTTTTGCACCCTCTGCTTGTATTAATTCCATTCGTCTCTGTTCCTCATTGATTAGCCTTTCTTATCTTCCTTTAAATGTGTCTGATTAGATAATTCATTGACTAGTG
This sequence comes from Xestospongia muta, assembly GCA_963693285.1. Taxonomy (NCBI): domain Eukaryota; kingdom Metazoa; phylum Porifera; class Demospongiae; order Haplosclerida; family Petrosiidae; genus Xestospongia; species Xestospongia muta. The sequence goes on from OY848925.1 coordinate 3,632,386, forward strand.
CTAGTGAATCTCTGATGGGTTTGGACTGCTTACCAGATTGCTGTAAGCATAGGTTCAGCAAATGAATTACACAATGTACAAAGTGAGCTCTTGGTTCATCTTGTCGAATTTTAGCTGCTACACCATTTAAATGGCCTGCCATATTGGCAGGACCATCATATGCTTGACCCTGGCAGTATGAGATTTGAATGCTACATTTCATCAAGCAATCTTGAAGGACTGACTTGATGGTGGAGGAATCAGTAGTTTCCATGTAAGCTAAACCTACCAGATCCTCATGAATTTTTAGGAATCTGAAACCCTGCAAATCTGAAAAGTTTGGGGGTGGGGCTTTAGCCCCTCCTGCCCCCCCTCTGTTCCTACCCCTATGTGTTATTATTATGACATGCAATATCTGTATTTGTTTTTGTTGTATCTACTATTGTGTCCAAAAGAAAACTATAATGTATACCACTTTGTATATATTACTTTTATTGTAGGTTAGCAATGATAGCAGTGTTACTTATAATACCACTGTTACTTATAATACCAATATTATTTACAATATCAGTAATTTACCTACAATATTGGTAATCCCAATATTACCAATATTACAAACAATATCAATAATACTTACAATACTTTTACCTCAAATACCAGTATTCTGTTCTAGTATTATACATAATATTAATTATGAAGTTAGTATTAGTACCTGAAATAACACAAATTAACCTGTCATAATCATGACATCATAGCGCAAATTACACCCTTTAATGGCAATTTTGTTAAAACTATCTTCCATTAAAAGTAAAGAGTTTAGTCAGGGCTAATTGTTTATTGAAGTAACCCTTCGATTGGACTCATGGAATTCTCGAATCCATGAAACCATGTAATCCATACAAAAAGCTGCATCACATATGTCACAATACCAACAGTTAATGATATGTGTGTTATCATACCAACAATTATTATGGTAACAATCTCCATAACAAAACATTACCACACCAAGAAGATATATGTATTATCATAGCAACAATAACCTTAAAAACATCATTATGGAGTAATGACAAGTTTAATGGATTAATGGCTCAGTTAAATGGTTTTGTTAAATGGACCACTAATTTCTTAAATGGCCAGGTCAATGAAATCAAGCCTATATCATACTTGTTCAAGGATCACAGTTTTTGCTTACCAATTTTGTGTCTTGAAACTGACATTCATCAAATACAATCTCTTAATTTCATTCTCACTCAGAAACAGTTACAAGGATTGGTAAACCAAGAGAGTTTCTACAGAAAAAAACATTACTTACATTCAGAAGCAGAACAATAACATCATAACTATAAATTGCTTTTTGTAGTGTTATGAAAGGCTATAAAATGTTTAATTGGTATGACTGCAGGCTGGAGTTGAAGCTATCACCAAGATCAAGATTTTGATTGGACTGTATTATCGGCAAAAGATAGCTTTCCTTACAAAAATTTTCATTTAGTAGGAGTGGTTCTAATTAAATAGTCTAAAAACACGCGTTATCCTAACCAAACATGTCATCTAGCTCTAAGGTGTATTGTCTTGTACGTGGTTGTAAGAAGACATGTACTAACTCAACTGTATTAACTGATCACCTCCTCAACAATCATTGTTCCTCAAAAGGAAGTATTCTCCACTGTCCTCTGTGCCATTACGTGACTAGTAATGATTGTAACATTATAGCTTATCATATCCGTTCTCATCACACTGGTGATAAACCCTATCACTGTCCAGACTGTAAGTGTACATTTAGTCTAGAAGCTAACCTCAACACACATTGTCGTGTACGTCATCAAGCACAAAGTGTCCCAACTATATCAAGTCATTCTACTTCTGCTGTGTATAATTTTAAAAAACTTTCTTGTACTACATGTGGAAAGAATTTCTCATATCATAGTGAATTACAGCGTCATTCTCGTATTCATACTGGAGAAAAACCCTTTTCATGTAAGGACTGTGGGAAAGGGTTTGCTCAGTCCTGTTATCTTATTAAACATTCTCGTATTCACACTGGAGAGAGACCCTATGTATGTAAGACTGTGGGAAAAAATTTGCTCGTTCTGATACTCTCAGTCGTCATCATCGTATTCACACTGGAGAGAGACCTTATATATGTAATGAATGTGAGAAAGGTTTTGTTACCTATAATCAATTGATCCGACACTTTCGGATTCATACTGGAAAAAAACAATTCATATATAAGGTCTGTGGGAAAGGTTTTGCTCAGTCTAGTCACCTTGCTAATGATTCTCGTATCTACACAAGAAAAAGACCCTTTTTGTGTAAGGATTGTGCGAAAGGGTTTACTAATTCTAGTAATCTTATTTCTCATTCTCGTATACATGCTGGAGAAAAACCCTTTTTATGTAAGGAATGTGGGAAAGGGTTTACTCGGTCTAATAGTCTTATTAATCATTCTCATATTCATAGTGGAGAAAAACCCTTTATATGTAAAGACTGTGGGAGAGGGTTTGCTCGTTCTGATAGTCTCAGTCGTCATCATCGTATTCACACTGGAGAGAGACCTTATATTTGTAAGGATTGTGGAAAAGGGTTTATTACCTCCAGTACATTGACCCAACATTCTCGTACCCACACTGGAGAAACACCCTTTATATGTAAGGACTGTGGGAAAGGGTTTACTAAGTCTAGTGATCTTATTAATCATTCTCCTATTCATGCTGGAGAAAAACCCTTTATATGTAAACTCTGTGGGAAAGAGTTTGCTCAGTCTGATAGTCTTTGTTATCATCATCATATCCACACTGGAAAGAGACCCTATATATGTAAGGATTGTGGAAAAGGTTTAGTGATTTGAGCCAACATTCTCATATCCACATTGGAGAGAAACCCTTTATATAAGGACTATAGGAAAGAGCTTACTCAGTATATTCAACTTACTAGACATTCTTTTTATACATGATATATCCATGATAAAGTGTAACTGTAACTTTAGTCATCATTTATCTATTAAACATTATTTATCTATTGTCATGTGTTACATCATATTATATTAGATGTTCTTATGATCAGTTATTTAGTATGATTCATTGCTAACCTTATTTCTATAAATTATAGTTATATAAATCATAAATCATTAGTCCAAACATTAGGATCATTAGGTGATGACTGAACTAACACTTGATACTTCATATAGTGCAATTTGCTAATATACTTAAGATGTTAACACTAATATCTTGGTATGTAGATTGTGTCTCTTAACAATACTTCACTCTTGTTTTTAAACTATTCTTACCTAATGAATGTAACATTGTTCATGACTCTGTAACAATTAGGCCAATTTTGTTTCATTATTAAAACTAATTACTTTCTAACATTATGTTTTTAGTTTTGTTATAAACAATGTCAAAGCACTAAGAATCTAATTAATGATTATTGTTTAATTTCATTTATCATCTGCAATTTTTGTTAGAAACTATTTTCCATCAAAAAATGAAGAATGTAGTCTAGTCACAGTGGTAATTTTCTGCGCTTTTTATTAGAAACCCCTTTCATATTTGTTGGAAACATTGCAGCAAGAATAAACAGACATATATATGTATATATATATATATATATATATATATATAATATCACCATAGCAACAACTATGTTAGAAACAGTTATGGAGCAATTAATGATTGGGTTAATGGATTTATGACTCAGTTAAATGACTTTGTTTAATGAATCCATGATTTGTTTAACGGCCAGATCAATAAAATCAATAATATATCATAGTTGTTCAAGGCAGAGGTTTTACTTGCTAACTTTGTGTCTTGAAATTAATAATCATCAGAAACAACCTCTTAATTTCATTCTCACTCAGAAATAGTTACAAAGATTGGTAAACCAAGAAAGTTTCTACAGAAAAGGAAACACTACTAACATTCAGAAGCATAACTATAATCTTGTGTAGCCAGCCTCTCCCCCTGCGAGAAGGGAGGCTCTGGTCAACAGTAATCGTTTATTTCTTTGAAGTAAACCAATACGTTAGAAGTCTATTAACATTATAATAATGTAACATTATTTGGTAGCTTACCTGATATCGATTGTTTTTGATCATCAAAATTTTCAGCTCTATAAAGTGTTGATCCCTCTAGTGTTTCAATGGATAGGAGTCTGAACTGCCCTTATTTGTAGTAAAGAGTATGAAAATTAATTGTCTTGTGTCATCAACTAAAAATAAGAATGACTTTAGTTTTTGCAAAGCTATGCATATTTCTTAAATCAAACTCTCCATCAAAACTAAGCTAATGAGTTCCTTTGTCAACAAAATGATAGAGAAATATCTGATAATAATATATCTAGATATTGGTAATCTTCTGGTTGAGACTTGTGTTTATTATTTTCAATTATTCCCAGTTAGATACTGTGACACAATGGTTTCTGACCCAGGTAATCTTGGAAGATTGAAATCACATGGGTTGAACAATTACAGAGACGAATGGAAAGATTCCAAAGTTTGCACAGGAATGCATGTGGATAAAAAACTTTTGCTCCATATAATCAACTCTAACAACAGTCATGGCATTTAATTAAGGCTCAGTCTTTTGCTGAATCTATGTATAACAACTGACCTTTACATCAAGTACAATACTCTGAGGGAAACAACAAATTATAAAAGCTCAAGAACTATCTCATCAACCTATATTATGCTAAATTCACTCTACAAATTAATATCTGCATCTTTTAACACTTTTTTTTACTGAACAAATTCTACAGATATTTTGTCTCCATAAGAAATGTGGGCGGAGCCCAACCTGGATTTACGCAATCATTATTATACAAACTCATACACTTCTTCGCACAGAGCAAACTTAGTTTCACAGCTAGCTAGAACAGACGTTGTGCTACTTTTCTTCTCGTAACAGATCAAAAATGCCTAAGACGAAAAGTAAAAGTACTGTATCTAAAACAGAACTATCTCTAGATGTAAATATCAGTACTAGTGGCCTAAATAAGGAGCCAGGATATACAGACATCATTAAAGAAGCTGTAAAGTGTTGTAGCCGAGCACGCGATGAAACAACCTTTTTACAGAACTTTTTTATAACAGAACTATAATCAAAATCAAATTAACAACACTATAATGAACTACAACGCACTAGAACTAAAAAGGTTTTACAGCACCATATATATGTACATACATATAAGGTTTCACCGGAAATTAAGTAAATAAGGCCTAACAGAAACAACAACTTGAAATGAATATGTATACAGTTACTACACTCTCCTCCACCTAGCTAAGAAACGTATGGACCATATCTGTCAACAGCTCTACGGACTCGAGAGGAACGACGTACTGGCTGAGATTGAGTAGGTGGAGAGTTGGTAGATAAAGTAATTGTAGGAGTAAATGTATTACTAATACTATCGATAAATGATGGAAAAGTCCAATTATCCAAATCATTATGAGTAACAGTATCTTCATTGAGTGTCCATAACGTGTATGTAACTGGTCAACACGACATCGTAGAATCAAGTTTGATGACGTTTTAACTTTATAGGAGACTGGACCTGCCACTTGAACTATTTCAGCAGGCAACCACATTTTTCTTCCATGATAGTTGTGAGCAATGACTTTGTCACCAACACTGAAAGTGCGGGGTGGTTCTCTTGATGACCTAGAGGTTAGTTTAGTAGTCACTTTACGAGATACATCAGGATGCATCAAATCCAATGTTGTTCGTAACTTCATTCCCATCAGGAGTTCTGCAAGTGAGAGTTCTGTAGTAGAATGAGGTGTCACCCGATAACGAGCTAAAAATGTGAATAAACAAGTCTTGACATTGCCTTCTAGTTTCTTTAAAGATGACTTAAATGTTTGAACTGCACATTCTGCAAAACCATTGGAACTTGGATGGTAAGGTGAAGTACGTATATGCTGAATACCACATTGCTTCATATAGTCCTTAATTTGTGGCTAGTGAAAGCTGGTCCATTGTCAGAAACTATTTGCTCTGGGAGACCATGAGTGGAAAAAATTTGTTGTAGCTTTTGAATAGTAACTTCAGATGAGGTTGAATTAACAATATGAACTTCGAACCACTTTGAATAAGCGTTGATTTGTATGAAAAAATATTTACCTTGAAAATGGTCCTGCATGGTCAATACGAAGACAAGACCATGGTTTCTGTGGAAATTTCCAAAAGTGAAGAGGTACTTTTGCTGGTAATGGACGATTTGATTGACAGGTATAACAGCCTTGAACTTTTCGTTGAATATCTGAGTCAATACCTGGCCACCATACGTAAGAGCGAGCTAACATTTTCATTTAAGTAATCCCTACATGGGTTTCATCAAGTTGATTTAGAACAATGTCCCGTCCTGCTGCAGGGATAATGACACGACAACCTAATAATACACTTCCATCTAAAACACTCAATTCTGTGTACCTTGTATGAAATGGAAGGATATCAGCTGTTGGGTTGGTAATATTCTAGCCACACTGTACTAGTTTTCTGACACGAGACAATAGAGGATCTTTGCCTGTCCAGACTTTTATTTGTGATGCTGTAACAATGGCCTGGTCTAAATGATTGAGTAGATGACAAAGGTCACCTGGTAGGGGAACTTGAGAATCATTCAGAGTAGTTTGAAGAGGTAATCTACTGAGAGCATCAGCTGTGGACATACTTTTTTATGATTTGTACTTAATTGTGTACTGATATACAGTACACAATTAAGAGAAAGTGGCCAGAGTTCAATTGTTGCTCAGGCCAATGGAGGAATTTGCTGAAATTCACCTTAAGTCGTTCTAATGGTTTTTGATCTGAGTATAATGTGAAATAAGTACCATACAAATATTGGTTGAAACATTTGACAGCGAAGATGACAGCTAAAGCTTCTGTTTCTAGTTGAGAGTAGTTACGTTCTGCTGGAATAAGAGTACGAGAGGCAAATGCTATTGGTTTTTCTGAATTTTTTGGCATCTTATGAGCCAGTATAGCTCCAACTCCATAAGCAGAAGTATCAGCATATACTGATAATGGTTTTGTACAGTCAAAATAAACTAACAGTGCATCTGATTGTAGGAGTTCTTTGACTTTGTCAAAAGCAATTTGTTGGTCCAATTACACTTGGTACCTTTACGTAGCAGTATATGAAGTGGGGACAATGTAGATGATAAGTCTGGCAGAAATTTGTGATAATAGTTGACGAGAATTAGAAAGGCTCTTAGTTCTGTTATATTGGTAGGAGCAGGTGCTTTCTGGATTGCCTGAATTTTAGCAAGTGATGGATGTAAACCTGTGCTGTTAATTATGTGACCTAAATACTCCATTGAAATGGTGGCAGAGGTGCATTTGGATTGTTTTAGGATAATTCCAGCTGATGATAGGCGAGACCAAACTTGTTCTAGTTTTTGCATGTGATCTGCTTCACTAATACCAGAAACTAGAATGTTGTCTATGTAAACACAGGCCCTGGAGGAGGTTCTCCATGAGATGTTGAAAAATACTAGGAGCTGTAGAAATCCCAAATGGTAAACGCTCAAACTGAAATAGACCTTAATGAGATTAATAGTAGTGAATTTTTTGGAATCTGGATCTAGAGGTAATTGTTGATATGCTTGACTGAGATCTAATATAGAAAATAATTTTCTTTCTTGTAATGCAGCAAAAATATCTTCAATTCAAGGTAATGGATAATTATCTGGAGTGAGATCTTTGACACTGACTTTATAATCACCACAGAGACGCATTGAGCTGTCTCGTTTCATAACAGGAACAATAAGTGCTGCCCATTCAGAATGCTGAACTGGAGTAATGATACCTAAATCTTGCAATCGTCTGAATTCAACTATTATCTCATCCTTTAGTTGATAGGGAACAGGCCTGGCTCTGAAAAATTTAGGTGCAGCTTCTATATTGACGTACAATTTAGCAGAGGCATCTTGTAACAACCTTAGAGAATCAGAAAACAAATAATTATATTTATTAATGAGAGGGGATAACGACTGTTTTTGAACTGAGTAGACAGAGTTCCAGTCTATCTTGATCTTTTCTAACCAATTTCTCCTGAATAAACTTGGTCCATGGCCTTGTACTACTACTAATGGAAGTGTCCGTGACTGACTTTTATAACCCACTTGAACGTCGTAGGTTCCCATGATATGGAGATTGTCACCTCAATAAGTGGTGAGTGTAATGCTCGTTGATTGTAGCTTGTCTGTTGGACTTGCTATGGCCTGAAAGGTTTGTTCACTAATGACCGAAAGTGAGGCACCAGTGTCTACCTCCATTAAAATATCTGTTCGATTGACTTTAACTGTAATAACAATAGGTTTGACTTTCCCAGGTAAAGTAAATAAGGGGTGTGTTCCAGCCCATTTGAAGTGGTAGGAGGGTCAGAGGTTTCAAAGCTATAGAAAGGGGCATGGTCTGTGGTTAATGTGTGGACGCTAACTTTCTTTGAGGATCTAACAGGTCTGTCTTGAGGTTTGAAAGTCCCACCAGAAGGATGTCTTGGGGGGTTGTCTATTTTTACTCCTGCAGACTTTAGCGGTACGTCCAATCTTGCCACAGGCTCTGCATTTTGCTGTCTGAAAACTGCACACATTAACTAAATGATTACCTCCACAGTGGTAACAGCTAACATGGCGTCTGAATGTAGTACTAGGTGGTGATTTGCTGTGCAGGTGTTGAACTACAGTAGTGTTGTGGGTGGACGACCCTTTTAGTAGATCAGCAGCATTTTTAGCAGCAACTTTAACTGACTGAGCAAGCTCAAAGGCCTTATCATAAGTTAGTTTTGATTCTTGAAGTAAACGATTTTGTATGCGGATGTTGTTAACACCACACACTAGACGATCTCTGACCATTTCGTTCAATTTATCACCGAATTCACAGTATTCACCTAAACGTTTGAATTCTGCCAAGTATGTAGCTACTGATTCTGTATCTTTTCTTGTTCTCGTGTTGAATTTAAAACGTTGCATACTGACTGAAGGAGTAGGGTTGAAGTGATTTTTAAGCAGGTCTATGAGGTCAGTATAAGATTTACTCTCTGGTGTATTGGGTTGTAGCAAGTTCTTGAGTAATTGGAAGATCGAGGGACCATACACTGTAAGTAAAATGGCTTTCTTCTTAGCCGGATCCTGAACATTATTTGCTATGAAGTAGTATTCTAATCTTTCGGTATAGGACGACCAAGTTTCTTGGCTTGGGATGAATTGAGACATTTTTCCGTGAACTGACATGACTTTACCCTTGTCGTCAAATGTTGTAGCCGAGCATGTGACGAAACAACCTTTTATAGAACTTTTTGATAACAGAACTAATCAAACTAACAACACTATAATGAACCATAACGAATTACAACGAACTACAACGAACTACAACGCACTAGAACTAAAAAGGTTTTACAGGACTATATATATAATATAGTGCTGTAAAACCTTTTAGTTTTTGTATATATACATACATACATATAAGGTTTCACAGGAAATTAAGTAAACAAGGCCTAACAGAAATAATAACTCAAAATGAATATGTATATAGTTACCACATAAAGGAGTTGGACTGGTGCAGTCGTCAGATAATTGCGAAGTACATAAAGTCTAAGATCAAAACAGCCGATGACGACCCAAATTTTAATACTGACCTCAAACAAGTATTGCGGTATGGTGTGGAGATAGAAATATTTTAGAAAAATGAAGGAGCTGGTGGTTCTGGGTCATATAAACTACAACAGGACAACACCCCAAGACGTACTATGTCTTTTAAACAGCATAAAAAGCCTGCTAAGAAAGTTGCTAGGATTAACAATAGTCTGATTTGATCGTAATAATCCATCAAGTTGCACTTTAATCCTGCAGACATAGAGCCATTTTCTCTGATTTAATTTTAGTTTGTAATATTATTTCATATTACATGTAACATTGTTTTACCTAGTATATTTTTCAGACAATGTTAAGTTTGTACAAAGTTCATTTAAGTTATGTACATCATATATGTAACTAATGTTGAGACAAAGCTTGCAATAATGAGTAAATTCTTCTGGTTTGTTTTATTTACAAGCCTAACAATTGATTGGGGATGCATGCAGTTGTGCAAGAACCACCTGACAGCTACAGGTCCAATAAGTCTTACTTTAAATTGAAATGATAGGCTTGCAATTGTATAAACGTGAGTAAATACATATGATTTTTTGAACAGAAATATAGTAGCGACGTGTTGTCCATAAGCATCTCGACCATACCAGTCAATGTAAATATTCTTAGATACTGTTGCCTCAAGAACATTGCATATTATTGATAGGTTCTGATCAACTATTGACAAGTCATTTGGTGTTTCCAGCCAATACATTTCAATTAACAACTCAGGCCATCCCTACATTGACATTATTATTATGTGGCTATTAAAACTATAAAGATAAGAACTAAAGGTCAAAGAGAGTGACACTGATCTAATTCAATAAAGCATAGACTTTCTAAACCACGGATTCCACCTACACATTTATTACACTATCACTTTATACAAACTCAATTAGCTTATTGTAAGATATCATATATCAAATGATTTGACACTTCATGTATTACAATTTAATAAGTACAATCTATCATATTAAAATAGTATTTTAGAGAAAATATCAAAGTAACATAGTCACAAATGATAAAAGAACACTTTTACAAAGTGCCAAAGTTCTAGGAATAGATCTATCATACATCTTATAATAGCATTTAATATACGGCAATTAAAACTCCCATTATATAAAGCAACTGAGTACAAACTGTTGATTCTTTAGATCAGTCTGTTAGACCAATGAACTTACAGTTAATACAAACTTGGATTTCTGCCTTTACATGTAGTTCACTGGCTATTTAAGTAATAAAAAAGGCTGTTTACCTCATACAAATGTTTGTTTTCTCATTAAAGGCTACATAACAAACAACAAAAGCAGGGTTCAGTCATTCAATATTGCATTCATCACACAAGTATAAGTTATATTATGAAATTGAGGTAAATATGTGATTTATATACCAATGGCCATAGGACAGATGTGCACAAGCACACAGCTAATGAGACTGAGGTGTATAACTGATTTGTACCATGTTGACCAATCAGATTGCTTTGTTTTAATTGTTAGGTGTGTTAAAATCTACTTATTAACATAAGCCAACAAAGGAACACTTACTATTTTACTTGCAGTAGGAGAAAGGGACTTTCTTATCTTCACTTTTGTTTACAATACATGACGAGGCTATTCTACTAGAGTGTCATACCTTTATTAGCCCCACCCCCTATTTATAGAAAATAAAAATATAAGCCAGCAATTTCATCCATACTGATTTCCTAAAACCATGGAAATCATAACCTCTGAAAAGAGTGTATAAGAATTAATACACCTCACCAAGAGGTGTATAAGATATTAATTGACCAAAAATGGAGCAATCTGATTGGTCAATTAAGATATAGTATGGTATAATTCACATTAATGTCAATACCTCCGATATCTTATCCAGTTGTTTATCATTCTCACAAAAAACAGTTCAGCATGACAACTGTCAGGTGTATATTGGCAAGTCTCTGAATGGGAGGTAGATCACTGTGACATCAGTATAGGTGCTATTCTATTGACAGATGTTCATTTTTTTCATACTACAATTTCACAATAGCTATGCCATAAAAATCATTGTTATACCTAAAATGATATGTAGCAAGAAATAAAAACCTGTTCATATTAACTTGACCACTTTTTACTGTTCAATTTACAATTACATGTATTATGATACCAAATTACTCCAAAAGTACAGTGCTTTCTGTTAATATAGGACAAGTTTGCAATCAATACTACAATACTAGCCAATAACAAATGGACAAGAAAATGATAAAGACATTAAACTGATTGATAATATCAAAGTAAGTGTGATTAGACTTTAGTAACACTTCAATACAGTAAGACAACACTGTCGCTTTCATTTATACTATACATCAATATTTATCTTATAGGAAGTTAGGAACTAATAGTTATCAGATTTTCTACATCTTATGAAGGTTCATATATATAACATGTCAGAGATGACGTTGCATACCTTTGTTGTTAGTAGTTTAGATACCAGCAGCAATACCACCAGCCTACAAAATATGAAGTTACTCAATATGTTAGGTAATTATATCAACAACACATCCAAAGAGTTTAATAACAGACTAAATATCTTAAATGCTATCCAGTGATGAATATGTGTAGTCACATATTATAGATCCCATGAAACTGATAAACCACTCAGTAGAATTGAAACCTAAAATAGGTACTCAATGATGAGCTTCCAAACCAAGCTTGATCATAGACTTTGCTGCCTTTTCAACATCATCAAGATACTTATTATAGGTCCAGGTTATCCATATATCATTCTGCTTCACTTGGAGACAGTCTGTTTAAAGGCTTCATTGATAGTCACAGGAGGAATAGAAGCAGGACCATTTAATGATACCTGTGAGATATGGAAATGAATAATACCAGCTGCAACAAATGTCTTGCCAGAAATCTCTTCTATACTTTCTACATTGTATGTGGTTTAAAGATTTTACAAACTAAACTCATAAAAGAACAAAAAAAACATTTTAATGTAATTCCAATTGATAAAAAAATTGGTGTAAATGAATTTGATGATATGCCATCAAGTTGCTGTTTTTGTAAATAGCAGCTATACATGTAGTTTATTTCAATATATTTTTCTTTAAGGTGGTGGTATGGTGGCGTTAATTATATTCATAGCTTAACTTTTTCATTAACTATAATTATAACAACCAATCACAATGAGTCATAGAGTTGGATTAGTTAGCTGAAAGTGTTAAGAGATTAATTGTACATGGACCATAATCAATGAGTATTACTGTAAAATGTGACCGATATATTTAATTGTTTCAACAATTTTCTTTTTCTTCTCTTTGATAGAGATTTATTTTAATCTTTGACCACACCCTTAATTAACCCAGTGGATGCTATCAAAAGTTTTCAGTACAATTATGTAATGTTATATGGTTGTATTATATAATTTGTTATTATTTGCAAGTTTCTCTATAATATTACAGTCACATTATTCATGTATATATATGCATATATATGTGTGTGTATATATATAATTATATATATATAAATATATATATATATATAAATTGTTTAATTTTTATTCCAAAATAAATTAGAAATACACAATGTGAAAATTTACAACATTAATACAATCTTTTAAAGACAGTGATATAATAGTTGAAATATTTAAGACAACATTACAATAATGACAAATGGATTTGTAATGTATACATTGTATAAACGACACTGGTATTTATATTGTATATATCACAACAATGTTACAATTGTTGTAATATATAGATTGTATAAGCAACTGTGGTATTAATAACATATATATCACAACAATGTTACAATTGTTATACGAATATGGAATATATCATGTATAAATTCAACATCTAAAAAAAAAACGTGGAACCTTTTTATTGTTAAATTTACAATTGTAATTACACAAAAAATCATTACATTTACAACATAAAAATAATTAATGTACTTCCTTTTTTTTTCTCGGTCCACTACAAGTACCACTTTAAATATGTCAGATCTACATTATTAAGGAAATCACATCATTTTAGTTTTGTCAACTAGGATCTTAATATTAGTATATAAATACAAATATACTTTGACTGTTATTTTTTTTAAATTTGTATGATCATGACATGATACTCTTGGTTTAATTACATCATTTTTCAATATAGTTCTTGTACACAATATGAACATTTGTTCTCTTGTTGTTATCTCAGTCATTGTTATGTTGTAAAAGACCAGATAACAAGATTAAAGCTGAACAGAATTTTCATTCATTCAGCAACCTATCACTAAATGACAGGTACGAGCTTTCCTTGGACTGTCTGGATACTACAGATGTTTTATGCCAAATAAATTACAAGATGATTGCCAAACCACTTACATATTTTATCAGAAAATTATTGCCTAATAAGAATATCTTATGGACAGATAACTTTCAACAATCATTTACACTAAAAAATAGACTAGTAACTGAGCCAGTGTTAAACCCAGATTTCTTTGACTGGTCAGTGACTACAAAACTGTTAAGTAAATTGAATTAAATGTTTTCTCGTTAATTAAAGGGTACCTAACATGAAAAATTATTTTTGCTGAGAAAACACACTAATATGTAGCTATTTGCAAGTTTTTATCACACCAAAAATCTTAGTGTTGTTACTGCTATGGTGAAAAAGATATAGAGCTTCAAAGTTGAATCATTTGCAAGGCTTGCAATTTACTTCTTGTAACGGGCGTGGCTTACACGATGACGTGTTTTAGTCATAGAATGAACTCGTGTATTCATGCTTGATATTGCCAACATGGGGAAAAGATGTACTGTGACTGGATGCAGTAATTAAAACAAGTATGGTGTATTCTTCTTCAAATTCCCTAAAAGAAAGTAAATAAGGGAACAGTGGATTAAGCAAGTTAAGAGGACTAGAGCAGGCTGGACAAGTCCATGTGACTACTCAGTTATCTGCAGCTGTCATTTCACTGAGGATTGCTTTGAGACTTCAAGTTTACTATCTAAGGAGATGGGGTATACTTTCAGAAAATTTCTCAAGGAAACAGCTGTGCCAACTATCTTCAAAAGGCTATTATCAACAGAAGACAATGAGCTGAGTCTGTGTAATAAAAGGAGAAGAAAGTCAGGTGCTTTTAAGAAAAGAGAGAACATGAGAGTAAGAGTACAAAGCTTGCATCGATATAATTGTGTACCTTCTCTATAATTGTTACGTTTGATAGTTAATGAACTAATGGTAACCCCTTTGCCATATGTCTCTGGTACTAACCTACCCTCTGAAGAAGATGCAACAACTGAAGAAATGGACAATGACATGGAGGTATGAAATTCTATTCAGTTGAAACTTTACAATTGTCATTTGCTTTAAAACAGATGGAGGGGTATGACAATAGCACTGATCAGCAACCTCTTCTCAAATCAAATTCTATTGGAGTGCAAGTGAACCCTGTTCTTGTTTCCAAAAAGGATGTACGAATTCAAGTTAATCTGAAACCAAGAGTCAAGTACCATTCCATAGGTATGTATGTGTTAAGTTAATTTGTGAGTTCAGTCATGTGAAACAAGTTGTACAAACTGAACAAGATGAGAAACCTTGTCACAGTGATGTTGGTATTCAGTGCAATTTGAAATTGGCAAACCAATCAGAGCTTCAACTCCTCAATGTGATGACCTGATACGTTCAATGAATGATGACAATGATTTACTGGAAGATTCAGAACAAACAGAAGAAACCTCAATCTTTAGTATGCTACAAGATATCATGTGCACAGATCAGAGGTACGTAATTGTATGATTATATTAATGTCAAATTATAAATTACTATGTACATTACAGTTTATCTCAGGAAACCAATCAACCTCACAAAGAGAGGAAATATATAGTATTCAATTCAAGTCTTCATTGATGCAGCTATTTCAAACTTGTCCATGTTGTGGAAGCAAAGCTAAGTCCTCTATACATGAAATTGGGACTTTTGTAAGAATCAAACAAGTTTGCCTTGACTGCAATGCAACTCAAGTGTGGAATAGCCAACCCTTCGTAGCCAATGTTCCTGCTCATAATATCTTACTTTCACCTTCTATCTTGTTTACCGGTGCACTGCCAACACAAGCTCTACGTGTTTTTAGACATTTAAATTGTGCAACTATATCACCTAAACATTCTACTATCATCAGAGTCACTACTTACAGCCTTTACAGCCTTCCATATCATGTGTGTATGAAAAAACAGTTGGAACCTTTATTGCAATTACACTCATCTGGGCCATGATAAGACATATGAACGATTGCTGAAATTTTTAATGGATATTGCTATGGAGACACATAACTGATTATGTTAGAACTTGTGCTGTATGCTGTATGTCAAACAACCAATGATGCAAAAGTCGTAAAGTAAGCTGTACCACTACATTCAATTCCTGTTAAACCAAAAATATGGAGACAAGTATAATTACTGACTATTATTGATGTTAAAGATAATGTTTACTTTCGTGATAATGAACAAATTTAGTTAAATTCTAATTGCAGGTTGGAGTAGATTTTATTGGACCTCTTCTGAAGTCAAAAATCAAGAAATCGTTAGATCATCACTTTAGTAGATTATTTTTAAGTGGCCAGGGGCAGCTGCTTTCCCTGATATAAAAGCTGAAGGAGTGGCTCTTTTTTATACTGACTTGATATGCACGTATAACTTACTGTCTTAGCTGACAACACTGGCCTTTAAAAATACAGAGAGTCGAGTTCTACACACAGTTGCACAAAGAAACCAATAGCTGCTATTATTTTTTTATAAGGAGAAAATAACAATAAATTTTCCAGCTGTTCAACTTAACATGGTGGGAGCAATTGTGGTCTCTTTGCATTGGCTTTTGCCACATCACTTTGTTATGGAGAAATCCATCTGAAATAACATGTATACAACATGCATTTCATAATTATCTAGTTTCTTCTATTGAAGCAAAAAATCTTACCAATTTCCTTCCCATATAGTAAAACAAAAAAGCTCAGATGAATTGTCAAATAACTTACAACATCTATTGTGTTTGCCGGCTATCAGAGAATGGTAGGATGATACGTTGCATTGCATATAAAGTGAAGCTTTAGCAAATGTCTCTTCCTCAACAAAGTCAACATTGTTTTATCTGAAAAACAGTTGTAAATGTTATTATAATTATGTATAAAATTATTGTTATTAATATCTTTTTAAGGCTAACCTTATGTACTTCACAACTGGTATGTTTGTAACAATAATTTTAGCAAATGGACCCTCCATTGTGTGTGAATGTTAGACATGAATGATTCACTTTTAACTTTTTCAGCAATGGCTTCAAATCTCTCATGACTATTCTCAGGTCTTAGCACAATAATGTAGCTACCTGTTGTCTCAAGAGCAACACGTATAATTCGATGAGCTGTTCCCCAGCTGCAAAGAGAAATCTTTAAACCAGAGTTAGGTAAGCTCTTGTGCTAAGTTGCATACTTAACAGCTGCAGCATATTAATCTGTGCTATCTGACCAGATATGTTCCTTAATATAAGAAATGATCATTTAGCCATGCTAGTCTTATCTTTGTCACCAGTTTCAATATAATTTTATACTAATGGCTTATTCATAACTTTTAATAATATAATTATATATATTACTAAGTAATGTAGATATAATCATATTAGTAACATGATTTTATATCTGATAGAATTCTTCTTTAGCGTAGCAAAGTTCAACAGTTTAGATTTCAATGACAACAACTATCTCTACTAAAACAAACAATACAAAATCAATGGTTTTATACACTAAGTAACTCGAGAACATTCTAGAACACATGACATTGGGTATGATGAAACAAACCCAATTTTGACACATACATGATCAAATGCAGGTTATTAATAAGGTCAGTAAATTAACTTAACAGAATACATACAAGTTAAGTAACACTTGCTGATGACAGTCAAGAGTGTATCCCCAACAATATCTACATTATTTAGAATCATTATAGTTCTTCCAGAATTGTGTCAGAAGCATTGCATTATTTAGTACTAAATGATATAATGCTTCTGCCACATTACAGGAAGTATAATAATTGTTAAAACTTTTTAGAGCAATACTTATGGGAATGGAGCTGATGTGTTATTAGTTTAGTGAATGTATGGCTCAAGACTTAGGTGTTACTTAGATTCACTGAGAAACCGAAACATGCTTAGTACAGTGTTATGATTTCATGTGTTTCTGTAAAAGAAGCCTCCTTATGATTAAATATTACAAGGAATGACAATCTCTGCAGAATCAAGCCCCTCCCCCAACATAGTCTAAAGGTGCCCATATTTACAATAAGTCAAGAATTTGTCTCACAAGCCAGACCCTACGGAAGCCTCAGACGGATATTCCTATTCCTATTTCCAATTTATTCCGCGCACCTTAAATTCCAATTAAACGAACCTTATATTCCAATTAAAGATGCAGTTGATGGGTTCCAATTCCAATATACAACCAAAATCAAGAACCCAACCTAACTGGAAACTTCTCGCTGACGCTCGATTCTAAGAGACAGTTCGTGATACTCGCGCTTCGCATTTTATTAAGTAACAAGAAAAGACTATAAACGGCGCGCGTGCCAAAAATGGAAATAGGAATAAGAAATTGAACTCATCAACTGGACCTTAATTGGAATTTTTTAATACGCGAATGTCCGTGGAAGATATAGGAAATAGGAATTGGAATGTCCATCTGAGGCTTCAGTAAGACCCAGCCTCTAACAGAACTGTAGTCATAGCACATTTGTACCACCCATAAATTTGTCCCTTGGACATATTACACTAGTGCAGAATGTTCCCGGGGACATTTGCACTAGTGTAATATGTCCTGGGAGACAAGTTATAGGGAAACAAATCTACTATGACACCAGGATTGCAAATGCCCACATACTTCCTTGTCCTAGGATTCACAATATAATGTATGTATTCATTACACTGTAATAATAGGAAAATGACTAAAATTAAGAGTGTGACCAATTCAATTTTGTATAATGAAATAATAAGCTATTACAGTGATCATTAATTAGCTAAATGAACACAACGAAGCTTAATCCTCACTACTAATTAACCTGAATTACTGGACAGTATGACCTTGTATAACTAGACCTTAGTGCCATTTTCTCTAGATTTACCATGAAAGATTTACTTTATTGAGATTGGCCTAACCCCATGTATTTTTATTCAATATTTAAAATGTTTTTATTACTTGACTATTAATGTTGTCATTAAAAACAAGAGTTCCAAAAAAGTATTTTAACAGATTTTTCAGTACAAAGGAACAATTTAAGCTGTAACATAGTGACGTTCAACTTAACAATAGATTTAATAACTAGGTCTTATATAAAGTGTATGTATGTCGGTTTCAGTTCAGTTATTGAGTTATTGACAATGCGATATGACACTGAGTTTTGGGGTATACTTCATTGGCGACGAGGGAAACCATGTCATATTCGATACAATTCAAAGAATTCAAAAACAAAGTGGAATCGAGGAAGCAGTATGCAGAGAAACTCAGACACATCTTGACGCTAACAACATCACGGATGTTGAGAAGAAGAAAGCTCTCCTACTCTCTTGCATTGGTCTGACTACATACTCACTTCTGACGGGCTTAGTTGCTCCAAACAAGCTCAAAGACAAGCTCACAGACAAATCGTACAACGAAATATATAATGAAACTTCTTTCAGATTACTTTGATTTGTAACAGAGTGAAATGTGCAAAGGTTCAAGTTCCACACAAGAACGAAGAGACTGGGAGAATCGGTAACCGGTTTTGTGGCAGAACTCAGACCCCTAGCAAAGTACAGTAACTATGCATCCTTGAAGGACCTTCTCCGAGATCGAATAGTATACTGTATAAATGACAAATGCATACATACAAAGACGTCTTTGTCGGAAACAGCTGCGAAGCTTACCTTGTATAAAAGGTTAGAGATAGCTACCAGTATAGGTCACACATTGAGGAAATACAGTCATAGAGTAGCGGCCATAGTGTCTCAACAAGGAGTCAGTTGCTACAAGTGTGGATCCAAAGATCACTTGGCAGATAAATGCAAGTTCAAAGGCTTGAAATGTTTTCTTTGTGGCAAATAGGCCATATCGAAAAAGGCGGGTAGACCATCCTCTCAGAAACCAAACACTGCCCCACACGTTAAAGACAAACCAAAGTACAGCCTATGCAATACTTGACCTTGAATAGCACAGGAAAGGAAACCCCTAGGAGATTACCATAGCGCATCAACAACAAGATGGTTACAATGGAAGTACAGGAGCTTCAGTTTCCCAATTCCTGAACAAACTTCCAACAGCTTTGGCCAGACCAACCACTACAACAGACGAATGTTAACCTCAAAACGTACTTGGGTGACCAAGTCAAAGCTAAAGGAAGTGTTGATGTCACAGTACAGCACAACAATCAGGCAACGAAACTACCCTTGCTGATTGTGGAGGGAGCAGGCACAATGTTACTTGAACGTAATTAGGATGGAGCAAATAAGATTAGACTGGTGCAATATTAGTGACATCAAAGAAGATCGACTACAAGAGATATTGGCAAAGCACGAGGAGGTATTCAAACCAGAACTAGGGAAACTGCATGGATTTCAAGTCAAGTTGCATGTACAAGAAGTAGTTACACCAAAATTCCACAAAGCCAGATCAGTACCGTACTCGATGATAGTAAGAGTAGAAGAGGAACTCGACCAACTTGTGAACGTGGATATTTTTCAACCAGTGCAATTCTCAGACAGGGCAAATCCAGTGGTACCAGTGAAACCTGATAAGTCAATGCATTTATATGGAAATTATAAGGTGACTCTAAATCCCATATTGAAACTAGAACAGTACCCAATACCAAAAGTTTAACACCTCTTCACAATCCTGGGAGGAGGGAAGAAATTCTTGAAATTGGACATGAGCCAAGCATATCAACAGATAGAACTTGACAAAACATCAAGGAAATACACAGTAACTAACACCCATCGAGGACTTTTCAAGTATAAGAGTACAAGTTATCAAGACTACATATGATCTACTATATCCTGATTTAATTACAAGAGTAAACTCAGCTCAAGTCAAACAAAGAGTATTTTGATAAAGAGACTAAAAATATAGTTTTCAATGACAATGACTTTCGTAACTACTCCAGAACCTCAAATGTTCAATGGATACCTGGATGGATTAAAAGATGAATTGGAAATGTATTATATGAACTTATTTTACAATATAATAACCTTGCTTGGAGACATGTCAAACAGTTGAAAATCAGGGTGGAGGAGGGGATTCCTGAGTTAGAGGCAAGCTCTCATACAACAATGAGGAGCATAGAACAGAGTTCTCAAACTAATTCGCCCACATCTTCAGGTACATCACGCTACCCAGTTTGAAGTCAGAGAGCACCAATTCGATTTGCTGATGAGGATTTGAACTAAGAGGGAGAGAGTGTAACATAGTGACGTTGAACTTAATAATGGACTTAATAACTAGGTCTTATATAAAGTGTATGTGTGTTGGTTTTAGTTTGGTTATTAAGTTATCAAGTTATTGAAAATTAGACACGACACTGAGTTTTGGGGTATACTACACACAAGCGACTTTATATTGGCTTATATCAACATTTATAAATTATAATGTGTTATAAATTAAAGCTCTGGTAGAATCAGCTTTAGGTCCTGGTGAATATTGAGACTGTGGGTTACCATGAAAGAAGTGTTAAATGAAGTGTACAGGACCAAACCGGCTACATTTATTTGAGAGTGAGTCAGTTATTGGTCATTTCTCATATGTTATATAGAGAACAATTGGAACAGAAGAGACTACTGGTAAGTAGTACATGAAAAAATACCATTCACAACAAGCTACTAAATTCTTGTTCAGCAGAATTATTGATTTAGAACAACAAGAAATCATTAAGAAGGTTGAAGAATGATTGGATCAACTCCCTGTGTCTTCCATTTAATTCCAAAGAAAGTGGTGCTGTTAGACTCATCAATAGAGGAGTCAGAAAAACTGATAGAAGAGCTATCATCCTCGTTGTGTTTCTGGAGGTGTGATACATTACACTGGATTCCTGAGTGACAGTATGCTGATGCTGCCTGTAAGTTTTCAATAAGAGTCTTTTAAAACAATGTCCACAAAGCATGAAATTTGTAGTCTTAGACTGTCTTAATCTCTGAGACATTTTAGAACAAAGTAACTAAGACAGTGAAGATACCTCTCTTCCACTGTTGCAGTATGTAGTTTTATCTCGCTCTCTCTGGCTCTAGAAGTTAGAAGATGGGCTATTCTTTCCTTCAGCATCAACCCAGTCCTAGCTGTTTCAATCAACTCAATGATAATGACTATGATGAGTATCCTGAGAGCCTGTCATCAAGCTCATCTAACTGTCACAGTACTGAATATGATGACTCAAGTCCTGTTGTAATTCCTCCTACACCTTCAAGAATAGCAGTGAAAAGTCGCCTACTCTCTCGTTTCGAAGATGCCATCGGTCCATCTCGGTTACCTTCTTGGATAAATGCTAGCGCTTCTTTTAAAATAAAAGATAACAGTGTTAAAGCTAGTGCCAAAGTTATGACTAGTCAAAACCAAATTGACAATACCATACAGGGTAAAGCTTCAACTGAAATAATACCCTACTATGCTAAAGCTAAGTCAGCATCAAGAATTTCTTCAAAATGTAATCAAAAACCTCAAGGTAGTACTAAAGTTAAGGAATCTCCTGTTGTCCATAACTTCATTGATAATGAACAGACAGGTACATGGTAAAATTGTACACTTTTTATGTTATATTTTTGTAGCAATGGACAAAATTTTGCAAGAGATTAAAAATTCAGAAGAAAGGTTACAGACACATATTGAGGACTTGGAAGGTAGATTTAGACTATGTCATGGTTCTACTACAAGAAGAAAGATTTCACCTCCTCCTGAAGTAAGAATAAGTTATTTTGATGTGCTGAGGCAAAGTGAGAAATTTAACAGCTTTTATAATACAACCTCATAGCTATTTACACAATTTGTGATCTATGGTAATCTCCATTTCTCCTTAGGCTTTTTAGGTGACTTAGGTATCATGATATGTTTATTCAGAAAGAATACTGCATACTAGCCTTATACTTTAGGATGTGAAATGTTTTTGGTATGGGGCTAAACTGGAAAATAAATATATTACAGTACATTATTATGTGTACAGTCAATTCAGTGTGTATTTCTTAACAAACAGTACACTGTTATTTGTGTCTGGAATCTCAAGACATTTCCCTACGTCCCATTATAAACTAATAGTAGGGTTGAAAGGTCGAAAGGTCTGCTCACTAGTCTAAACTATGATTAATTTTTACAATGATAGGCAAATATAGAAAGCTTATTGTGACAATATTGTATGTATAACACTGTTAGTACATATGACCCACCCACATACCATGTTATAGTAACTTTTATTATCAAGGATTGTGTACGCAAAATATATTTAGCTTTATACAAAGAAAATTACAACCTTGAATGGAACTTTAGGTATGAATAACATTACCTCTACTTGTGATACTATCTCCTGTATACTTGCTGTAGTAAGAAAATAGGTGACAAAGAAAATCAAATGATATTAAAGAAATTAGTAGCAGAAGTGAAATCTCATTTTCCTGATGGGCCACTTTAGTTATTAATGGTTAGTAATATTATCAACCTGAAAAACATATTAGCATATCTGTTGAAATTATGAATGCTATGTATAATATAATGTGCACATTATTAAGTATTTTATTAAATATGGTTGTACCATATTACTTACCATTACAATCCTTTTATAGATGCTACTAAAACTTAATTTTTCAAGTTGTCACACTAAGGCAAAGCTCATAAATTCAGGAAAGTATTCAAATAAGTGTGAAAAACAGAGAAGAAGAAACAGGATAACTAGAGTAAGTAGTTCATACCATTTAATTAATACTATTGTAATTCCCATTATAAGAAATAACATTAATAATGATAGTTTTTCCAACACTGGAATAATGATAGTTTTTCCAACACTGTTTTTTCCAACACTGTTTTTTAATAGAAGCTACAACGAAGACTTACTGAATATGATCAAACAGCTGGCCTATTTGACACTACTAAAGCAAAATGGAGAGTTTGTTCACCGGTGATATGATGAGCTCAGAAGAGAGTGATGTAAATGAAGATTACCAGTTTATTATCCCAACTCTTCCCTGGAGAGGAAAAAATCCAACAAAATTACTGTATGCTTTGGACAAAAAATCTCCAAAAAATTGTTCAGTAAGAAGTAAGCATTATGACTTAAAATGACATATCAAATTTACATATTTGGTTAGATATTAGACTTATTTATTTTATCCATAGATATTCTAATATCTGTAATCTACCCATAGAAATGGGTGGGGCTGGGTAGACAATCCTTTGTAGTTGTTCATTCTTTTGAGCTACTTTTTAACATTAAGTGATTACTGATGTGTAGTCTAAATGTGTTTATCATAGATAATATTAGTTCATAACTTCATCTATAACTTCATATCATAGTTATTAGTTCTATATCATTTTAGACTGATGATCATTCTGTTGTTAAGAAGAATGTTACATATCAAGTACCTACTACTACACAGTAAGTACCAGTATATATAAGATGACTATTATGTTCAGAATACAAACATAACCTCTTTGTGATATATGTATATGCAACTTTACCATTTAGCCTGAGTAGAGTTAGGGCTACAGTGTGTGAAAAGTGAAAATTAAAGACTGTAAAAAGTTTCTTGCAATATTCATACACTGACAGGCCCATCTAGCATCCACAAAGAACACTTTTCTTTCATAATAACAGTAGCTGGTTGGGTGTGCTATATGTGAAATTAGCATACTAAACAAGTTATAAACTCAATGCTGTACAGGCTGTAAGTCATATATTTTGATGTTTTAAACTGATGGATCTGGAATATAAAGTTACTATAGTGAATATATAGATCATGAGCCTCCAATGTATGCTCCATTTGCCAAAGGCATAAAAAGAATTTTACTACAATTATAATATTTAGATTGTTATCAAAGTCACATGAATTTTAATTTTTGATGTCAGCAAATACAAAGATATTAATAATACAAACAAATAATCAATATAATTATACTTAATTACTATAATATGTCATTAGAAGTGTCAAAATGTCAGCAGATAGAACATGAACCACTTTAATGTACAAAGAAAAATAATTATGCAAAATTTGAGGAATACCTGTAATAAAACAAATGAAAAAACCTGGTAAAGTCTGTTAATATATTAATTAAATTGGCTACCATTAACATATGATATATCTACCATAAATACTATGGATCTTTTTAAGGAAGTATGGAAAAGCATGAATTATTCTCGTCTAATGATATTTTGTAGTGTCAGCCATATGTTAGTCAAAAATCTGCTTGTCATGACTCATGACACATATCTGTATGTGACAGCAACCAACAATAACATTAGTAATTGTTATTTTATATGTACTTTAATATTCAATTATTTTTATAATTACATAATATCTAATTCGGTTTAGCATTGCTAAAAGAGTATAATTAATTATACCTCTTGGATTTAGCAGTCATTACTGAGTTGCATGAGATCCAGTACTTGTACCCCCCACATCTAAAAAAATTGAAATATAAAACAAAACACCATTAAAGCTAATACAAAATGGATAAGACCAAGACTATGTAGTATGATAACAAATTAAGATTCACATTTATCTTGGTCAATGTGCTGCATCCAGTTGTAGTATAAATCAAAGGCACAAACTAGAACCATTGTACTATACTAATATATAATATTTCTAACATAATAGTTTTATCAGATGAGCCTATATTTTGTAGTTTAGACAATGCTGCCATATAGACAGGAATGAATTAGGTAATGGCCCTGTAATTATACAAGACATAGAACCCTCTACATACTAATATGAGATGAAAAATAACTGTACCTCCTTTTATGAGATACTGTCTAATGTCAGTAGCCAATGAATTATTATGAAGAGGTCCTTCAATAATTTTGATGATCTTTCTCCAAGTAGTTGAGGTTGGTTTGTTATTGAGCCAATTCTGAAGTATTTTTGACAACTTTACTTCATTTGATAAATTTGTACTGAGCAAGCCATCAAGAGTATTACCATCAACTCCAAGTAGAGCGCCGATCTCATACCATTTAGAAGAAACTGAGGATAGAAACTCTAGCAGAACATGTGTCTGTGGCTTCAAATCTGTGACAGGATACAGAATATATTATATACTTATTTTGCAGGTGCAGTGACTTTGAAAGGATTAATGTAACTTTTTAAAAAGTTTAAAATCTGTTGCCGTTAGTCTTGCAAAACAAACAAGCATCTGAAATACATATTAAACTTTTCCTTTAGGCAGGACACAAGCAGCTATTACTGTGGTATAGAAAAAAGCAAGACAGAATTTACCCAATAAATAAGTGAAGTAGGAATGGATTTGCAAATGTACTAAATTTCTACATCATTTTTAGACAGTATATATATATATATATATATATAGGTTGCTATGACAGTATCAAATTAGCCAATTTCACTAAGTTAGTAGCGTTAATTAAGTCAAAAATCCATTAATTCATAAAGATAGCATGGACCTTGTGTATAAGGACTGTTATATTAAAAAAAATAAGGAGTTGTATGTAATAAAATCAATCGTGTGAATAGTTAAATATAAATTAATAAAAGTAAATAATTGTGAAAATTGTTTAATAATTTTCATACTTACCTACATTAGGTATCTCATCTAAACCTAATTGGAAATATTATTTAATAAAACAAGGAGTCACTAACACTATACACAAACCTTTAAAGAGGTATTGCTCAGACATACTTTCTATATTGTGTTCATTTAATGGAGGATAAGCAAGGTCCTATAACAGAATGTGGTATAAATATAGTCCAGTACAAAATGTGGTAAAGTATGATGCAGTACAGAATGTATGATGCATGACATTACATTTATTGTATCCTCAAACTAACATATACTTACAAAAGGATTACGTCCGGCAAACACACTAAGTTGCCTGCAACGTTCCTTTACTGACATATGACTTAATAATAAGGGTGATGATGAGAAAAAAAAACACCTTTCTTGTATGTGCTGAAGGTGGTCTTTTCTAAGTAATAATTTAGCACTGAAAAGTGTTTTTGTGACTGAAGGAGCAATGCAAAAAAAAGGGTCATGAGCTCCCACAATCTGTTCAACGCCCACCCTCTTGGTGCTATTGTCATCGCCAACATCACCTTTTGTAAGCACTGATCGAGCAACATCTTTTATATTATAAAGTGTGCGTTCATCCATAAGAAGACTACGAGCTTTTCCTACATCACTAGGAGCAATGAGGTACTCTTCACAATCAAATGCGTGCATGTTACTCTTCAATGTTAATATGGCCTCAACAACATTATTGAAATGTTTGTGGCTGTTTTCAATGTCATTCATTGTTGTAATTACTGTAACGCAACGATAGTGCTCTGTCACTTCGACAATAACTTCAACTTTATCATCATTATTCACCCAATAAATGCCATTCGTCCACACATCACATCGACGAGCTAACATTAGGACTTGCGGATCTCCAGCAATTGTTCCAGCTCTATTATGACGTGGAAGACAAAAAATGTAGGAAAGGCTAAAAAGGAGAAGATGAAGAAACCGTGTTGAGAGAAATTGGTTAGGATCAGGACACCAGAGGCACCATCCCAACCCATTTTCTATTTTAATATCTGTAGGGGGCTTAGCATCAATGAGGGATGGAAAAAATAGCAGCTCATCCAATGGCAGAGGAACTGAAGCTGATATATTGGTTTTGAACATTTGTAGTGTATTAGATTCTAAAACATGACAGAACTGAAGACTTCTAAGGAACCCAATTAACATATGAATATCGTGATTTGGAAATAATTTTTCCAGAACAGATGTAGGCACAATGCCAGTATTACTAGCAATATCTTGATGGACATGATCAATTTCTTTTGGAGCAAAAAGGATCCCATTGAGTTCATTGAGAAGTGCAGCTCTGTCAATAACTACCCAACTTTGAGCATCATCCTCATTTTTAAGAAATAAAATGAGACCTTTGTCACTTAAAGTGGTTAGGAATTGCAACAAGATTGACCTTTCTGAAGGAAGTGAAGGGTCATCACGCTCTCTTAATTTGATACATAGCTTCTTTAGGCTAATAGCTATAATATTATCTTTGGTACAAAGCAATTGCAAGAAGGAGAATTGAACATGGCAGTAAAAACTAATTTTATCGGATCGATCAAGTATAGCTTTGCAGCTATAAGAAAGCGTAGCAACAAACTCTTTGACGCCTTTTCCTCCAGGACGATGACATTCCATAGGTAAGAACCCATGAAAGTCTTGTGAATGATCAGCTTTTTTAGCAACTTCAGCAACTACTTTTGAAATTTTCTCACAACCATCAGTCATCTCATCAAGTCGACTTCCAATGACAAGTATTTGAGATGGCCTTGAGCTTGATAAATGAAGACTGGCATTCTTTATAAAATTAAACCAGTAATATAAATCATATTTAATCGTGCGGAGATCATCAGTCATCTTAAAAAGTATGGCAAAAACAGCAGGTGTGTTTAGCATGAGATTTTCGAGAATTGCTGCATGACTACTGTAATATTCCTTATGCCCTGCAAGATCATAAAGGACAATGTTTCCCACTTCGTGACTGGAAAAGTTATGTGCATTAATACCAGTAGTAAGTACGTCTACTGGAATAGGATCAGATGTGTCAAACTTGTAGTTAGGTGGTTTCTTAGCTCGTTCCATAATGACTGCTGCAAGCGAACTTTTACCTGCACCAGTGTTACCACAAAAAAAGACTTTGCTGTAGGATTCTACAGGAAACTCTTTTCGACATTGCTCAAATGGTTCAAACATCTTTAAAATACCAAAGCGATTTACATTGTCACGATAAACAAGTTCCATTGCTGTTTCATTATGTCTGTTCTTAGCCATTGGGTTGACCTTTCCTGATGACAAAAGAGATTTCACAACATCACCATAACAACCTTCACAAGCACCATGAAGGGGTGTATTACCAAACTAAAAAAATAAAATGTATTTCCTTAAACTATAGTAATTATAATTCTATTTGTTTCAGATTAAAACATGACAATTAGAATTACTTTATTTATATCTAAATTTGAAAGCATTTTGTATGTATTTTAACCAGCTAAGTATTATGTCACAAATCAGCTATAAGAATTTTGTACCAATTAAAACATTGGTTGAATATTTTTGAAGGAATGATAATTAGACATTTTGAAAAAGGCTTAACTCATCCATGTATTCTTAATATACAAAACTCTAAGCCTGCATTTAAAAAGACTTTATTCTACTTCACTTTTTAATGGAAGTGCATCTACAGTGAGTGAAACTGACTGAAACCAGAGCTAATTTTTCGGAAAAGCTTTAAAAACAAATCTAATCAATTGTGGACTTACTTTCATAATAAAGTTTTGAATAAGTATGTTAAAATGTTTTAGGACATAGTATATGTTATACATTAATTTTATTTTATTTAATCAATAAACCATAAATGCATGTCACAACATACATAATCAGCAATGTCAGGGTTAGCACCATCA